>CAWUFW010000549.1:2325000-2595000 GCA_963921515.1 Calotriton arnoldi
TGCACTTAAACTGCATATATTTTCGCAATTTACATAAGTGTAACCTAGAGTTACTGAGGGAAGCAGTGTACTGATCTTTCTGCACTATCTAACCCAGTTCCTCCTAAGTTTGAACACAACCTTCGGGTATTTACCAGGGTAATCATCACTGTGAGTGAATTGTTTATTGCCAGTCACAATGTACTTTTTTGTAGGTGCTTTCTGCTTTAAAAAACTTTAAAAATTCATATATACTGGGTTCTCTATATTACATTTTAATGAACTTGGTGTTTTTTGCTCAGTAATGTTTTCTCTACTTTTACAAAGTTATTTGAAAATTTTACTGTTTTGTGCTTTTTACTTTAAAACTGTTGGTACAGCTTGAACATAGCACACACTATGCCTGATGCCTGATTTGGCTTACCAGGACTGCATTTACTAGATTGGTAAGGATCACACCCCTTCAGAATTAATGCACCAGTGTCTGACAACCTGCTTGTGGTTCGCCCATCCAACAACATAGCCAGTATGTTTGCCTAATATAAAGAAACATGGAGTTGCATACAGTTTGTATTCCACATTACATTTAGATAGTTTCGCTGGTGTGGTGTATTTATATTTACAAGTGGAAGAATGAGACTGTTTGCCACTTTATTAAAGGTCGCTGAGTTAGTTGGCATCTCATCATTCCTCCAACAATGGGCAGATATGATTATCTCCAATTGATGTTCAGCCTCAAAATCAAACAAAACTTGTAATGTCCTCTTTTTAAAGGAGGAGGAGGGGCTGCCTCTCTTACTTGCTTGTTAGAGAACAGAGCCTCTCCCTACACAAAAAAGAGGGTGTGTGAAACAAGGTAGTTGGGAAGTCATGTGTATCATGTGCAGACCTGGCAACTTAAAAAATCACTTCACTGTGTGAGGAGGGGGACAGAACTAAGAAGGGACGGGCCTGGTGCTGAGATCTAGATAAGAGGAACTCTGCCCTACACCAAGCCCGCCACCCCCTCCCAAAAAAATCTAAAACAAAGGGTCGTCAAGGCTGTTGCCGATGTCCATTGAAAGGAGTGAAAACACTCAGGACATCTGCTGCTTACAGCCTCCGAAAACTAGCTGGAAATCTATTGTTTACAGTGGTTTTCAACTCGTTTTCCCTGCCACCGTGTGATTTCGGCTCCTCACTGTGTGACCGTATGAAGGGAGCCGAAATCATGGGACACACGGTGGGACCGTGTGAGTTGGCAGGTATGCATGTGGATTATTTGCACCATTACCCCACACTTTTGTTTAGTTGCAGAACGTATTTGTGCCTCCAATAGACTCCCTCCAAATAAATTGAGAAGGAGGGAGAGTCAGAAACCCAAAGTTGATATGTAAGTGTCCTGAAAAAGATTAACAAAAACATATCAGGGTGATGCCTACTTCTTTTAATGCAATCTGCATCTCTAGTATGTGTTAAAAAAAACTAAGGACGTTATGTCCTATAGTTATGAGAGGTTTGTACTGCTGCTACCAAATGCTGAGAGTACCGTACTGCCACAGCACACTGCTACGAGTCGCACAATTTAAATGAAGGTTAACCGATCAGGTGACCAATGTACACACTATATTACCACCAACTAAGCCCATGTTCATGTTTAGATTGCACATATGAAAACTTCCTGCTCTACATGAACATATGTGTACAAATGATATATTGGAAATAAAACAATGGGTAGTAGTGGTTTATCATTGGCACTTCATTAGCATACCTGTGTTTGTTGTGGATATAGTATGGTTAACACAATTGCTTGTAAGACAGAATGGTGCTATCAGGTTATATACGCCGTACTACCAAAGTTGTGGCTTAAATACTGGGTCCTAAGAGCCAGAATGTATGCAACTACTACAGAGTAAAACCAAAGCACTCAAACAGTATTGTAAATTAATATAACGTCCAAACGTTGAGGACTTGTTTTTCACAAAAATAGTCAAATGTATTGTCTTGCATAAGAACTTGTATGATCTTCGTTACAATCAAAAAGTTCACAGTTTCTTTCTTCAGAAAACAGCCAACACGTGTTTCGTCACACAGTGACTTTTTCATGACTCATATAATAGATGGTAAAAGATCAAAAGTCCAAGTAGTACAATCTAAAATGGTCGGTTGGTGTCTACTGCAGCACCTCTAAGTAATGGTGTTCCACACGTTGTAATATGGCAACACGTGTTGCTGAATCAATGGCTGCGGGCTACGCAGACCGTTGAGAAATATGGTGAAAAGTCACAGTCTCAAAGAAGATTTCCCGACTAAATTATTAGATCTCGAGGTGAACATTCTTTGTGTGTTATCATGTAATGGAGTCCATAGTAAGCTCCAATCTGTACGAAATGATGTCCCGACTCCGTGAGAGAGACCTTAAACAGTATTGTAAATTAGTATACTTTGTTACAGAGTAAAACCAAAGCACTCAAATGATGTATTGCTAAGTTTTATTGATTTCTGTGTTCGGTGGGGGTGGACCGGTGGAGGGAGTAGGAGATCAGTAATGTTAACTTACTAACATATGCAAAAATAGCTGCTGGGGACATAGCATGGCCTTACTTCCCAATAGAGCCAGAACGCATAAAACAATGGTACTATATTTTGTTGGAGGTGGAAATGTTATGTTATGTTATTTGCACTTATAGCGCGCACAGATACTCAGAGAGTGTCCCGGCGTGAGCCTGGAGAGGGGAAGCCTGGAAAAGGGAAGATCAGACAAAAAGATGGGTCTTCAGTTTTTTTTTTTTAATAAGCAGAGGTCTTAAATGCTGCGAAGAGCAAGAGGAAGGGAATTCCAGTCAGTGGCAGCTCTGACAGCAAGTGAGCTGCCCCCCATTCTTGTCAGCCGGAAGCGAGGGATGTGGGCCAGGAGCTGGGATAATGACCGGAGGTGTCTAGCAGGTGTATAGAACCTGAAAAGCTTCCGTAGATAGCCAGGACCACAGGCATACAAAGACCGATGGGCCAGAGTCAGGGCCTTAAACTTGACTCGTTCGGCCACAGGAAGCCAATGGAGTGAACGCAAATGCTGTCTGACGCTGTTTCTTATCGGGATGTTAAAGACGAGTCTCGCAGCCGCATTTTGGACCACCTGAAGCCTATTAAGAAGATAGCCCGGCAGGCCGGTGTACAGCGCATTCGCGTAATCGATCCGAGAGAGAATCAGGGCCCGAGTCACAGTTTCCTTCGCTACTCTGGGAAGAAGCGGGAGAAATTTCCTAAGTGTTTTGAGTACCCCAAAACAATTCCCCGCAAGCTTCTTGATCTGGGTTGAAAAAGAAAGGTTCTCCTCGAACCAAACTCCCAAATTCTTGGCGGGTTGCCCCGTTGAGGCTGGCATGGGAAATTCCGCAGGCCAAAGAGTGCTCTAAATTGGGGGGGAAACGACCCATAGAGAAGGATTTCGGACTTATCCTCGTTGCATTTAAGCTGTGCTGAGGAAAGCCATTGAAAAAGTGCGGTCAAACAATTTCTGGCCAGAGACGTGGAGCACTCTGTTTTTCCCCCAAGTAAACAGTAGCTGAGTATCATCAGCGTATGCCATAATTTTGGCTCCCAATTCTTCCGCCAAGTAAATCAAAGGGGTGACATATAGATTAAAAAGAAGGGGGCTTAAGGAAGACCCCTGAGGCACCCCAGTAGTTACCTCCTGAGGTGAGGAAGAGAACGGGGGGAGCCAAACCTGTTGAGTACGCCCCTCCAGAAAAGAAGTCAGCCAGCTCAGGGCAGCACCTGAGATCCCCACTTCCGCAAGATGTGGGGATCGTGGAGGCAGCAGACTGATTTTGGCGCTTTATAACAAAGCTATACCTTTAAAACTCTGAAATGATTGGAAGAGAAATGAGGGAACTGTTTAGTTTAGAATGGAGCAAAATATAGTTTTTGTAAAACTGTATAAAGGAATGCACATTTTAAATAATCAACTGTACGTTTTATATTCTACTATAATTGTTAATCTACGATAAATGTGAACAAACCCACTGACACCATCCCATTTACAGCTCCAGTGTGGCCACTGAAAGATCATGCAGCCCTATTCACTCCCTTAGCTTCTGATCAAACCTACAATCTCAGCAGGTTTTTTCCCTCTGACTAGAAAAAAGCAATCATTATTCCCCTTAAAAAATACCAACCTGGATCATGTCATTCCAGCCAAATTTAGGCCCATTACCAACTTAACAGTTCTGGCCAAAGACCTTGAAAAGGGTGTCACCAATCAATCACAATATTTCTTGAACATCAGCATCTGTCTTACTTCTTTACAATCTGGGTTTCAAACTTCTCACTGTACAGAAAGCACCTTGGTACATTTCTAGGATGACATACTCAGGTTTATGAATGAAGGGGCAGGAGGCCTGCCAGATACGAGGGACCTTTCTGCAACTTTTGAGGCAATCATTCCATACTTCTGAACAGGCTTGAATCAGTTGCTCACAATGACAAACTCACACTTGATTACTTCAGCAACTGCTTGCACTAACTTGCAAGACGTAGACCAATCTACCCTATGTTTTCAACTTCATACAAAGCATTGGTAGTGGTTGGTAGCATGCAGCACAAGGGTGTGGAATTCCTGTAGACTGAAGTTCATGGTGTTTGGTGTCAAGGGCAACAAGTGATAATGTATATTTTGTCCACTAGACATGTAAGCCCATCCTTGCAGCACAAAGCCTTTTGCTGCCGGCTTAATATACTACAATATGCATCTGTGAATGAGGGTTGTCTGCCACCAGGGCAAGGTTTGTATCCATATGCAGGAGTTGTTCAAACTTACATATTAGAATAATTAATACAAAGTCTTTACTATTAGGGTAAGCACTATAAGTAAATGTATTGAGCTGCGAGATCAGCTTCTATTAGTGACAGTGGTTCTGGTATAAAATGTGTACAAGTTTTCAAAATGTAATAAGTTGAAGCAATGCTCCAGAATGCTTCCTAATCATATGCAAATATAGGCATTCGCATAAAACCAAAACTGATGATTCTTTGCTTTCAAAATAAAATGTACACAAAAATAGCAACCTGAAAAAATGTTTTGCTAAATTATTGTGCAAACTTTAGATACTATTTCTCAGTGTCATCATTTAGTAAAACATGATTTATGAATACAATACAAAAAGGTTTATAATGGAGAATCTGTGTATAACCACTAGGGCCAATATGAAAATAAATGAAGTAGGGACCCAGGGCCAGATGAGCAAACATCTTCCAGTTGTAAACCCTGTGATTTGGTCATTTGCAGGGTTTGCAACAAGAAAATGTGTTTTTCAAATGTATTTACCGCTGTGATCCGGTTACCTGTTACTAAATTGCTAAATGGGTTTAGGAAACCGTTAGGAATCTCTATTTGGAAGGCGTCTCTTCTGAATAGTGACTCTTTATGTCATGTATTACTGTTTTACGACTAAATCCGGTAGCAAAACAGTAATATTTTACCAACTACTGAATGGTAGTGGTAACCTGCTAGCAAAAGAGAAGGTTCCTTTTTGTGAATGGACAAACATTTTTTTTTTTAAAGTAGGCAGTGGTCCTATGAATTTTAAAAACTTTTCTTTTTTTTTTTATTTAAACGCATCTCGTTTTCTTCTGAAAAAAATATGCTGCTTTAAAAAATAAATAAAAAGGTTGCTTTATTTAAAAGTTATCACAGACATGGTGGTGTGCTGATGTTAGCAGGCTACTATCCCAGAGATGGCAGCAAATCGTAGTGGGCAGGGGCTGTTACTCAATAAGGGTGTTGCCCCACCCCCTGATGTGAGCCACATATTTGCAATATACATAAACTCACTAGTTTATTCTGTTCCTATTGCCCTGAATGCGGTGCTGTTTCTGTTGTGCCAGGTCAGGTGGTGTCTTTCAGGGCGGGGTCAATACTGGCAGAGAAGAAACTGCATTGAACATGGTTGATGCATCTGAAGAGCGCATGTCTGGTTGGACGATTGTTCTGGTATGTCCAGCCCGACAAGTGCACTCGAAGCCTCTCAAATCCACGCTGTATTAGGAGCCAGGAAGAACACAGATGTAGCTCCCCAGTCTCCTATGGAGCGTAGGATTTACCTGACCAAACCAATCTTGGTGCTGCTCTCATGCTGTTTTAGAGGTTGGCCTATACTCCCACGGCCTTGGCTCAAGCATCAATGTGGGGGCAAGAGAATTGCACAACATGACCAATCACCGTGTGGCTTTGTATTGAAGCCACATAGTGATTGGCCGTTTGCCTGTGACAGTCTCTCTCTCGCAGCGTGCTCCCTCCCTTTGCACTGCACAGCTGACAAGGCTGTGCAAGCAGCGAGGGAGTGAAAAGGAGGGCACTGCTGCCGAGAGAGTCACCAATATGAACAATCCTGAAAAGGAAAGGACGCTGCTCAGTAAGAATGACTTCATTTCATTTTTTTTCTTTATTTTATGCCTATGGACGTGGTTGTATGTGGGCGAAAGTGGCAAAAACATTGTGATATATTGAAACTATGCATCACAGTGTAGTAGTGTATAAACTACTACAGGTAAATCACGATTTCATTTCTCCTCAGTTGTCCAGCCTGCGAATCCAGGTCCGCTTTGGAGCATGCATTTGTGGAGTGTCCACATGTGATTGCACGTTATTGTCAGAAGTATCCCTCCTTGTACAGTTAGGTTGTGTACTATGGAACACACAACAATCACATACAGTCTTGTGGCAGCAAAGTAATCCAGCAACAACAAGTCTCGGCACCTGAACCTGGACCCAAGCGGTCCAAAACGCCATGGAAGGATCCCACAGCCCTCCTGTGCTGTCTTATAGGCTGTATTAGCTGAGGTCTTGGAATTCCCAGTGGGTGTCATCAGTCACGGTCACCAATAATAGCAGAATGAATACGAACTCTACATGTTGCTTTGAACTGGTGCTTGCTATGGTATGCCTTTAGCGAAAGATATCCAGGCACCAAACTCAATTTCTGGTGCCTCGCACCATGGATGCTCCATTGCTCTGCTGACAACCTTCGGCGCCCTACATGGCGTCTCGCATACACAGCCTGTCCGAACCCAGATAGAAAAACTCTCAGCCAGGCAGTGGAGGGCCGGCACGGATCGGGCAGTCTGTAAGAAAAGAAAAAACAACTTACCTTATCGCCGCATCTCTCCGACGTCGTCTTTCCTCCACATCTGGGACAAGCAGGAACCACCCAGGCTCCCCTGAGCCTATCACAACACTGCAATGCAGCGTTGTGATTGGTCTGAGCGCCGAGGTTCGGTACTCAGCTAGGGAATGGGGGCCTGGGCATGCTCTTCACCCAGGCTGTATGCAGCTTGGGTGGAGAACATGCTAAGTGCGCATGGCGCTTTAACCGGCCCGAAACGGCCGGCCAAAGCGTCATGTGCACTTATAGTGTACCCACCACTCCTCCCTTGCCCTGCTCTGTGAGCAGAGCAGACCCGTCCCTCCAAGACGCCGCAGCCGGAACAAATAAAATGATAATAACATCAAGTTATTATCATTTTATTTGTCCTTTCTTTCACTGCTGCTAAGCAGTGGGGCAACGCTCCTCCACCTTAGTGGAGGAGCCGGCACTGCAGACAGGTATGGTGTTTGAAGATTTAATTGTTTGTTTGGGCAGGCTCTCACTGCCCTGTTGACTACTGTGTGCACGGGGCAGGCCCAATTAGCTATTCAGCATGTCCGGACTGACTTCAGCAGGTAAGTTTAAATTGGTAACTACTGCATCTATTGAATAGGAAATGAAATTATTAAATGCGTTTTAAAATTGAATAGAATTTCTTCCAGAATGTTTTCTTTGAATTGATGATTTTTGGACTCCTGGGAAGCTACTGTCATTTTTGAGAGACATTTTCTTTTTAAATATGCCTTCATTAGTAAAGTCCATGTGCTCCAGGCACTGTTAGGAGTGTTTAGCAACATCCAAAGCAGATACCACTGTTTGTTGTCCTCGGGGGACATTCTGCCTCCTATGTTAATCTTACTCAGCTGCTGGTCCTTGCGTAAACAGTATTTAATCTTCTAAACAGGCCATTTTCCTTTCTTGTCTTCTAGTGACAGCGCTTTTGTTTATTTTGTTTTACTGATGAAAGACAGTTCTCTCAACTTCATGTGTCCTCCGCTTGTACAGATTCTTTTGTGAGGTTTGCTACACCTTAACTAGACATGGCTGGCACACTAGTGCATTAGACAGTTATTTGTTTCTGAAGGCTTTTGTTAAATGTCGAGCCATCACACAATACAAAAGAGTTCCATTGTTTCCAAACAATGTTAATTTTGTAGTAACAGCATGTCTTTTCTCTCAATGCAAATATAAGAAATGAGTACTTGTCCAGATTGTGCACATCCTGCTGCTGCTGGGAAGACACGTCTGAGGCCTGCACACCAGCTTATTTATGCTGCCTGATTGGCTAATTGTTCAATGAAAATGAATTTGTACACTCACAATTGGTTGTGCTTTTTAACCAAATACCTTATCAACATTTGTTGGAAAATGCATAATTTTGTCCTCTTTTTTTTAATTTCAAATAGTTTTTATTGCTTTTTTGCAAGAAAGTACGTACAGAAGAAAAGGAAAATTACAATAAAGTTGAGTGTTCATCCGTACAGGTTGGAGGATGATATATGGTTGTCATGACATACAAGTGATGTACATTGATAAAACAGCTGCGATTTACCTTACATTAGATTTTCTCAAGATCCTTGTTAGCTTGTAGGAAAGTTACATGAAATAGCCAGTTAGCTCAGGCACTATCGAGATCTCGGATTCTGTTGTGCAAGTAACGATTGTTTGTATCAAGTAACTCCTACCATCGTAAAGTTATACAAAAGAAATAATAGATTAAGCACAAAAAAGAGTAATAAGGGAAGGAAAGTAAACAAAAATAAGGGGTACTAGTAGTAACAATAAGTGAGCCGTATCGATATTCCAGGGATATGAATGTTGGAATTATGTGGGGTGATCCTAAAACGGTTACCTGCCTGAGGGGGTTGCGGATCCCATTTAAGTGGAGTGCTAGAGTCAGTTTTTCAGGGGGGCTTAAATGCAGGCGAAGCGGAGTCTAACGATTCTTATATTTTCCTATGTTTAGGTTGCAATGTCGAGGATTGAAGGGTCACATTATCTGCTCCTCTCAGAAAGGTTAGCCATTCTTGCCATATTTTGAAGGATATGTTGTCAAACTGTTTCCAGTTACACATAATTATTTCACATGCCAGTGTCAGCATTAAGTCAAGCAGGAAACGGTCACTGTCTTTTTTTAATTCTGACTCATGAAATCCTATTAAAATATATGATAACTCTTTGGTTGGGGTGATATGTAGTGTCTGGGTGATACACTCAAAGATCCTGTCCCAAAAAGTTTGCAACATCGGGCAAAAAAGAAGCATGTGTGGAAGGTCTATTAGTGAATTACAGTTCCAACATTGTGGGGATTGGATAAGATTGAGCTTGTGTAGTCTGGCTGGGGTCCAATAGTTCCTATTTATAATCATGTACTTTGTCTGGGATAGTGTGGGAGATAGTTTATTTTTGAAAGGCATTAAATGGATTTTCTCCCAGTCAAGTCTTATTGTCTTACTATTTGGTTCAGATATTCATTTCTTTTCAGAGATTATATGGGCTTTACGTGGTTCAGGGAGTAAAGCCTTATAGATTTTTTATACCATGTGCTCGGCATTTGATAGGTGGATCAGTTTGATAGGGAGAGAGGGGGGTGAAAGCTTCAGAGCTAATTTAGAAATCTGTACTTTAAGTTTAAAAAAATTATAAAAGTTTATGTCAGCTAAACCTCTTTCCCTTTTAATAATCAAGAATGGTATGGGAAACTTATCCTCATATAGATCTTTGATCAGGTTTATGCCTCTTTGTGACCACTCTCGCCAATATATTGGCTGTTTATCTATTTTAATTTTGGGGTTGTACCATATCGCCATCAGGTTTGATGCACCCATTTTTGTGTTGGAGTGTATGTCTAGACTGGCCAAAGCTTTTTTAGTGTTTTGAATAATGTATTTTGAGTGTGGTAATAAGGGGATGTGCATAGTCATGATGGCTGGGAGTGGAATGTCTCTTATCAAATTCTTTTCTACTTCTAGCCACTGGGGTTTGTATTCAAACTTATCCTGAAACCATACAGCACCTTGCTTACATAGGTAGGCCATCTGGTAAATCTTGAAATCTACTCCTCCTTTGTTCTTGGCTAGTCTGAGTTTGCCTAAAGAGATCCTTGGTTTCTTCCCTTGCCATAGAAATCTGTTACAGACCTTATCAATTTTTTTTAGAAAAGTTTCTGATAGTATCATAGGTAAGATGCTAATGAGGTAATTGATAATAGGCGTTATCATAATTTTAACTGTTTCCACCCTACCCCACCATGTTAGAAATTTTGGTGACCATCCATTCAGTAGTTCTGTGATTTTTTTATACGTAGTATTCTCATTTTCTTCTAGGGTGGTGATGAGGTTGTTTGAGAATTCTATTCCTAGGTATTTAATCGTACCTGTCTGCCACGGCAATCCGGAATCACCCAGTATTTCTCTACTGCTGCATAGATTAAGTAATTTAACTTCTGTTTTGTCCTTGTTAAGGGTGTAGCCTGAGACCTCTGCAAAATCGTGAATAGATCTCATGAAAGCCGGTATAGACGTGGTTGCATCCTTTGAGACCACTAGTACGTCGTCCGTATATGCTGCGACTTTGAAATTAGTTGTCCCGAAGTCTAAACCCGGAATATTCTGGTTTCCCCTTAGATACTGAAGGAATGGTTCAATTGCTAATAGGAAGAGCGTGGGAGACAAGGGACATCCTTGTCTGGTACCCTGTTTTAATGGGAAAGAAGAGGAGATAGCTCCTCCTGCTCTGACCCTTGCCTCTGGGGTGTAATATAATGCCATGATCATGCGAATTAAGGAGTCTCCTAAGTAAAATTTCTTAAGTGTTGCGTGTAGGAAGGACCAACCGACCTTATCGAATGCTTTTTCTGCATTAAGGGTTATGGCGACAGTCGGTGAGTTAAGCAGTTTTGCTTTTTCAATTGCGTGGCAGAAAATCCTGGTGTTATCGCTAGATAGTCTTTGTTTTAGGAATCCTGTTTGGGAAGAGTGAATAAGTTTGGCGATGTGTTTCTGTAATCAGTTAGCTAAGATCATGGCATATATTTTACAGTCAAGATTTATTAGGGAGATTGGTCTATAGTTCTTAGTTAATAGAGTATCTTTACCTTCTTTTGGGATGACTGTAATTATAGCTTCGGCCGGTGTATCTGATATTTGTCCAGAGGATGCAAAATGATCAAATAGAAGTAATAGTGGTTGTCTTAGATGTTTGGCGAACGTTTTATAGAATGTGGCGTTATAACCATCCGGGCCCGACACTTTGGCTGATTTGAGTTTTTTGATGGCGGTTTCTAATTCTACCATAGTGATCTGGCCATTGATAGAGTCCCTTTCCTGGTCATTTAAGGAATTGAGTGAGAACCCGTCAAGGTATTGTTTGATGCTCTGATGGATAATGTTTGGGCTGGTATCATATAGGTTTTGGTAGAAGTCTTTAAATGTGTCAGCAATCGTGTGTGGGTTGGTGTGGATATTGCCCGAACTATCCTTAATTGCGTTGATAGCATACCTCTGGCTTTTAAATTTTAAGTACGAGGCTAGCGTCTTCCCTGCTTTATTAACTTCACAGAGTCGAAGACTTTTCTGCTTATTAATCCAGATACCTGCTCTAGTACTAACTATTTTATTGCATTCGTCTTTTTTATTTAAGATCTTGTTTAAGGTCTCAGGTTCATTTTTTTAAAATATGCAATTTTGCCAGATTGGAAATATCATTCTCTAGCTTAAGTAGTTGTGAGTTTGCTTCCTTATTCATATTTGGATTTAATTTTTATAATCACTCCCCTAACGGTGGATTTTAACGCTTCCCATCTTACTAGATGTGATGTCTGGTTTTCTTTATTTTCAAGCAAGTAGCTTTTGATTGCATCTTCAATTGCATTTTTATTCTGTGCCGAAGAGAGTGCATCTTCATTGAATCTCAATAGCAGCTCTTTAAGCGGAGTCTATGAGTGTTAGTGTAATGCAAGAGTGATCAGATATCACTCTCAGCTCTACTGTTGTTTGGTCTATCTTGTTTATTGCATTCCCTGATATTAAAAAGTAATCTATGCGAGAGTATGAATTATGTAAAAAAGAATAAAATGTATAGTCTGTTTCGGTCGGATTCTGCAATCTCCAGGCATCTATCATGTTAAACCTATTACAGAGGTTTTTGACAGCCTTGTGTGATTTGTTTGGTTTGAATTGGCAAGAGGAATTCCTGTCAATGTTGGAATCCAGTGGGAGATTAAAGTCCCCAGCAATGATTGAGGTAGCTGTGTCTGGGATCCGTTTAATGTTTTCCTCTAGGCTTTCCCAAAAATCGGCGTCATCATTCGTGGGGGCTATATGTTTGTTACAAAGAGGACAGAATTTTCTGTTTGGAGGTGACCCATTTCCCTTGTTTATCAGTAGAATACGAAATTAAGTGTTCAAGGCATGTGAGCTGCTTTGCATACTCCTGCCATCTAGTATTGGGTCCGGATGTTTACAAGTTGTTTTTCTTCGAAGAAGTCTTTTCAGTCACGAGGTAGGTGACTCCTCCTTTCGGTGATAGTGCACATAGGCATCAACTCAATTGTTAGATTGTTTTTTTCCACCATCAGGTTCGGACGTGTATTGCTGCGCTACGCTTCGAAACTGTTTCTTCGGGTTCCCCTCGGTGCGCAATCCACTCTACCCGCGTCGGTATTGTTTCGAACGCGTATCCCACTTCTCCTGGTATCGTATAAACCTCTATTTCGATCGAAGATCTTCGGGAAGGCCGACCGGTCTAAACACGTCGGTCCACCTCGCAGTCGATGGAATGGACTCCATTCAAATTCTGCCCACAGTGCCACGCCAAGTATCCGCGCACCGACTCACGCAAAGTGTGCAACTTGTGCTTGTCTCAGGAGCACAACGAACAGGACTGCGACGCGTGCAGATCGTTCGGATCGAAGAAAACGCTCCGTGATCATCGGGCTCGAGGTCACGAAATGCAGAGTCAAAACGACGAATACACGCTGGACATCTTCGGCAAAGGATCCGAGCACGAATTCCATTCACAAGGGGCCGAGGAAGAACAAGGAGAACTTACCTCCATTCCAGAATCGGACTCCGAGATGGAAGAAGACTTGCCACAAGGTCAACGCTCCGTGAGTACCGAACGCCACTTGACCCAAACTCCAACTCAGCCGAAACAAGACTTAGGTCCCACCCCCGCCTTCGGGCCACGGTCGGCACCGACAAGATGTTTCTGACGCCCCGCCCTCCGGCTCGGCACCGAAACACGTTACTAAGCCTTCAGGCTCGGGATTGAGTCGGCCAAAGTCTGGCACTGAGCCACAACCTTCAAGCTCGAAGCCGAAAACCGCTTCGGAGCCAACATCATTGACACCAAAAACAAAACCTCCTTCGGCACCGAAACCTTCCGCGCCGAAAAGTCATTCTACCCCGGCTCCGAAATCCTCGGTGCCAAAACCTAAAACTGTTCTTCCGAAGCTACAGGATCCGATTTTCGACGCCCCAACACCCAAATCGGACCCAAAACAAAAGGAACTTTATATAAATCCAGATACAGGACGTGTTCTTACTAAATCCCCTCGGAAACGCAAACCTGAGTCAGAGGACACCCTTTAGCATATTCCTTTGAAGAGGAAGAATGTAGGTACTAACCCCTCCCCTCCTCCACCACCACGTTCCCCTACACCAACTTCTCCACCTTTGCAGCATTTACTGACTACACCAACTAACTCTCCACCACCACCACCACCTGATGATGATGATGGAGGGGACAATATTTTACCAATAGACCCCTGGAAGGATTATAACACGGATTCACCTACAGATAACGACCCAGATCTCTACCCTGCAAAGCCTTCCCCTCCTAGCGACAATGTAGGATATCTAGAATTACTTGCTAGAGCTGCAGAATATCATGGGGTACAGTTACACAAGGAATCTCAAATAGGAAATCTTCCTCTAGAAAAGCTCAGTAGCACACAAAGGGCGAGCCACACTCTACCTATGCTTAAAGGTATGATGAGACATGCTGATGATATCTTTAAAGATCCAGTGCGTGCTCGCATTCTCACCCCCAGAATTGATAAAAAATATAAGCCTGCTCCCTCAGATCCAGTCTTTATTAAAGGACAGTTACCACTAGATTCTTTGGTGGTCTCTAATGCCCGTAAACGGGCCAATTCACAGACTACAGGGGGATGCTCCCCCTCCAGACAAAGAGTCAAATAAATAACAGGATTATTGATTGATATTCATTCAGGACTGAAATAACAGGTTATTCAAAACTTCAGACATTGCATTTGCACAACAATCACAAGGGTCTAAAGGCCAGGAACAGGCACAGACACTGCTGTAAATGAATGGTGGAAGATGACTGGCAAGAGATGATAGATTAAAATACACATCTTAGCAATAATAAAAAATGGGCATTCTTCATATTCTGGCACCATTGACACTTTTATGTGCCCGATTGATGAACCTGCCAATATGGCCCAACATTTGCTTGTGCACATGTTTTTGATCACAAGTTGACAAGATGCTAATTCGCGTTCTCGGGGGTATTAGTGGGAACGCATTGCAGGGTGGTTCCTACATTTAGCAGAGTAAAAGTAGATCCCTTAATTCTCGGGCATTGTTTGTGGCAGTAACAAACAAGTTACTCACCATTGGTAACAATGTATCTTTAAGAGACATAGGTTAGTTGTAGAATCCTTACCTTTAAATTTCCCCGAGGCGTCAGACTGGATCCGGAGAATTTTTTCTTAGCAGTACCCCTGCACGTCGGTAGGTGGCGTCAGTCGATTCCGCGTCCGTCGTCGGCGTTGTGGTCGCCGGGATGACGTCGCAGTGCCAACTTAGATGCCGCCCCTGCGCGCTGACGTCAGTTCTGACACGACTTTCCACGCCATGAAGCGCAGAGGGATATTTGCCTACGCTTTTCCGCCTCTCCCACTCATTCCACTGGTAGTTCGGAAACTCAGACAATCATCCCTCAAACTCATTCTCATAGCTCCCACATGGGCACGTCAACCTTGGTTCACCACCCTGCTAAAGCTTTCAGTAGTTCCACACCAAAAGCTGCAACTCAACTCCAGTGGCTCACTCAGAGCCATGGAGAAATCAGGCAACCAAATCCCAAGGAACTCAACCATGCGATTTGGCTCCTGAAGTCATAGAGTTTGGTTATTTACAATTACCACCAGACTGTATGAATATCCTAAAGGAGGCTCGGAAACCAACTACAAGGGCATGTTATGCAGAAAAGTGGAAACAATTTGTTATATACTGTAACAATAACAATATCAATCCCCTTGATGCTTCAGTGCAAAACATCTGTTATCTCTTACACTTACAGCAATCTGGATTAGCCTACACATCCATTCGATTGCATTTAGCAGCAGTAGCTGCATACTTACAAAACAGACAACACTTATCTCTATTCAGAGTACCAGTGATTAAGGCCTTTATGAAAGGACTAAAAATAGTAATACCACCAAGAGCTCCACCTGCACCAGTATGGAACTTGAACATAGTCCTTACGAGGCTAATGGGTCCACCTTTTGAACCAATGTGCAAGTGTCTTATTTCTACCGTGGAGGGTCGAAAACCATGTCCTCAGACAATTCTGCCACCTCCTACAAAGGCAACAATCAATCTTCCTCTACAAGGGGCTTCTTTAGAGGAGGATACAGAGGCAACAACAACAAAGGTCGAGGAACTGGGCAAGAGAAGTAAGGCCCCGGGTCCCGATGGTCTGCCCATCGAAGTTTACAAAGCCCTGGCAAAAGTGTTAATCCCTATCATGGTCAAAATCTTCAATGACCTGTATATTGGAGGGGTCGAAATGCCGGCCTCATGGAAAGACGCCACCATCTCCCTAATTTTGAAGCTGGAAAGTGCCCCAAGAACTGCGATTCATATCGGCCAATATTGTTGCTGAATTGCGACTATAAGATTTTTGCAAAAATATTGGCCGATAGGTAAAATGGGTCCATGGCGGGGTTGGTGCATGTTGAGCAAAAAGGTTTCATACGTGGCAGATCATTGAAAGAACTGACATACTCATAGACCTGGCGACTGTTCACGAGCTCCCATTGGCGGTGATAGCATTAGATGCCACCAAAGCATTCAACCGGGTCAATTGGGTCTACCTACTATGTGTGGTAAAATCTTTAAATCTTGGGTTTAACTTTTGTAGAGCACTAGCAGGTTTTTACGCAGCACCAAAAGCCAGAGTTCTGATTAATGGCTCATTGACAGACCCTATCCTTATCACCAGGGGTACGAGACAGGGTTGCCCATTATCCCCTCTTTTATTTAATCTATATATAGAACCCCTAGCTAGGAATATCAGGGAGGATCCAGGCATTTCACCCTTTCAGTACAAAGGCTGGAGCAAGAAACTAGGACTTTATACAGATGATATCCTCATTTACACAACTAATTTACAAGATTGACGTCAGAATTCGGAAGAATTTCGGGCTATGAGATTAATAGAAGTAAGACGGAGGTAATGTCTTGGAATTTGGAGCTAGGCGAGACCATCAGCAGAGGGGAAATGAGATATCTGGGAGTAATGATACCACAGGACATTACTAAAATAACTAAAGTTAACTTTGAAAGGGTTAAGAAAGAAGTTAGTGGACTCTTAAAAATGTGGGCGCACCTTCAGCTCACTCTGCTGGGTCGTGTAAATCTGGTAAAAATGATGCTCCTTCCGAAATTTACTTTTCTGTTTGATGCAATTCCCTTGCCTTTTGATAAGGATTGGCTTAAAAGGATGCAAAGTCAGATTAGCAGTTTTTTTGGGCAAGCAAAGGACCCAGAATAGCCTGGAAGAAACTGAGGAGGAGGGTGGAGAAGGGAGGATTAGCATTACCGGACTTGCTGTTTTACTCATGGGCTTTTTTATTGAAAAATGGCAAGATGCTGTTGAACATACCCACACCATCTGAGATTGGGAGATTACTGGGAGCAATGGCAGTGCAGGAGTTAGGGGGCAATTTTGGCTTCATGTTCAAATATGCTGACCCCAAGTACTTTAAAAAAGTCAGGTTAAAGATCTTGAGGGGCTTGGCCGAGACCTGGTATAAGGTTAAAAAAGTCTTCAAAATACCGTACTATAGTCTATTGGCTCCTATCTGGGACTCTCTTGGTTCACCGGAGTGGACAAAAGATTCATTGGCTGTACCTTTGATAGAGGCAGGTTTAACAAGATGGGACCACATACTTCAAGACGGTCATCTGATAACCTGGGAAACATGTAAACAACTATCTGACAGCAAAGTGTCCAGGTTCAAATATCTGCAAATGCAGAGCTGGTTCCAAGATCCAGGCACAATATGAGGAAAGCCAAATGAGCTTGAAGACAGACTATTGCACGAGACAGTACTCAAGAAGGAGCTTGCAACAATCTACTGGCTGTTGGTGGAGCTGGAAGATGGAGCCTTCATATTACCAACGGAATTATGGGGAAGATGCTTGCCGGAGGCACCGCTGGAACATCAATGGCAAGTATCTCTATGTCCATGTTGTTTAAAATAGTTAAACCTGCACACCTAAGAAGAAATCACCTTTTCTCCATTCACAGAGCCTATTGGTCTCCTCAGAGGTTGTCAAAGTTTGGGAGTCGAGGTGACGTAGCTTGCCCTAAGTGCGGCAGTATGAGAGAAGATGACGTTCACATGTTTGTGGACTGTCCAGAGATCCAGCCATTCTGGAAGGATGTGAGTAGGGCCCTGTCTAGTATGTTGAAGATCGATATAAAGGTAAGCGTCCTGCTTGTTATCTTCGGATGTGTGGATTCTTTGGCAAAAGTTACAAAAAATCAGGCTAGGTTGATTTTTTATTCTATACTGTTGGCACGAAGGGAAATATGTAGACAGTGGGTAGCCACGGCTCCTCCCAGGTTCGATGATTGGGTATGCGCTGTTAAATATGTTGCCAGATTGGATACGATGGGGTCTAGAAAGCACGAATTCTGGCTTCCTTTCTTGAATTGGGGTGAGCATCAGACCTATGAAGTCCAATGATTAAGCCTTTTCTGCCTCTCCTGGTAACCTGTCCTCCTGTTTTTCCCCCCTCTCTTCAATATGGTGGGGAAGCGGAGTGATAGAAAGGGAATTTTGTAGAGGACGGAGTTTCAATCTCATGAGGGAGGTAAAGGGTGAAAATCTCCGTCCTCTCTTCTTTTTCCAGGCTTCCAGCACATAAGGGCATGGTACTCCATTCAATGGTGCAAGTGGAATGGTGTTTTTTTAGAGGCAAATGAGGACAAAAAAAACCCCCAAAAAACCAACAAAAAAAACAAAGGTCGAGGCAGGGGCTCCACACCACGCAATTCTCCCTCCCCCAACAAGCTGTGACTTGCCTACACTTCCCCCCGATCATTTAACACCTGTCGGGGGACGTCTTCTACAATTCCTCCCCATTTGGCAATCTATCACCACATACAAATGGGTGTTAGGAATTATCCAACATGGTTATTGCTTGGAGCTTACCAACAATCCTCCGAACATTCCACCATGTTCTCACAAAATGTCACCAGAACATTTACATCTACTTCAGCAAGAGGTCCAATCTCTCCTATCCAAAGGAGCATAGAACCTGTGCCATTACAACATCAAAGGACAGGAGTGTACTCCCTGTAGTTTCTCATCCCCAAAAAGGACGGCTCCCTGAGACCTATTCAAGACCTCAGAGAACTAAACCTCAACATACTTTCAGAGCATTTCCACATGGTGACACTTCAACAAGTGCTCCCACTTCTACAGCAAGGCGATTTTATGTCTACTCTAGACTTAAAAGACGCATATTTCCACATTCCAATTCATCCCGCTCATCGCAAAAACCTCAGATTCATGATAGCGGGTCATCATTACCAATTCAAAGTACTACCGTTTGCAATCACTTCCTTAAGGAGAGTTGGTGAACTCCAGGCACTAACTATACAAGAGCCTTTCTTTCAACTTCACAAAGACTAAGTGGTTCTTAGAACCAATCCCAAATGTCTTGCTAAAGTGGTTTCTGCTTCTCAAATCAATCAATCAGTTGAGTTACCCGTGTTCTTTCCTCAACCTGATTCTCTAGCAGAACGAGCTCTACACACACTAGATGTTAGACAAGCTCTACTATATTATGTGGAAAGAACAAAAGATTTTCGTAAGACAAAACAGCTCTTTGTTGCTTTTTCGCCACCACACAAAGGCAATCCCATATCTAAATCAGGCATTGCAAGATGGATCGTGAAATGTATCCAAACATGTTATGTGAAAGCGAAAAGAACGTTGACAAAACCCCCCTAGAGCACATTCCACCCGCAAAATAGGGGCTACTATGGCCTTCTTAGGGAATATTCCCCTAGCTGACATCTGTAAGGCAGCAATATGGTCTACACCGCACACATTCACCAAACACTATTGTGTAGATGTGTTAGCGAGGCAACAAGCTAATGTAGGCCAGGCAGTACTTAAAACACTTTTTCAAACAACTGCAATAGCTACAGGTTAGCCACCGCTTTGGGAGTTTACTTCAGTATAGTCTATGCAAAGTATGTGATCTACAGCTCACATGCCTCGAACGGATAATGTTACTTACCCAGTAAGCATCTGTTCTTGGCATGTAGAGCTGTAGATTCACATGCGCCCACCCGCCTCCCCGGGTTCCTATACCTGTTGCAGTTTTCTTACTTTACATACATACGCATGGACATCTCTATTCTACCTTTACTAACTCCATTCTCACCCTCTGCGGGAAAACAATCTAACAATGGAGTTTATGCCCTTGGGCACTATCATCGAAAGGAGGAGTCACCTACCTCGTGACTGGAAAGACTTCTTCGAAGAAAAATAACTTGCAAACATCCAGACCCAACACTAGATGGCAGAAGTATGCAAAGCACGTGAATCTACAGCTCTACATGCCAAGAACAGATGCTTACTGGGTGAGTAACATTATCCTTATCCTGGACTTTTTTGAGATCAGTGTTATTACCCCGTTTTTCTTCCCTATAGAAACTGAGCAGATTACATCTGAGAATTGGATGCCTTTGAGTGAATCAGCAAGCTTGGCATCTATTTTTGTTTCCTGTAGTAGGGTGATGTCAGCCTTTTGTTTAAAAATATGGTCAAAAATCTTTTTTCTTTTAACCGGATGGTTAAGGGCTTTAACATTCAATGATATAATTTTAATAGACTTTTGGGCTGGATTCATCATTCTTGATTTTTAGTTGATATCTTTAGGATCGTAATCCCAGCTATTAGTACAACAGCTTGCAGGACCGAAATAAAGAGCCCTGAATGTCATGAAGCTCTGGCTATTGGGAGGCCTATGAGTATCGTCATATGTTTGTAGTGAGTTGTGCCCCACTTGGAACTTGAACTTGAGTGAGCATAGTGTGCAAGTAATCCCTTGACCACAAAATAAGAAAAGGTGAAAATATATACAAAGTAAAAATATAAGCGTAAACAAGCAAACATATCAACAAATAGTATAGACAGAAATATAAACCAATCCTTACCTCCCCATCCCTCTATACTACGCTTTTTTCATGCTCTTGACACAATGCATTTCGGAATGCACTCCCTTCTTCAGGGGCTGTTCTGAATAATAAGTTCCAGTGCTGTCAACGTACTCCAGTTTACATAGCTGAAAGTAAACCACTATGTAATGAACCTCCTCGTAGTAAACATTCCACGCCTGCAATAGTTTGTTCAAGCTTCTCAATCTGTTCATGTATGTTGCGAGCGCTTTAGGTGCCTCCAAGGGCTACCTTTACTTTCAGCTATGTATACTGGAGTATGTTGACAGCACTGGAACTTATTATTCAGAACAGCCCCTGAAGAAGGGAGTGCATCCCAAAATGCATTAGGCAGTTTGCTCTGTGTCAAGAGCATGAATAAAGCATAAAGTGTTGTCATAATTTTGTTTTCATTGTCGTAAAAAATATGTTAACAAAATCATTGTTTATGGATATAAGTGTGGTCTCTGTATTAGAGATGATGTAATGAAAATCTCAAAACTAAAAAAGAAACATGTTGTTGGACGCATGAATAAGCTTGATTATTTTTTCATGATAAATTCCAAATGCAGTGCTCTCTGGGTCTAAGAAACTAGTGATTCCTGGCTGAATTTTAAAAAACAACTGACTTGCCAGAATGTAAATCCTGATTACATATGAGCCCTAATGTAATCAAAGAGGCTGTCATCAAATTCTGACAGAGCTCTGTGATCATGAGAATGCTATCACCTTAGTGCACAGACACCAAAAAGTGGACTTTTCTACACAACTAATAGGTTTCTGAAGCATCCCGTCCCTTGGACAAGTAGATAATGCCTTTAGCCGCTATATCAGATGTAGTTTTAAAAAGAAGTAGTTAAACCAAAACCAGTTCCTAACTAAAAGTTAGGAATATTTACAGTTACAGTGCACTTGCTTTATAGTGCTTAACACATTTTGGAGAGGTTTCTGGTTCTCTTCTTCTCCCCTTTCTTTCAGTCACCGTATCGTCAAACCGGGATCACACCATGCTCGGATTCCACACTGCTCCTACTAAAATGTGTCTTCATCAGAACTTTATTCAGGTAAAAGTTGGAGTATTTACTCAGTTCAATGTATCCCACTCACTAAGAGCAAAGCTTGACTTCATACTCTCCAGACCTAGTCGTTCTGCAAAGCAAGACTAGATGACCTACTATAATACCATATGAAAGGGGTGCAAAAGAAGCCTTATAAACATCAAATATTTGCCAATTTACCATGAAAAAGTGGTAAATGCTCATTGTGGGAGGGCTATGCACCATTGCACCACTTCAGACCCCCTCTATTGGCACCCTAAATTCTTCAGTTCATCAAAACCACCGATTTGTTAGGGTCATCAGGAAATTCAAGGTGTCACACCAACATATAAAGCAGTTTATAACCAACTTGAGAGGTTCACTGAGACAAACAAGATCCTTCATCTATTGCAAGCTGGCTTTTTGTCGGGTTGCAGTATGGAGACTGTGGTGGTCACTGCACTGGACTAACTTGGATGCTCCGTAGACCTGTCTCTGATGCTGCATTTATTTTACTGGACCGGTCAGAGGCGTTCAATACGTAAACCACCAGATAATCGTCGGCTGTCTGGAAGGGTTTGGAATACTACAGTTACCTGCTCTCAAAACTTTCTTAACAGCATAGTCAAACCGAGAAGGTTGAACATGCTCCATTTCTGTCATCTGCAAGCTCACAAGAGGTGTTCCTCAGGGCTCTATCTTGCCCCTTCTGCTTTTTAATTTGATTATATGTCCTAGTTCAGTGTGTTATGTATACCTTTTTATGTAAGCTGATGACACCAAAGCGATTCTAAAATGTACCTATGACTTAAGTACCAGTGCAACCAACTTCCTTCAACGCTGGTCTTCGTTTGAAGCCAAGATGAGTAACAACCAACTGAAACCTAAAAGAAATAAACTGAGATGCTACTTCCCTTTGAGATATTGTGACCAGAATGAAAGTTGCCAAAATGAGTATGAAATAAATAACACCCTACTCCTGTAGACTGAGTTACGAAACTTAGGGTCAAATTAGATGCCCAGATTACTGCTATGGTTTGGGATACAAGAGTAATCAGTTCTTGCTTTTATCACCTTCAAGTTTTGAAAAGATTTCAGCATCTTTAGGCCTACTTGCACAAAGTCCAAATTATGAATGCTTTAATTTCGTCATAGCTGGACTACTGAAATACCCTTTTATGGGTCTTCACAGCTCCATTCCTTAAAATTAGTTCAAAATGTAGCAGCCAGGATTGTGTCAGGTCTGGCTAGTTAAGTGACACCTTACATGATGTTTCAACTGGTACTGACCCTCTTCAGAGCTCAGGTCTCGGCATCACAGATCCCAAAGGTAAAGGGAGTCTGGCTTTGTGGTCGGGCCTTTTAGGTGGCAGCAGCCACCTGCTGGAACCTACTCCCATTAACTTTGGGTAGTGAGCTCAACTTATTAAAGATTTTCAAAATCATTGAAGACCTTGCTATACCCTTCAAGGAGAAGTTCTCATATTCTGCATTCTCAGTGCCATAGTGCCTTCAATAGGAAGAGAGCTTAATAGATACCTAAAAATAAATAAGTAAACAAATAAATATAAATCTGTGTAATGGCATTCACACATCTATTTGGACCCTGGTCTGTTCCATTTAAATAGTACACTTTCTGATCAGCTTGAAGAAAAAAATATCTCTTACAAACCAGTTTTGTTGTCTTGGTCATTTAATGTCCATCTGCCTCCATTGTCCAGCTTGGAGCGCAGTGTATCACTAGACTTGTGAAAGGGGCTTCCACCTAGAGGACCGAAGAGTGACTTAGGCCTCTGTTTTGAATAGGGCCAAAATCCTGGTTAGTTCAAACGAAAAGTAGTAACAGAGCTTTAATGGGAAGCAGCACCAGCCTTGTTGGCCTTGCTATACAAGTAGACTCAAAGAGAACTTTCAAAATAGACACCCGAACCAAAATAGAGACAGACGGGCTGAAATGGAGAATTTTGGGAGGTTGGGGGAATCAGTACACCTATTATTGACTCTATCCTGAAATATTTGATTTTAATATATCATTTGCTTTATTATCGCTTTTATTAATGATTTATTCATGTGTATTGCTCTATTTTTATATCAGCTGTTTATAACATGGAAGGGTATTAGATTGTTATGATTTAAGTAATTGTGCAATAAATAAATAAATCTGAAATCTTCAAAATAAGACTTTTCAAACAAATCTTTCTGTAAAAGGATCTATTTCAGATTCTATGCAAGCCTGAGGCAAAGTTTCCTTCTGAGATCCCTCATTCAAAATAAATCCATAAATAAATGCATGATTACTTTAAATTACTTACTGGGTGTTTTAAAGTACACAGTTCATATAAAACACATCCCAGCGACCAGATATCACTGTGGGGTTAAAAAGAAATACAGAAAGATTAGTTATTTAATAGTGAGAGCCCAAGGTTAATAACGTATTAAAAAGACTACTGTATAACAATATTTCAGAAAAAAAAGAAACTCAAAGGATTGCCTGGCTCATCAACGGTTAGTGGAGCGATCGCACACAGTGGGCATTTGTGACAGGATTTACCTTGGACTTATTCTATCTGAAATGTCGTAATCTGAAGATTGTAATTTACGAGTGTGACTGTGCCGAGCTATGCAGAATATCTAATATCGTGCAAGTCACATCCCTTGAAAAATCTTCATCTGTCTCTGTCTTTACCTAACTATATCTTCCACACTCTAATCTACCTTCTACACTTACCTTTACATCTGTGCATACCTAAACCACTAGCTCTTCATCAACCTCTATATCTACACCATATCTTCCTAATTCACCAACCATCTTTATAACTGTTACCCGTTGCTAATTAATATCATGTTGGTATTGTTAAAAATATATATTTTTAAAAGAAATTGTTTTCATGTTCAATATTTATCAATAATTAGCACCCAAAAGTATCTTTTTCAGATTTCTTGTTTTTGAATTTGTTATTATGGTATTTTGTTATTATGGTTCCTTTTCTGTTAACGTAATGTTTGAGGGAATATATGATGATCATGCTAAAATAGTGTGCTATGGGTTTCAGTTGATCCTCTCAATGCACAAGTGGTTAGAAGCCTTATACACCTGCAACCGACTGGAGGAGAGGGAGGAAATGTTTTCCAATCAGACTTGTAAAATGCTGTTGTCAATCAGGAGGCGGCCAGAGTGGCCCAAGGCACATCAAATATTGCCCAATTGCTAAAGGAAGAGTGGCAAAATGTTACTTTTGTTTATGGTGCTATATAACCTTGCACCTGCCCTGACCTTCGCTATTGACACCCCAATCTCTTCAGTTTATCAAACACCAGATGGTTTAAGTATCTCAGCAGAAGTGAAGAAATCACTCCAAAACATAACTGTGCAATGACCTTATCTAGAAGATTACCAGTATGCTATATGTCCAGGGAAATAGGAGGCATGAGGAGTGTTGCAGGAGGTTTGGAGAGCTTTAACAATCTAGGAAAATGATGAGCTCTAACAAGCTATGGGAGGAATGGGGAGATGGATGTGATACAGTTTCTGCCATTTGAAGCCACATTAGCAGAACTTTGAAGAGTGTTGCCCTAATTCCAAGATAAACCATAGGAGCATAGGATCTTTGATGTGATGAGGAACCTGAGGCAGGAACATGACAAAACTGTCCTTGACAACTATATCAGAACAAGAGAGACTCGCCTAGGAAGAGAATTGCTCAGGTCCATATGACAAAAGGATGGAGAGGAAAGTGATCAAAACCTTTTTAGTGAGATGCTAGAGTATTTTCAGTAGGAATAAGTAATGCCTTGTATGGTGAGCACAACAAAACCTTGTTTAGGCTCCAGGTGTCCTAGATGTCATATGGCAAAAGCATTATTGATATGTGTGGTATCGAGATGGCCAAAGGTATACCATGCATATCCAGTGAATTCGAGAGAACAGTAAGCACTACAGCAAACCTAAGTGCCTTTGGGAAGCATATGTCCAAGTAAGACATACAAATTCAAAAACATATAGGACTAAGCAAACTAAGAGCCCAGTAACTGACTGTTGGAAGAACTCCTAAATTTAATGCACCCAACATAAACATAGAATAAGAGACTCGATTAAAGAATCCACACAGGAAAAACATCATAGAAATGTAAATAATTATAATAACTTTAATACATGTTTTGGTACACTTGGGTATCTCTGTGGCATGATGCCATCCTCACCATGGGACCGATAAGTGCTTAAAGTAGTATCACATCAATAAGCAAGTACATCATCACATTTGCAGCAAATAGTTGAAAAAAATGTCACTAGAAAGTGGCCAACGTTTCCTTGCACTGCTTCTTAAACTGATTACAATGTTCTGTAAAAACAACTCTTTCATTGATTTGTTACGAGAAGGATTTCTTACACTGGACCAACTCTTCATAATAACAAATGATGCATATCACCGACATTGCACAACCACCAGCTGCGATACGAAGCAGTCAACACACAGATAAGTGATGAAAAGTTAACAAGTATTTTACTTGGAATTAATTTCTTAGTGGTGCAGGTGGTTACCATAGTTTCTGAAACGTACGTTCATTCCCAGAGAATTTTCTTAAACTCTTGGGTCAAACGTGTCAGGATACTACTTCTGACAGGAATACACTCCAACTAATGTTCCAAGTCCTTGTTCCGCCTGACATAGGGATTAATGAAAGCACCCAGCCTTCGTACCCTAAAACAAGCTGCCTAAGATATTCATGCAACCACAATTGTTTGGCTACCATGCACACAATCTAAATAAGTGATGAAAGCAGCTTAATGAAAATGAGGTGGAACAATCAAAATAGGTGTTAAAAGACCTAAACAACATGCCTTAATTTCGCAAACACATGGATGCACCTTATCAGCAGAAGTGGACTGTAACTGGCTTATACCTTTTATATTGGCCTGTAATGAAATAACACATACCTTTCTGCACATACCTTTTATTGTTGTATGGTGTGTTTTCCCAGATTTCTGGAGGCACATAGTAAGGTGTTCCAACATATGTACATGCCAATGCTTTTGGACTAACAGGAAAAAGAGATATAAAGAAAATGCCATCACTGCTACTGGCTTCAACAACTTTTTGTGAATAAAAACAACTTGTTTCAAATTCTCAGCAGTTACATGTTCAAAGAAAGAAAAAGAAGCCTGTGTCTGATTTCACATTTACCTAGAGACTCTGAATCGGACACGAAAGGTCTTTATTTGGCTTGTGAATTCCATGCAGTGTGAAAATGCACTTTCTGTTGTCCACGTATAAGAAAGTGCCCCTTTTTGCATGGTTACCCCTCACTTTTTGCCTGATACCTGATGCAACCTGACTTGATGTGTCCTGGGTCCTTGCCAATCCGGTTCCCAGTGCCTCTGTTCTTTCCAAAGAATGTACCTTTGTATCCACAATTGGCACATCCCTGGCCACAGGTAAGCCCCTTGTGAACAGTACCATAGGTACCATGGGCACTGTGACCAGGGAAGGCCTCTAAGGGCTGCAGCACCTATTGTGCCACCCTTAGAGGCCCTGCACCTTGACACGCACACACTGCCACTGCAGGCTGCGTGTTCTGGTGCAGAGAAAAGTGAAGGGTCGACATGGGACACATCCCTGTGTGCCTTGCCTACAACCCACTGCCTAAGGCCTAGGTAAGCCACCCCTCTAGCAGGGTGCACTAGTCTCAGACAAAGGTGAGGGTACAGTGGCATGAGCCCTGTACCCCTACAAAGTCCATTCTTAGACATTGTAAGTGTAGTAAAGCCATAAAGAGTATATGGTCTGGAAGTTGGTCATTACAAACTCCACAGCTCCATAGTGGCTTTACCAACAAGCATTGGCATAGCCAATAGGTCTCGCCTTTGGGACCTTATAGGTATTTAATCATGCAGCACAATATCCTTGGTGCAACATGAACTGTTGCATGGCTAAACACTTATAATGTCTCAAAGGCGAGACCTATTGGCTATGCCAATGCTTGTTTTAATAAAACTTTGCCGAAGCAGTGTTTTGCAGAAAGGCAATATGCAAATGTGGACCACTTTTTCGGGCGTGCCCGAGCCGATTTTTAATCCCAATCCAACCCTGGTCTTGGACGAATAGGTTCTGGTACCAGGAAGCACCTGGACTGCATGGGGTAAAGCTGCGGCAGGACCCAATCCATGCCACTCCTACAAACTGCTGCCTCCAAGCAGGGCAGCCATATTCTACCCGTTACATTAACACAACTGCTCTGCAGGGCAGCCTTGCTGGCAAAATAGCTTAGTACTTCCCAGGAGGACATTGAAATTACTTAGAACGGTGGCGTCTAAAGAAGGTTTTTTTAGACTGGGGATTGCGCAAGTTCTCCTCCATTCTGACGGCACGGTCACACAAAACCTTAACCATCACACCAGCTTGCCAAGGCGAGACCTATTGGCTTTAGCAAGGCAAGTGTGCACCCATTCAGCCGTGCAGGGCTGGGACTTTGGTGACGTCACGGCAGGCTGGCACGAGGCACCTTGAGAGATAATGGCTGAACGTTCTTGACAAGTCATTGCTAATCAGGATGTTTTTATTTTATATTTATGTAGTGGCAGTAACATTTCGAACAGAAGCATTGTACTGAGGACAGTCACTCAGGAAAGGTGCCATGGCGAGCAGAGGGCGGTTAACTCAAGCCAAAGTCAGGAATGGTTGTCTGCAAGGACGACACTGCAATGATGAACAGCAAAGACAGTTAAACGACGTCAGCCATTGCGGAGCACTTAACACATCAGACCAGGCTACTCTGTTGGAAGCCCTGGCACCAGCCCCGCCGTCACTGTGGGGAAACTAAGCTGCTGGAATGGGTCTGATGGCTGAAGGGCGGCAGAGATCTGGGAGCCACTGCCCTGCAAGCTAGAGACTAAATACAGCGAAGCCGGGTCCACCTTTCCTCCTCCTGAAGTCGATAAACTGGGTTGAATATTAACAAGTCCTAGTATTCCAGCGCCTAGAGGCGATTCGGCGTGAATTGTGCACGCTACATAAAGGTAGAAACCGCAGTTCCGAAGTTCCTTCAGTAGATCTTTAAGGGTATGATGAGGCGTAGAAGAGGCATAGAACAGACTGCCGGGACAGCCTGGAGGACAGTCCGTCTCTTGGAGGGAGGGAGGGATGGGGGTAGGCACGGTCACGTGACCGATACCAGGGCCTGTGAAACAGAATGGGCCATTGAGGAGCAGCGCAGCTGACGTCACTCACCCCCGGCACAAGTATTCAGAGTCCAATGAGTAACTCCTCAAACAGCGGGGGAATGTAAAACAAGCAGGCAAGTGGTGCGCGCGCGCCACAGCGAAACATCTGTTTTGAATTATCGCGCATGCGTCTGGGCACGATAATTCAAAACAGATGGTGCCTTTGTCTCAGCTGCGCACGTCGTCCTGCCTGCAGTAAGAAAAGAGGAGTGGGGGCGAGCGCGGCAGCCTGCTAAGCTGACCACACGCTCGTGCACAATGGCCATGTGTTTTCAATTATCGCGCCCGCGTCTGGGCACGATAATTGGAAACAGATGTCTGCCGTGCGGGTAACCGCAGGGAAAAGGCCATGACGCACGAGCGTCTGGTCAGCTTTCAAAAGCCCCTTACTTAAAGTCTCGCAGAGCAGCGCTTGCGCGCTACTCGAGGCTCGACCTAAAAACTGGGAAGTTTTACCTGACTATATGCACAGCATCTGTACTTGTTAGCTTAATGAATGAAAAACTCAAACCACACTATATCGCAGCACATAGCAAGGCCTCCTGCTGCGTAAACTGAGTCTCTGGCTTAGCTCTACAAGGTTTGCTTCCACACCCACGGGTGAACTTAGTAACTACAAAAGCACGGACCCACCTAGGCAGGTTTGCTCAGTGGGTTGTGTGGGACTACGGTAACCTGTTCCTTCATATTCCAGCATTGTTGCATTCAACTAACAGGAAGCAGTGGTAATCTACATCGTTCTTTAATGAGTTACAAACTCAAGGATCTGTAGAAATGGAATATGCATTTCAACATATTTATTATAAAATAGGTATTTAAAAACTCTGGGATCTAGTGCACACAATATTGGTTACATCACAGAAGATAAGAATTAAAAGCGGCTAACCTTTTCAATAACACCGAAAACAGGGGAAAAATTGTAGCATTACAATTTGATGCCCTTAATAACCTCACTGTGCTATCTCTAAGCGCTGTTTTAATTCTAGCAGATGAATAAATAATAAGCCTGCGTTTCAGAGGTGGTTCGCATACCTGGAAACAGGATTTGTTGTCTGTTCAGAATAGCTTCCCAGCTATTTCAAGCGCAAGGAGATTGTGTCTGTGCGCGAACACAGTCCAAGCATCAGATAGTGAAAGCAAAAATGCTTTGCAAAACCTCGAATAGTCTTGCTGGAGGCTTCTTCAATCAAGGTGGAATCTGGTGCTGTGCTCATTTGGATACAAGAACTGCCTCTGTGACCTGGGAGAAGTTTCTCTCCTTCCAAACAGTCACTTGACAGGCCTTTTATACTGTGGCTTATCTGATATAGGGAATTTCTGACATAACCCTAGGAATGTCTGACATAACCTGTGCATCAATAAGCGAGTCTTAGATGCATTATTATAAACAAATATTGTAAAGATAAGTCAATTCTGACTACATTGTTTATTGTTCTTCTTTGACCTTGAAATATAGATAACGAGGCACTTGTCTCAGACTGATAAAAACATCTAATGCGATCATCAATGTCATTGCCTGGATGCTTTCACACCTTCACAGGTTCCTGGAAAGACAGTCACATGCGGTATCGAGGTCAGAGATAGACAGGCCAATGATCAGGTAGACAAAAGTATGTTAATTCTGTAAAAAGCCCCAATCATTTGTGTGATCTTTAGCTCACGTTTACTTTAAGCGTTCACTGTCTGACCTTGAGACAGAGATAACAGGGAACTTGTATCAGAGTTATGTCTCCTTAGGTGTTTGCAAAGTCACTGTTTAGATGAATTGACATTTTCACGAGTTCTGTGAAAGATGATGACATGCCAACCTAGACCGGCTAACTAAAATGGAAACTGCAGCTAAATTGGAACCTGCCCTGTATGTATTTAGGCTTCTTTATTTTAATTTTAGATTCTTAAACTCAAGTGATTAAACTAGATAAAACAGAATTCTGACGGGATACAGTCATTACATTTATGACATCCATGGAATAATTTCTATACTAAGGAATCACTAAATAATCACTTAATTTGTTTTTGTGTGATCTTGTTTATCATAACTTCATGACATTCTCCTTACACATTTACAGAGTAATGCAAGAAACGCGTGTAGGAAGCTGGCTTTTTATGAAGTGTACAAAAATTAGGTACACTATGTAGAAAGTCCGGATGACCCTTACTGGTGTACAGGGCTTGAATTAATAATCCCAAATGCTCTCTTTGTGGTAGCGTGGGCAAGCAGTTTAGGCTTCTCAGAGGGTCTTGTTGATCATTTGTTGAACACAGACTCAATAAATGAGACACACACTCAAGAAGAAATTCGAGATCAATTTTATAGAATTTTAGGCACCAAGATCATTGGAATCGGGGAAGTACTTTAGACAATAACAAATTTTACAGTAAAACAGTAGAAAATGACAGCTGTCTGATTTGAGGCATGAGACTCAAACACTGTAATGTGATCTTATGGGAGAGACATACACTATATAGGGTCACTTACAGATGACTTACAGGACTGTTCTTCTGGACTTAAGGTGAGTCAGGGCAAAGGTCCACGAAAGCACCAAGAGTTCATGTTTACCTGCCCTGGGGTGTCCAGGTGCAGATGACTTTCCGTTCGAAGCTAGCACCGCTGAAAGCACAATTGTGTAGGGAAGTAGGATCTGCTTTCATGGTTACCCCCACTTTCTGCTGGTGTTATTCTGTTTTCTGACTAGTCTGACTGAGCTCCTGCTAACCAGGACCCCAGTCACTGTGCTTCCTCCCTAAATTTGACAGTGATAAGTACTTTGGTACATTCTCAATTGGCTACTAGTGTACCCTGGTAAGTCCCCAGGGAGGGCCCCTTGAATCGTTCCAACCTTTTCTCTAGGGTACTTGAGGGCTTACCTGTGGGTGGCTCTTCAAATTCATCGTGCAACAAGATTCAAACCCGAAACCACTTCAACTTCGACCGTCTTAGCACCTTGGACTTCGTTGGACTTTCGCCTGGAACCGAGACTGCACCAAGGAAGACTCCTGCTGCTCCTGGTCTCGCTGTTCTGCCAGTCTTCTGCATAGTCTGTGCCTGTGCTTCATCCAGGTTCCTCTCCAAGCCTGTGCGCATCAAGGACACCCGAAGTAATCTCCCTTGGAGTGAAGGTGTCACTACCCTGCATCCAGGCACCGCAACAAAGCTTACGGGTCAGCTGCTCCTAATGTCCTACGGACTCTGAAAGGCCCAGCAACACAGGTGAGGGTTCTGCAACTCCCTCGAGGCCTGACCTGTCCTCTCAGCAATTTTGAGGCCAGTGTCCCTTGTCAGAACCGCTGGAACAGAACCCCTGTGCACCGCGTCAACTTGCCGTTGCCAAGGCTCCAGCCTCCATCATCTCTTCCTACCAAGATCTTCGTCCTCACCGCACCCTCTCCACCATGGGCCTGCATTTTTGGTGAGCTGCTCGAGGTCCTCTTGCGACTCCTGTGCCTTCGGCCTGTGGGTCCTCTTGAGGGTCTTCTTTGGCTTCAGTGGGCTCCCCTGCTTGCTCGGGGCCTTCTCTAACTCTCCTGCATTTGGTGAATCCCTTGGACCTTGCTGGTCCCAACTTTGCACCTTTTTTCGTTTACCACATCTGTTGTTGCTGCCAAGGCTAGTTGGTGCTCCCGATGGACGATGATCCCCTGGTTCTAGACTCCCGATGTGGGACAGCTCATGAATGGCTCCTGTCTTCCACAGCGTCGCCCGGTCCTCACAGCTACAGCAACAAGGTCAGCGTCATCACTCATGCATCTTCCGTCATCAGTGGTCTTTTGTCTTCCATGCCTCCTGGTAACATTCGGGTGGCATAGACTCTGTCCCCTCTGCTTGCAGGTACTCCTCTTCAAGAATCCATCCTTGGATTCGCCGGACTCTTCCAACTTCCTCGCAAGCGGCATCTTTCCAGAAGTCCTCCATTGTGGTCTACAGCAGTTTCCGACGTCACTTCGCACCTATGCACCCGGCTTCCCTGGTGTAGATATCCTTGTTCCTGGGGTGTCAATGGGTGGGGTGACTGTCCAACCTTCTGCCTTCCATGTGGTTACTTCAGGGTCCACTGGGAAGGGTCCTTCTGAAAAACTGCAACCGCGACTGTCCCATTGACTTACATTGGGTATGAGGCTGTGTTTCCACTCTGCACACAGCCTCCGTGATGTTCCTGGGCACTTACCTCGGGTGGTTCCTTGTGTCCCCAGCTCTTCTGAATCTTGTGGTCCAAGTCCCGACTTCAGTTGCAGTTCCCATTCCACTTCTTTAATATATGGTTTGGTCTCCCCGTGGAGACCACCGTGTATTTGTGCTTACTTACCTGTTTACATTTGAAATATTGTGTGCATTGTGTTGATATCTCCAGGTAGGAGATATACACACTCATTAACACATTGGTATAGTAAATATACTTATTTTTATAACTACACTGTGTGGTTCTTTTTCGTTTAACCTACACTATATGAATAGTTCTGGTAAAACAAGATGCTTAACACTCCTTCTGGACTAAGCCTGAAGGCTGCTCTCCACAGCTACCACTTAGACAAACATAGAAAGCTATCTAAGACCACTAAAATCACCATAAGGGTTGCCTGGATTAGTGCAAGGTGCTTCACTTAAATAAGTGTGCACCATATACTAAGCCAGACTCCTACAAATGGGAAAAGTACTGCAAGAAAGAGGCTTCAAGGGGGAACTAGGAGACTACTTCGGCAGAACTCAAGGGTGGAGGGCTCGGCTTTTGAGGGCCTCAAGATCACAGAGACACCGTTGGTTTACGTGAGCTCGGGCTAGGGTGCTCGGTGGCAGAGGTGTTTTGTCTGGCGGGTCGATGAGTTAGAAGCTCTCACAGTTCTCGGTGTTTCTGCAGAAGAGGGAAACGAAACACAGCAGGGCCACTCTTGGTGTGGAGCTGGCCTCTCTCGAAGTCCCTTTAAGTGCAGATAAGTTTTGGCGTGGTGGTGTTCCTACTGAACATAAACAAGCCTTGGGGCTTGCAACGGGCTCTGGTACCTCGGGATTGGTGCAGGGCGGCTCCTAGTGGTCCTGGTGTCTTCAAACATGGCAAGGGGACGGATCTGACATCCTGCAGCACAAAGACCTCTTGCTGGGGTGCTACTCCCTTGGTGGGCCCCGGGGGTCGACAGAATGGTGTACCGAGCAGCTGCAGTTGGTGCCTGCTGGTGTAGGGGAGAGGATCCTCCACTCCAAGGGAGATGTTGCTGAGTCAAGGAAATGCTGGGCAGACCTCCAAGGGTTTGGGGAGGCTGTTCCGCTTCTGGACGAGTCAGTGTTGGTGATTGTCGGAAGAGCAGCAGTCAAGCAGGGTTCTGCGCCAAAGTTGATGCTCACATCTTCGGCTCTTCTTTGTCCTTTCAGGCAGACGAATCTGAGTTCCTGGTGTCAGGGGGCCACCTAAATACGAACTTTAGGGGTGTTAAGGGGAGTGAAGGGTAGTAGCCAATGGGCTACTTACCCTTGGGCTCACTAAACCCCCTATATGACCACTTCCTGTGGGGAGTGGGCATAACCCTATCCCAGAGTTCCTGATTCCACCAAAAACAAGATAGTGGAACCCTTCTTTCGTGGAGCACATCAGGTAGTCCATCTTAGGGGTGTGACTAGGCTAGAGGTGCAACATGCCTACTTGCATAGCTAATTTCCCACCTGTCCTGGTGCCAAATGGGCCTCAGGGCAGGGGGTGGCATCTCCCAGGTCTGGGGGAAGCTGGGGGTCGCATATCAAAGGTGGTAGGGGCTTTGAAGCCGCTGACCTTGATATATTAAATCACTAGCCTTCCTGCTGGAGGAGGTGTGAACACCTTCCACCGGAGTAGGCATTGTTTCTGACTTCAGCGAGCACGGGCTCTCACCTGCAGAGGTCAGAAACATGTCTGTGGTGGCAAGATCGATGATACCAGTCAGCCAGCACATTAGATACTGGTAGGTTTTTCAGGGGGCACCGCTAAGGTGTCCTCTGGTATCAAACAACTTAGCTTAATAAATCTGTGCTGTTGCCAGTACTAAATTTATTATGACATACACCCAAACACCATACCTTTCAGTAAAGCCATCATGTAGCTGGGGAACTCGTAATGAACAGTGCCCAATACATATACTTAAGATGGCTTCCCTGTTCCATTGCACGATCTAGTAATTGAACAAGACCGCACAGGAGACATGCCCTCACATGTAATATAATGCATCCTGCCTTAGGGCCACAAGGCCTGCTATAGGGCCGACTTACATATATTACATGCAGTGACTTTGGCATGGCAGACAGTGAGTGTTCCATGTTGTGTTTTCACTCATGGTTTGCACCATGACATGCAGGCTGCCGTTGCAGACTGGGTGTCATGGTGCAAACCATGAGTGAAAACACGACATGGAACACTCGCTGTCTGCCATGCCAATTTATATGGAGGGGTCCCTTAAGGGCTGCAGCATGTATAATGACACCCTAAGGACCCTCTTGGGTACCCATGCCCTAGGTACCGGGGGTACCACTTACTAGGGACATACAGGGGTGCCCAAGTGTGTGCCAATTGTGCTACAATTAGACCATTTTACCTTGTTTTTAGGACAAGAGCATTGTACACTTGGTCCCTGCTAGACAGGCCCCAGTGCCATCAGTCGAAAAATATCAGTAGTAGTGGCAAAAAGGGAAGGTGACCATGAGAATAGGGGGCACTTTCCTACAACATGCTTTTGATGAAATAGCAATTCATCACATGTTACATGTTCAATAAAACATGTTTTCAAACTGAAATGAAAAAGGGGACTCTGCGCTGGAAGACATGATCTTTACAACAATCCCTAGGCACTGTTGAAAGAAGGAAATTAGGTGCAAGGGCATCCAATAACATTAAAATAATGTCATACATTGTATACTCCAATACATTTATTTTTCAAGTATTCTTTGCACATCCTAGACGTCCTTCTTCCCAGAGGCTAGAGCATCAATCACGTGGATCGCTCACAAAAGAATGGAGGAGGCCTCCCTATCATCCATACCCTCCTGGTTCGCAACCCTAAGCAAGCAAGTAACACTTACCACAATTGCACTGCTGACATGCCATTTCCCACTCTCTGCAACTCAGACTGCCACCTTCCTTCCGAGCTACAGGCTTCCATGGCAGAACAAGAACGTCACTGCTGAATTATCAGATCCCTCACCATCTCATCCATTCAACATACCCACACCACAGTCATAAGCGAATCAACTTCTTACACAGAACAAGCGTTAAAAATAAGAATATACACCCTCCTTGACCTCACTGATACAGTCATCAGGGTACAGCATGTCACACAACCAACACATTTCAAAGGCCACATCCTTGACCTTGTCTTCTCAATATCACCAACTGTCCAATGCTAACCACCCATACCACTGGCCTGAACCAACCACTTTGCTGTCCCTATCTCCCTGCTCAGCATCCTACCAACAAACCACGGTCAACACAAATGAGAGAACCAAACCTTCTCTCACACTATCAACTTCATGTCCGACGCCAACACCCATCTAAACAACTTCAACAATTTTTTGGAAAGCTATGTTAACATCCACCCCAATTACAGCACATAAATGCAAGCCAAAGGCTTCAGTACTCTGAGAATGGATCACATATTGTTAGCAAGGCCTATAGTATACCAGACAGGAAAGAAAATGAAGGAAAAACAGAACTCCTTGGTACCCCTTAATACAGAAGTCCCTCTGTGCAACACGCAGACAATTAATCACGCCAGTGAAAGCAAAGTACTCATTAATGAAGCCACCAATAGAAACGAAATGCTGTTCAAGGCAACCTCCTGCCGGCCCCAACAAGTCCTCATGCCACAGAAAAGTGCAATGCCATCAACCTCTTCTTCAGTAAACAAATACAGCAGATCTGACAGCACCAAGCTTGCTTCATCTCGTACACCTACTCCTTCCCATAAAATCCTGCAATGGTCAGCCTTCAGAGCCCTATGTCTCCCAGATCTCGCTGACCTACTCAACTCCCTCAAAGCCACTTCTTATGAAGATATCATCTTACCATCTTCCTTCTTCAAAGCTCTCTCTGGGGATTGATTATCCCTTACACCTACTTACCATTGTTAATGCCTTCCTCCATCAAGGCATCTTAACCAGAATCTCCAAAGACAGGCAGGATCCTCTCACTCTTAAAGAACCTACACTAGACCCTGATGACCTTACCAACTACCAGCTCATCACTCACCTATTTTTCATCAGCAAGATCATTGAAAAAGTAGTCTCTGTTGAACTCCAAGATCATATCAATGCTATCCATCTCCTGCACAACTACTATTTTGGCTTCAGATCATGCTGCAGCACGGAAACTGCTACCTTACACATTGTAGAAGATGCCCTCTTGACCACAGATGAAGAGGACCGCTGCCTCCTGATATTACTGCACCTCTCAGCTCACCTTTGACAAAGGTCCCACCACCATATGCACAGTGGAGTCTTAAAATGGGATTCACTGGCAATGTCCTTCACTGGTTCTCCTCCTACCTTTCCAACCAACACCATTTGTTCACGTAGGCACCTCCAGGTCACAAAAGATTCCTATCACCTATGAAGTCCCTCAGCGTTTCACATTATCTCCTCACATCTTCATTCTTTACACGGAGCCAATTTGTGCTTTACTCCCATTCAAGAGCATTAAGATTCACCACTATGCCAATAACACACAACTCTACCCGAAAGTCACCTCTGCTTCAGATATCCAATACCTCAAGCACTGCTGCTCTGGAACAACAGCCCTGTATCCATCAAGACTGCCTGAATGGTGCTCCAATTTGGCAAAGAGTTAGACTCACCTCTTAAAAGAGCACTACATCAGAATGCATGAACCGTTCACATCCCAGATTCCTCTCCAATTACTTGTTGGCTTTATGCTTGTCTTTGACCATGCACAGTGCTCTGCCGCCTTTTAGCTAGGTTTGCACTATAAAAATGCCATATACATACATACGTTTTCTTCGTCCCTTTGAAAGAGGTGTCCCATTACTATACAAAAAATCACCATGAAACTGATAATATTTGAGAGTATAGTACAATAATAAACGCAGATAAAATGTAACTGAGATAAATAGATTAATGGACGGCACACCAAAGGTCTGCCAGAAGGTATTCATGGCACTTCAGAAGATGCCTCCACATAATATCATCCTGTAAACTTACATAGATATGGATCATCAAAGATGACAGAAATGCTGTAGTTACTGCCACAAAAAATGCACGAGAATTAAGGAATCTACTTTTACTCTGCTAAATGAAGGAACCTCCTTGCAATCCATTTCCATTAATACCCCCCAGTACGCAGAAGAAGCATCTTGTCAACTTGTGATCAAAAACAAGTGCAAAAGCAAATGGTGGGCCATGTTGGCAGGTTCATCAATCAGACACATAAAAGCGTCAATGGTGCCAGAATATGAAGAATGCCCATTTTTAGGTCTCGCCTAGCGTCGCAGCGTATGCGCATGTGCTGCTCGCTCTGCGAGATCTATTGTCGTCGAGTTGAAGTTGGAAGTGGGGTGGAAGCTCCGCCTATGCTTTTCATTGGTGCGCGTCACACTTTATATTAAACGCTTGCATTTGATTTGGAGTGAGGCTTTTTTGTTCCCTCCCTGTCTCCTTTCCGGGTCGCCCACCCGGACTGGATATTGTGCTCGCACACGGCGTCTCTTTTGCTTGCGCACGGCGTCTCTTCCGCCTTGTTTTTACTTTAACACGGAGCGCAACGCCCGCTTCAAGGACACCGCGCTCAGTGTTAAAGTTTTTAAAAAAAAACGAGCGCGGTGTCTTTCAAGCGGCGCCATGCTCAGTTTTAAACTTAAGCATTTGCAATGCAATACGACCTATTGCATTGCAAATGCTTGTTCCATTTGTGTCTAAACTGGCAGAGTCAATAAAGTATTATTGTGTTTTATATAGCGCTGCCTCTCGCTCACGTCTTACAAGATGGCGCCACTGGTGCGAGTGCGCAGTCTAGCCCTCCTGCTTCCCACGGTATCACATGACCCGATGCAGTCACCCACTTCAGCCGATACTGGCTTTCCTTTCACCCGCTGGAGATGCCGGCACTGCTCTTTTTCCCCTCTCTCTGACTTCCACTTCTGCAGTACAATGACAATCCCTTGCAGCACCGCTGTTTCCCGTATTCATCAAGAATTGGTCCCTTGAGTCCAGTGTCTGCCCCTCGCTGCAGTACGGTTGTGTCTGTCATTTACAGCCGCCTGCCCCGCCCGAGCTCTCTGTAGCGGTGGGCGATCCTGCATACTGCTGCAGTGCCGTACTCGCCCCCCTACAGCAGTCCCACTTGTCTGTCCCTCAATAGAGAGATCCCTCCGCAGTTCTGTCCCTTCAGCCCTTGTCGTAAGCCCAGTGTCTGTGGGTCTCTCTTTTACTTATCCCTGCACTCTATTTCCGGCATGGCACGCTCCCCCACCCTGGATCTGGGTCCGGACTCTCCTACCCTCCCGGACTCCCCAGAGGTCGCCGAACGCCAATGTCCCCGCGTGTCGGTGGAGCCGGTGCTCTTCCTGGCTATGTTCTCCGTGGCCCTGCAGGGTTCTCTTTGCACACAGTACCTTTGGAAGAGGCTGAGCGAGGACGTGGGCTACAATGGAACCAGAGAAAGGGGCTGCGGGAACCACAGCCGGGACTCTCTACAGGAGTTATACCGGGTCAGCTGTTCAGGGATACAGGGAGCCAGAGCCACTGACCGCCAGGGTTCAAGTCCGGCTGCGTCACGGGCTCAGCGGGGCACAGCAGTGGGGTTCACTCTCTGCCCAGGAGACTGCAGGTGAACCGGCCGGCTTCTTGCGACTGGGTGCGATGGAGAGGTTGGTGGACAGCAAACTGGAGACGAGCTGGTGAGACACGATTCTTTCCAAATATTCTGCAGCATTTAACATATCCCCTCTTGTGTCTCCAGTGACTGTGCCTCTCACACCTGCTTCCCCGCTTGTGCAGACACCAAACCCCCTTTACCTGCCACCCTTTCGTTTGTTTCCCCGCCTCTCTTCCCTCCCGCTGAGAGGCTCGCCCTTATCACTCACAGCCTCTCCTCCTTCCTGCTGACAGCATCTCCTGCCTCCTGCTGGGAGGCTTCCCCCTTATCACTGAAAACTTCTCATCCCTCCTACTGAGAGCATCTCCTCCCGCTAACTTACAGCCTTGCCTCCCTCCCACCCACAGCCTCGCCTCCCTCCCACTCACAGCCTTTCCTCCCTCCCACTCACAGCCTTTCCTCCCTCCTGCTCACAGCACCGCCCTTCTACTGACACCACCACCCCTTCACTGACAGCCTCTCCTCCGTCATGCTAACAGGACCGCCCTTCCACTGACAGCACCACCCTTCCACTGACAGCACCACCCTTCCACTGACAGCACCACCATTCCACTAACAGCACCACCATTCCACTGACAGCACCACCATTCCACTGACAGCACCACCATTCCACTGACAGCGTCTTCTCCCTCCCGCTGACACCCTCGCCTCCATCCCGCTAACAGGGCTGCCCTACCACTCACAGCACCACCCTTTCACTGACAGCCTCTTCACCCTCCCGCTGACAGCCTCTTCTCCCTCCAGCTAACAGGACCGCCCTTCCACTGACAGCACCACACTTTCACTACTAGCACCACACTTTCACTGACAGCCTCTTCTCTCTCCCGCTAACGGGACCGCCCTTCCACTAACAGCACCACACATTCAATACCAGCACCACACTTTCACTGACAGCCTCTTCTCTCTCCCGCTAACAGGACCGCCCTTCCATTGACAGCACCACCCTTTCACTGACAGCACCACCCTTTCACTGACAGCACCACACTTTCACTGACAGCCTCTTCTTCCTCCCACTAACAGCACCACACTTTCACTGACAGCCTCACACTTTCATTAACAGCCTCTTCTCTCTCCCGCTGACAGGACCGCCCTTCCACTAACAGCACCACCCTTTCACTGACAGCACCACACTTTCACTAACAGCCTCTTCTCCCTCCCGCTAACTCTCAGCCTCACTTTCCTCCTACTGACCATGTCTCTTCTATCTGACAGACTTCTTTTTCCTACTCCCGACTTTCCGCCCGCTGACTCACAACCTCTCCTGCCGAAAGTCTCACTACTATCACTGAGAGCATCTTCTTTCTCCTGCTCAGCTGGTCTGGGGCAGTGAGACAGTAACACACTTTTGTTGGAACAACCAATAAAGAACTCTGCAAAAAAGAACTATTATTTCACACACTGCACAGCTCTACAAGTAAATCTGAAACCGGGAACTTCACTACACACCGCATACACTCCATAACACATGGTTAAAAGACATTGTCATTTACAACGCCAATAGCTCTAACTTAAGCAAATGCGAGACCTATTGCATTTCCAATGCTTGTTAATTATTGCTAAGATGTGTATTTAAATCTATCATCTCTTGCAAATCATCTTCCACCATTCATTCACTGCAGTGTCTGTGCCTGGCCGTTAGACCCTTGTGATTGTTGTGCAAATCCAATGTCTGAAGTTTTGAGTAACTTGTTATTTCAGTCCTGATTGCAGACCCTATTCCAATCACTGTTGGTTTGAAAAATCGTTTTTAATAGGGAAACAAAGACTTTTGGTACTAATGAGCTCTAAGATGTCGTGCCTCGAAAGAAACCTTCAGTGCTTCTGCTTTAGTTGCGGCTGCCCTCCTAATAGGTTTTGGTAAATATCATCATGCATCATCTCATTACATGCTCTTCACAGTATACCTGTTCATCAGATGATCCAGGTTAGGTTCTCTGCCTGGGTGTTTAAGAAACAAGTGACATGCCATGCAAAGCTTAGTCATGATCTGGTCCCCTATGATGTATCTTGCGCTTTTCCATGTAGCAGGGTAGCCTTGCAATTGTGCTATGGATCCAGAAGACACATAATGGTGGTAAACCATTCTCCACTTTAATTCATACTGTCTGGAATTCATTGCCATTTTCTCAGACGTGTAAGAGTTACTCTGCTTTACAGCAAACCTAATATCCTGAGCATTTCTCAAGAAGCTTTTTTATAATGATGGAGTTCCACGGTTGCCTGAAAAGCTCCAAGCAGGTTAGATAAGTTTCCTCTATAAAACTATGTCTACACACAAATAGTTCTAAATACGTTGTTTTCGTAAGACTTTGTATCTCTCTCCTTGGGACTCTTGTCCAGGCACTTGACTGCAGGTCATCCCAGATCCAGCCCCTATGAGCGCTCCAGCAGTTGTCTTAAATCGCTTTATTCTCACAGTGTTTGAGGTATAAACTCTGTTGGAGATCTTGGTGTCATTCAGCAGAGCAGGGATATTTTACCATATTTCTCCAGTTTGTACAATATTTCTCCAGTTTGATCTCTGTTGGAGATCATGGTGTCATTCAGCACAGCAGGGATGTTTTAGCATATTTCTCCAGTTTGGTTGCCACTTAATGCACCGTTAACTTCCATACAATGTGAGCATCAATTTATAACTCTCAAAATTCAGCAAACTCTATATTTGTGTGAATAGTTGTCCCTGTTGTTCCCTCATAACTTGAAGCAAATTAGTAGCATGCCATGGCCTTCCTTGGGTGAAACAAAAATTAAAATTTCTTCTCCCTCAGTATTCCTAGGTGTGGAAAAGTTTCCCAACTACGTTGCAGAAAGTCTCACCATGCTTGTGTTTCAAAGAAATCTGTCACAATATGTAAAGAACTAACATTTCTCAAGGTTCCTAAGAATAATTTTAAAATGTATAATTCATAGGCAGTTTCGTTTTTTAAACAAATTTTCTAGATACTGCTATTATATTTATAAGTGACAAATCAGCGCTTTGTTTAAATGAACTGAATTCATGGCACTATTTGCCTTGATGTAAGAGTTCAGATTGAGATATTTTCCATCAGGTCTTAATCACTTTTTATAAATATACAAGTCTTAATTATTTTAAATGGTGATGTTTCAACATTCTTTTTTTTTTTATAAACTTTGTTTATTCAATTTTTCACACAGTAACTGAGCGGTCATACATAGAGTTTAACAACATATCTCCATCCAGCTTGTTTTCAGTTTGTATCCGAGTCTAGTGTTCACATCGTTATTGTATATTCATCTATGACATAACGGGAGACTTAGCATCATACATAACTAGGGTGTTGCACAGTTACCAACATTACATTTCGCTACTGCTGTCAGATCCATTGTCCTAACCATGTCCATTTCCCGTTGGGTTTAGTAGCTCCCTGCATAGCTCTCTCCAGAGTGCAATGTCCTCATCTAATTTCTCATTTTTCCCACAGGTTTTCATATGCTGTTCTTCTGCAAGAGACCACTCTCCCACATCCCTTATCCAGCTTTCGAATGTCGGGGCCCGTCCACTCATCCGGCAAATGGCCACCCTACGTTTGGCCAGCACCAGAGTTAATTGTAGCAATTTATTGGTCATTTTCCGTTTCTTGGGTTGTGGAACGGGAAACAGTGTTTACATCGCATGCGCTACAACGCATGCGATTACAACGCGGTCGTTGCAACGACCACGTTGTTACAACGCAAGCCATTACATCGCAAGTCGTTTCTACGACTTGCTGTAGGGGGCGCGCAAAACTAAGGAATAGTATAATTTACTATTCCAACACCTTCCCTACTGTTGAACACGCTGGAGTTGGAATAGTAAATTATACTATTCCTAAGTCCAGCGCGCCCCCTACAGCAAGTCGTAGAAATGACTTGTGATGTAAATGCTTGCGTTGTAACAACGCGGTCGTTGTAACGACTGCGTTGTAGCGCATGCGATGTAACATCGCATATTCTGTGGAACCAGCCCCAGGAGGCAATGTTCTGGTTTGGCCTCTACTAATATCCCCACCCCTATGCGGACCCTCGTTACTATATTAGTCCAGTACTGCTGTACCTCTGGACACTCCCACATCAGCTGCATAAACCCCGAGTGGCCCCTATTACATCTAGGACATTCATGGGGGCGGCTGGCATCTATACGGTGGAGCCTCACAGGGGTCATCTACACCCACTACAAGAAGTTATAATGCAGCAGCTTCAGGCAGGCATTGCAGGATACCTTATGTGTTAATGCACATACCCTCACCCAGCTTTTTGCCGATAATGGAACCTGTAGGTCCTCATTCCATGCGTCCCATGCCTTAAGGGCTAGGGACCCCGAATCAACCATCATAGATTTATATAGTAGCGATACCAGCCTACGCCCGCTGCCACACATTAGCAGTACATCAAGAGTCTCAGTCGACTGAGGCATATTTGGATAAGTGGGCCATGTAACCCTGACCAATTCCACCAGGCCCGCATATTGGAGATACTGCCCCTGTCGCAGATCAAATCCTTCACACGCCTGTTCGAAAGTAATGAAAGTGTCATTTATATATAAGTCCGCCAGAACCATACATCCGCCCTCCCTCCAAGCCTGGAAGGACATGTTCTCTACCATTCTTCGCATTGGGGCTAACTGTTAGATGGGTAACTCTGTGTGGAATGGAGCACGCCCAAGCACCCGTTCCACGAACTTCTGCCATATAAATGCCGTTTGTTTGACTACATATGGTAGTTCCACACTCACACCTGCACCCTCCATCAACATGATGGGTAAATTCTCTGGCTGCACCTGGCCTCTAAGTAAGCGTTTTCCTAATTGTCACCCTCATCTAACCACTGTGCCGCGTGCTGAAGGTGTGCCGCATAGTAATATAGGTCAAATCTGGGTACCCCCAGGTCCCCCTCTTCGTATCGCTTAGAAAGGACCTGTAACGCTACTCTGCAATGTTTCCCCGCCCAAAAGAGGGATATCAGTATTGAGTTCAATTGTCGAAATACCTTCATAGGGATAGTGCACAGTGTGTTTTGTGACGTTTCAACATTCTTTTTAGTTATTTCCATGCTCTCCTGCCTCGAGGAAAGGTCCAACCATTATAAATATGTAAACAAAATGAAGAACCTCTATAAAATGTTCAGACCAAGGCACTGAATACAACGAAACTAGTTGGGGTCCTGTGGCACACAACTGCTGCTGATCTCTCCTCATATTGCAGTACAGTCACCTTTACCTAATGTTTTTGTCACTTAAGCAGTTCATCTAGAATAATGTCACACATTCAATCATAACTACAACTTATACTTACTTACCTGATGAGAAGACGAGCAGACCCAAAGTCTCCCAACTTAATCTGTCCATGCTGAGTTAAAAATATATTCTGCAATTGCAAAATAGCATAAATTAGTACGTGTATTTCAATTTGATATGTATTAATAAACATATTTATATGTATAGGTTTTGGAGGGATTATCACTGGTCTATTATGACCTTATGTTATTATCTTTGGTCCACACCTCTACCTCTAGACCCCAATAATTGGCTCTTGTATTAACATTCAAGAATCAAAATGTTTCTTAGCCAATTTGGCATCTTCAAACTGTTGATTTGATAAAGAATTAGGTTTACCTGAATACTAACATTGAAATTGATTGAAATGCCACTACATCTGAAATAATATTGGATGCAATTGCATGAATGTGGACGTGGGCTCCCAGATGCATAAGCAAACCATGAAAAGGCTTTTTAAATACATGTTTAACAGAACCAGAGAAGACACATATCGTTACACAAATTCTGTAACTAAAGTGAAATAAGAAACACAGCCTTACACAAGATGATTTGTTGTCAGCCTATAAGGAAAAATAAAACTCTTCAAAGTATCAGTTACCTCTGTAAGCCATGAAATTAGTCTGTAGTGATCAAAGGTATTCTGTAATTCTGGGTGAATTGGTTCACGTAAACTCTTAACGTTTCAGAACGTGGAAATTTGTGGTTCACGGAGCTTCATACATTTTCAGGAGAACGTTATTTGTGATGAAGGGAAACATTTGCTGCAGCTTGACAAGAGTCATGTTGCATTTGCAGATGGAGGTGGGTGGATTATTGTTATGGAGGGACGTAACTGATAGGAAATGTGGATACTATCTGTAGGGTGGTGGGGCCATACACTTTACACAAAACTGAAATGCCATTTAGTGTTTTTAAGGCTAAAACATATTTAATAATTGTGCATATTATTCTTCAATAGCTGAGTTCTAGTGGCTGTGAAGAGACTGTCTGATAGTGCCTTGCAGTTGGGTTCTAGTAGGAGTTGACACATAGTCTAGATAGTGACTAAGTCCCCTTAAGGTTTCTAAGCTCCTCATTTTCTTGGTCACGGGTAAAGGATTAATAACAAAAAACAATGTGTAAGAAAATAAAAAATGATGTGCTTAGAGTGCTTGGAGACTCAGAATAATTTAAGATTACATAGATGTATTTGATGCAGCACCAGAAAAACAAAAATTGAAAAGAGCTTGTCTTACATCAAACTAAACAAAAAAAGATGCTATAATAAAATAATGATTGATGGAATGCAAGTGGATATGGACAATTGCTGAAGAATATTTAAGTGCTGCTTAAAGAGAATGTAAACAATTAGCTGAGAGAAACCTCTGAGGTTATTCTATATTAAACAGTGTTTTTGTGCCAGCAATTTCACCCTACTCAAAGGCTCGGAGTCTTGTTTTTTTGACACAAGACCTGAACACCCTCCTGATAGCGACCTGCAACCTGTGGGGCATATGTTTGTGCCCTCTTTTAGAAAGACGTTTCACAATCCAAAGAACAGATAACGAAAAGCCTACATCTCCCAACTAATGTTTTCGCATCCACAAACCACCATCTCTTTATAAGGCCTGGTTAGTTCTAGGAAGAAACACCCACCCTCTGCAATGGCGCTTTGTGCACACCTCTTACAAACCGACTACAAGAAACCATGACACATCCTCCATGTATTTGCAGATCGTGGAGTTCACCAAGACAATAAAGCAAGGCAGGAAGAAACAAAAAGAGCTTGGTGAGCTTTCTGAACAGTGTGAGGATTTATATTCCTGTAAAAGATGCACTTGTTGATAGACAGATGAACCAACAGTCAAAGCACAGACTGCCTTACTATAATGGCCCGGGACATTTCTCTCCTCTTTTCTACCAGACTACAGGACTTCAAGAGACTGGGTTAAGGCAGCGGTCACTCAATTCACAGACAAGCCACTTTATGCAGTAAAGGTGTCTCTGAGGCACTGGTTAGGCCGCAAATCTCGTTTCAAGTGCATGCCCGAAACTAGATTACAAATCGGGGCGATTATTGAGGTTATTCTATACACACCTCTGGACTGAGAGAAATTGCACATCATTCTGGGGGAGTTGGCCTAACGGCTAGGGCGGGCGTCCGACCTCGAATCTGGGAAACTGGGTTCGAGTCTCGGCAATGACGCTGAACATCCTGTGATTCTGGGCAAATCACTTAATCTCCCGGTGCCTAACAAAAATGAATGTGTCCTCATGTATTGCAACTGGTGCTCGTGTAAAGCGCTCCGCTACCCGATTCGGGTCAGTTCGCGCTATTTAAAACTCTGCAAAAAAAAAAAAAATCTCAATTCCAGGGAGTGCAACTCGAATTAGGATGCATATTGTGCACCCGCTAACTACTGTATGCCAATACGAGCATATATAATCAGGGCTTGAGTAGGATCATGATTGCTGCTACAATAGAGGCTCTGCAGTGAGAACATAGTTGTAACAGGCCCTGACAGAAGTTGTAATGCATGAGGCTATACAGTGATCATGCCTTATATTACCTTCCCACAGAACGGAGGCACATAGCCAAAATGTAAAGACTTCCACTAGGGTAAGTAAGAGCTACAAAGCTCAGAGGCCTTCACACTGGAGCCATAGCTACTATTTGTATGTGCTCTCCCACAGAGGCGGGCCACATTGTTAAAGATTAATGGTTATTCCACAGCTGAAAGTCAGCACTCCAAAGCTTGCTGCACACTGTTTAATGTTTCTTCGACAGCCACAATGTTTAATTATACAATCAAAAAAAGGAAAAATCACATCTGAAACTTTTTGTAGTTCTCATAAAATCATAAATACAGAGGAATTCAATAATGATGCACAAAATCTCTTCCTGCCTCTCCAAAGACCCGACCTCGTAACAACCCATAAGCTGAACTCTTCTGTACCTTGACATATAGTAGATAGTGGTTAATAAAATAGTGCCTCAGACATTTATTTGCACAAGCTCCAACCTTTAACCCCAGCTAATGATCTCCCCACACAGTATAAATACCTTACTTATCTGCCAGAAAATGTTGTCTAGTTTGCTCTTCAGTGACAGAGTTCTCTGTAGGCACTGAAGAGGATCACCTAACAGACCACTGCATTCTGATGCTTTTCACAGGTTTTTGCACACAATACAGTTTGCAAACAACAATATGAAACACACTGACATGCTACTTTAAGCAAATAATGGACCAGCAGACGTTCACTTCTGTTTTTGTCAGTGAGGAAGTTGAATAAATCAGGAGGTGACACTCATATCCGTGCACTCAAGGGGCCAACTCACAGCCACCATGTCAATATGCAGTCACCCCCTGGCCTAGTTTTTAGGTCGAGCATTCGAGACCTCTTATATATACATTAGTATATACTTATATGTGTATGTACTTTGTGGGCTCTGGAGATCAGCCCTAGGACTTGTATGCTTCCGCTTAGGGACTTTTTTTTCTGTTCAACTGCATCTATTTAACTGTCTTGATAGAAAACGACCAGTAGAGGTCAGTAAAATACCAGAATTGCTTTCTGCTTGTTCAACTGCCTCTATTTAACTGTCTTGATCGAAAACGACCAGTAGAGGCCAGTAAAATACTGATGGAGGAAGAACTCAAAATGAAACTTGCTCGTAAGTAATCCTCTCATAGTATTAATTAATTAAACTTTGTAATGTCTTTACTAATAAATGCATACATGAATACAGTATCTGAGAGAAGCTTGCCTATGTGTTTGAACTAATAAGTAATGCTTGTCTAATCCAAAATGGCCGCTAAAGCGCGGGAATTCCATTGCGCATGTGTCAACCATATCACGTGGTATGACGTCTTTCTTTGCTTGGAGGGAAAACTTTGCTTCTGCGCAGTGTGTGTGCTAAAATGGCTGCTTAATGTTTTCACGTGCTAAAGCTTACACATTTGCTGCAATTAACACTGTGGTATTCTAATGCAACTAATGCGGGATAGATTTTATAATTAAATGGGAATAGAGTAGAAATAGGGGTATACAGTGAAGACATTTATTTTTGATTTTAATATGTTTCTTCTTTGATTTCTATTAGTTCGTAAATTGGGGCCTGGGTTAACGGAAATGGCAGCCCGAGAACTATGGGATGTGCGCATGCGCTCTGAAAATCAAGGCACAGCAATGAAGTCAACTTGGACCACATCCAAGGCCATGACCTGTTGGCAACCTCCACTACATCCGCGATGTTCTCTCAAATGCAACATTATATATACACATTTTGTATTAAACTTTGTCGTGAGACGGGTGGGAAATAAAGCAAATGTATTAATTGTGAGGGGAGGTATTTAAAAACAATGGGCTTAAAGAAATTGAATTAAATTGACATGGTGTGACGATCAACCCCCTGTCCCCGTCCAATCAGAAGTAGTGGGCCCATAGTTTTGAAACATTAATGGGAGGTACCTGGGTGTAGAAGGGTATAATAGATATAGAATTAGCTAATTAGTTAGCATTAGGGCGCACAGGAACAAGCGTTGAGGCTATCAGCTTGGAGGACCACAGAACGAGCTGATCGATTGCAGACTGAACCACTGTCCAGAGAGGTCCTGAGGTGGGGGCGGCGGATTTCCATTAGAAGGAAGACACGGAAGAAATCGAGGAGGAGCGAAGTGACAGAGAGGGGAACGACGCAGGCGTAGTTGGTAGAGAGGTCGCCTATCCTGTCCTGAACCTGGTCCGGAGGTCTTGATCTTCATCCTTCCTGGGACCCTTTCCAACTCCTTGGCCAAGGGGTTTGGTTCTCACACTTTTAGGTAACTATGAGCATAAACTTTAGCTGTACTGCTGTCTCTATCTTCTTCTTTCTGGGGGACCGTCATTGATTGATATGTGATTATTTAGTATTTGCTTCATCCTTGATATACGATTAAGTATTATGTGGTCTTGTAATTTACTCTGCAAAATTCTTTAGATAAACATTTTAAAACTTCCTGACTCAGTGATTATTTCAGGTTTATGAATTGTATTGAATGTCACTCATTTTAAACTTCCCAATTATCAAAGGGTCCATTGGTAAGTCATTACTCTTCAATCAGAAAGGTAATTGGTAGCAAGGATATTGATAAAGAGTACAACTGACCCACCAGCGGAAAATTGCTAGCATAGTATGAATGAATGGGCCCAGGTGAGTATTCGGTGTATGAATGCTTGTTGCTAGTAACCCGCTGGATCAATACCAGAACTGCTTTCTGCTGAGGGACTTTCTTTGTTTTATTTATCTGGCAACTGCCTCTATTTAACTTTCTTGATAGAAACCGACCAGCAGAGGTCAGTAAAATACCAGAATCACTTTAGCATTCTCTAGATTCCAGTCCATAGAAATTGTCTTCCACGAGCACCCGTAGACAATATTTTTTCCAAATCTTGTATTTTCAGTGATATGACCACCGAAGGCCCTGATTTTATATTAAAAACAGAGCTTTGGACTATACCATTTCCCGCTGAAAGGCAATTTTTCTCTCCATGTGTTCTCATACCTGGCGTGTCACGTAGTTTGGTGCTTACTTTCCCTCCTAAAGAACAGTAGATGTTTCAGCACCCAGGCTAATGTGCTGCATAGCTAAATACATATAAGGTCCCAAAGGAGAGACCAATTGCATTGCAAATGCTTGTTTTTGTACCCATCACAAGACATTTTGCAAACCACCATAGTGTTTAGTTCTGAGGAAGCCCTAGGAACCAGCCATCCTGCGGATCGCGGTTTTATTCTGAAGTGTGCTCTCTGCCATCCCAGGTAGCACTACGGAAAGAAAATTCTTAACTCAAGATGGCGCAGGGAAGTTGCAGATAAATAAGAAAGCCCAATAAAAAAGAAATCCCAATCCAAATATCACTGGCTCTCTGTTACTTTGGGAAACAGATGAAACTCCCAATCCACAAGGATAGGTGATAGATACACTGTGCACAACCAGAGCTCATTTGGTAATAGCTCTCTTATTTAATTAGTCTCTAAAGGTCTTTCTGGTCCTTATCTAGGTTTTTGTAGCTGCTCACATCACGTTTGTTTGGATAACTGCTGTTTGGCTAAATATGCATGTAGGAAGCTGGCTCTGTGCACACTATATCTTACCTTGGTATAGTATATAAAGAGTCCAGTGGATCCCCATAGGCTTTACAGAGGTTAAAGTACATAATACTAATGCTCTTTTGCGGTAGTGGGGTCGAGCAGTTAGGCTTATCAGTAGGCTGTGTTAAGCATTTGTTGTACACACTCGGGCAAGAAATTATTAAACACACTCAATGACTTAAACATACAAAAAGTGATATTTTGACAAACAATTGGTCTTGGATTATTACTTAGAACCAAAGATACTTAGTTGCAATAAAATAAGTTTTGCAATATCACAATTTTTAAGTATAAAAAGTGGTCATTTAGTGAATTTTTCGAACAGTTCATTGTTAACCTATGGAAGGAAAACAATCATGCAATTTCACAGGTAAGTACACAACTTACAAATCCAGTCTTCGGGTTTTAAGAGCAGCACTGGGCAAGGGTCAGGTAAATGTAGAGACTTCACCACCAGCTGCACTAGGGCAGCTGGGTGCAGAGGTCAAATTCGGTCACTAGAGCCCAATGTTAGTCAATGGAGTCAAAGAGGTGCCAGTTGCAGGTAAGTAAAATCAGAGTTGGGAGGGGGGTCAATCTCTAGGGGTTAGGACTAGCACTGGGGGGCTGCGAGGCAGAACCAAACACACACCCTCAGCAGCACAGAGACAGCCGGGTGCAGAGTGCCAACACAGCGTCGGGTGCCCAAGGCAAATCAATGGAGAATGAAGATTTCGAACAAAGGCTGCAGGCTCGGACCAGGAGGCTGGACGAAGGCAACCGGTGGCTCTGGAGGTAAGTTGGAGTGCTGAAGAACTCAGTTACTCTGACAGTCGAGCTCCCCAAGGCTGGGGGGCTGTGGGTGTAGGGGTGACTTAGGACGTCGAAGAAGTCTTACAGGAGCCGGTCGCGTTTGGGGCACCCTTTGTGTTGAGGCTGCAGACCTCATCATGGAGTCCAGGAGAGGTCACTTTGGGGTGGACTCTAGCTCAGGACCACTGGGGAAGCTTCTTAGAACTGGTTGGCCACTTTGACTCGGGCCAGAGGCCAAGTCAGTTGTCATCTGGAGTCTTCACTGCTTCACGGCTCCTCCTTATTTATGTCACCAGGAATCTAAGGATCAAGATTCAGGGGTGCCCCTAAATACTCAATTTAGGGGTGAGAGAGGTATTGGCAGGTAGCCAATGGGCTCATTAACTTTAGGGTGACTACACCCTGTGCATGTCCACTCCCTTTGGGGAGGGGCATACCCTTAATCCTATAGGCTGAAAATCCACCATATTGGTTGTGAGGATTTTAAAGGAGGGTGTCACTTCAGCTCAGGACACCCAAGGGGTGGTCGTGGCTGAGAGGGGACATACCTCTCCTGTTTACAAATTTTCCCGCTGACCTTGCTGCCAGAAGTGGGGAGTGGTCAGGGAGGCGGGCATCTCCTCTAGCTGGAGAGGCCCTGGCTAGCATAACAAAGGGAAGGAAGCCTTTGAAGCTCACCGCCCTTGAATGCTGTACCTGCTTGGTGGTAGGTATGAAGTACCTCCACCCAGAACAGGCTTTGTTTCTGACCAAACAAAAGCACAAGGCTCCCACCTCAAGGGGTCAGAAACTGGTCTGCACCAGCCTGCCACTTCCATACATGTCAGCTACACACTAGCAGTTGGTTAGGTTTTCAGGGGGCACCTATGAGGTGCACTCTGAGTGCATTTATTAAGGAATTCAACACTGCTATCAGTATTGGTTCATTAATCTAAGATGTTTTGTACCAAACCTCTTGGGATTCGGTGATGTCATCATGGAACTCGCATTGACAAGCTCCCAGCCTGTGTACTCGGTATGGCTTCACCATGCACTTATAATGCCTAAGAATAGACTTAGACACTATAAGGATATTTCTGCTCATGCAGTTATGCCCTCACCAGAGGTATAGTGCACCCTCACTCAGGGCTGTAAGGCCTGCTGTAGGGGTGACTTACCTATGCCTCTGGCAGTGGTTGCAGGACTAGCAAACAGGATGTGTGCCAGGTCGACTCTTCGCTTTTAGTTGCTCCAAAACATGCAGGCTGCAGTGACAGAGGGCATGTGTTTGGTGAGGGGTCTCTTAGGGTGACAAAATACATGCTGCAGCCCTTCGAGACCCTCTCTGGTCACAATGCCCTTGGTACCACGGGTACCTTTTGCAAGGGGCATTTAATGTGAGCCAGAGGTGTGCCAATTGTGGAAACAAAGGTACCGTTTTGGGAAAGAACACAGGCACTGGGAACCTGATTAGCAGAAACCCAGTGCACATTCAGTCAAAGTTACATTCAAAGGCAGGCAAAAAGTGGGGGGTAGCCATGCCAAAAGGAGCACTTTCCTACGATGTATAATTCCTGAATGAAAACACCAGAGACCATAAAAGAGTGCTCCTTTGTAAAACAAAAGTGCTATTTATGGCACACACTCAATTTTTTCTCTGTAGTTGAACATCTCCTGGTCACTCCCACAATCAGATATGGGCATATGGACGCATAAGTGACTGACATGTTTCAAAGGCTGGACTGGTCAGACCGGGCATCAGGCGTTTCTCCAGGAGGCTGGAAGGGTGGGGTCGGTTTTGCTACTGGGGGCGTTTTTGTAGCAGTGCAGCAGTTTTGAAAGTGCGCGCTGCAGATTTCTTTGTATATCCAGTAGTTTTCAGGCAATAATAAAAGTGTCAAGATAACTCTGGTGATTAACGTAACTGCTGGGGAGAGATTGGAGTTTTGTCTAGTGGCAGTTTTGACTCATCTAAGGTAGCGCAGAGGGTTAATATGCCTTCTGCAAAGGACCTGTACCATGCAGATCACAGAACAGTATTTTATATGCATAGTTTAGTTGCTTACTGTTTTTGTCACAGAGACCCTTTTGTTCCTGTGCAGTTCATAAGTTGCAATCATAATCTAACACAGTGAGCTATGAAGTGTCATCAAAACTGGAAGAAGACATTAGTAGTTGGAGAGAATTATGTAGGGAGCTTCTCAACCCGGAGGTGAATTCACCCGAGCAAAGTGAATCACCGCCAGTGACAGTGAGATAAACAGTGAGAGTTACATTGAAGTATAATACTGCTGAGAGTGTGCCTCCCTGATAGCCAATTGAATTGTAAGTGTATGTTATTGTAAGTTGACTTTTAAAGAGATTTCTAATTCATGTGTCACTGGTATATTCAGCCTGATGGAACTTATGTCGATTTAATGCTGTTCTTCAGGTATGCTTGCCCGCCAAGTTGTTGTTATAAAATGAAAAATGAAGTTTTAAAAAAAAAGTATAATCAAAGAGCCTCATGCAAACTACATGGCATGGTACAGGTTAGAACGTTATGTTCTTTCAGAGTCTTTCATTCTCCTAATGTTGCTAAAAAGGGTTTGTTTGGGTAGAAATAAATTCTTATTAGTAAAGTCAACCCAAACCACTGTGTTACATTCTGAATACTGAGTTTGTGCTTCTCCAGACCAAGCACTCTTAAAAAATGCCCACCAGTAGGGATTACATGAATCCTACACCTTGTAGTCCCCTTTGTCTTATGTAATGTGTTCTATACACAAATTTACACATGTAAGATTAATTGTCCCTCTATTTGTGTGTGATGCAAAGTGCTCAGACATCCTACAATGGTATGAGAGGTGTTATAAAACAAATGAAATACATGTGAGAGAGGAGCTATAGAGAGATGAGGGGGACTGTTGGAGGGTGATAGTGAGGGAATCATTGAAGAGCCCAACAAAGATTTTTGAATGCTGGTGCACTGTAAGGTCATCATTTACTATGCTTTAAAAGCTAATACAATTCAATATATAATGAAAAATGTGTTGTAGAATATGCAATTTTTGCCCACATTTTCTTGTGGGGTCAGGCTTCCTTGCTGCACTCACTATGCACTGTATGGGGGCTGGTCAGACAAACTTGACCAGGGCTGCTTTGGGTTCCCAGTATAGCCCTGCATATTTCAGTGGCATTTCTCCACCTCTGGAATAATTTGCCTAGACAAATCCATCACTTCCAATCTCTGATGCAGTTAAATGGAGACTTTTGCTGCACCTAATTTGATACGTAGCTCAGGTGTATCGCTTGTGCACATTGCCGCGTGTTAGTTATTCACTTGTTTTTATGTTCCTGTTTGTTGTACACACATGCCTCCCTGGAATCACTGTATCCTTCACCACCCAGCTTTTGCCCTACGTCTGGCACTGTGGATCCTCTATCTGACTTATGTAACACTACTCGCTTTGGTAACATGGGGGCCAATTCACAGAACTAATCTGAGACTAAATCCTAAACTTACTACTTCTGGTATTCACAGAAGGCACTTACGATTTTTGGCATTCACAGAAATCACTTACGACTCCTGGGCCCGATTCACAAAAGTAATCTGAGACAAAATCCTAACTTTACGACTTTCGGTATTCACAGAAGGCATTTAGGAGTACTAAAGTTAGGATTCCTAACTTTACTACTCCTAAATCCCTTTTGTGCAGGGGGAGGGTGTCGGGTTAGTTTTAAGGGCTAGAAAAAGTGGGGGTAACCATGAAAGCAGATCCTACAATCCTACACACTGTTGCAAATATATTATTAGAGCATAGTGTGGTAGCATTCTGCCATCTATAAACAGCACATTTTCTATTAAAATGGCCACAAACTTTGCCACACATTGTGCGTGTGCTATATAGTTTTATCAGTAAAACTAAATGTCAGTGCAATCAGGTTTCAACAAATACTTATTATTTGCACATCAACATGTAAAGTGTCTTGATTTCTGTTGTTTTTAAATCCTTGCTTCCATCACATTTCAGAATTACAAAAAAAGTGCTTAATTTGTGCTTTCCTAACTGCTGATATATTCTGTAATATTTGTACAGTTGATTTACAGCTATTTAAAATGTTGTTGTATGTTACAAAAAAACTAACACCCTACAGCCTTTTCTTTTACACTGTCGATACATCGATCTCTATGTTAAAAGAATCAGGCTATGTCTTCTGACAGATTGCTCCTATTTGACCTTTGTCTTTGAAAGCACAGCAAATTACACACTATGAATAAAAATGTAAAGGCATCTTTATAACTCATTCACCTTCTGTACTCCAGTATGGGATAGGGGTAGAACCCAGAGGATTCATCTCCCACCGTTCACCTAGGAGCCCAAGAAGATCATCTCCGGAGTCCCCCAAGGTTCGTCCCTCAGCCCCACCCTCTTCAACACCTACATGACCCCCTGGCTGACACTGTCAGATCATACGGACTCAAAATCATCTCCTACGTCGACGACACCCAGCTCATCCTCTCACTGTCCGAAGACCCCTCCACCGCCATAGCCAAAGTCCACAGATGCATGGTGAACGTCGCTGACTGGATGAAGAACAACTGTCTTAAAATCAACACTGAGAAGATGGAAGTCCTCATCTTTGGGAATAACACCTAGCCATGGAATGACGCATGGTGGCCTACGGAACTCAGCCCACCCCTGGCCCTGGCAGACCACACCTGCATGCTCGGCATCTTCCTGGACAGCTAGCTATCTATGAAGACCCAATTCAACGCAGTCTCATCAGCCTGCTTCCACACCCTTTGCATGCTCCGCAAGATTATCAGGTGGCTCCCAGTCAACACCAGAAGGACCATCATCCAGGCACTCGTCTCCAGCAGACTGGACTACAGAAACACACTTTATGTAGGAATCACTGCACGCCTCCTGATAAGACTCCAGACAGTACAAAACTCAGCAGCAAGACTCATCCTCGAACTCCCCAGAAGGACCCACATCATACCCCACCTCAAGAAACTTCACTGGCTCCTGATCCAGAAGAGATGCCAGTTAAAAGATGCTGACCCATGCTTACAAGGCCCTGCACAACGAGAGACCAGCGTACATCAAAAAAACGCCTGGCTTCCACCAACCGACCAGACTCCTTCGATCTGCCTCCCACTCTCTCGCTGACAACCCTCAGATCCGCCGAACCAACAGCAGAGGACGCTCCTTCTCGCACATGGCGTCCAAAGCATGGAACAGCCATCCCCTGCACCTCAGGACCACGCCATTGCTCAAGAAGTTCAGGAGAGAATTCCAGACCTGGATGTTCGAACAAGCAACCACACAGCAACCAACTTATCCAGTGCCTCGAGATCCTCAAGGGTGATTTGCCGCACTCTATAAATGTTTGATTGATTGATGGTTATTTTGGAGGTGCTAAAGCATCCTCCGCATCCTTACTTCCAACACCTATGTTGGAAAGTCTCTCCCCATTCTCCTACCTATTGTCCTCATCATGCTCCAGCCTCTGCCTCAAGACTGCCACTTATTGCTCCTGGAGGATCACCAGCGATCCCATCTGTAAAGTGGGAAAGACACCGTGGCCCATCACAAACTCAGTGGCACCCCGTAACAGCAAAACATGACCTTAAATATCACACGCTTGCTTCATGAGGAGCATTCTCTCAGACTTGTAGCCGAGGACAAGGTCACCTTAGGGATCCCAACGACTTACATAATCTGCCCTTTCTTCATGTGAAAGGGTGGCTTGGTAATATTTTTAAATATTTTTTCAAGCTCTGATGACTTCTAGAAGACTTATGTGTCTATAAGTGTAAGGCTGGAGAATATTTCTATGCTTTTTTATAAGTCTCTCTCCCACAGAATAACTCAACACTCAAAAAAGATAAACCACTGATTAAACAAGGACAGCAGTTCACTTTGACACACTTCAACAAAAAATTGCCAGAAATAACATATGAACCTACATCAACTGTTCACATGTAAAATATAAGAGACCAGTCAACGTGCTGCCTATCAGTCATACAAACCGACAGATGAACTTTCCCCATGTGGGGTAATACTGCACATCCATATATGATTGAATGTAGAAACTGGATGTTAAACTGCAATAGGCTTGGCATAACAAGTGAAAGAATCTGAACGTGTACTGATTATCATCTCTTTTAGAGGGAAACATTGTGAAAGTAAATAACATCAATCAGAACTATGCAACACACATGGAGGAGTGAGGGAAGTGAATGAAGTGCTGGGTCATTAGCACTGTTACTAGTTTCAAGGTGTGAGCGGTGGCTTTGTGTTCATCTGGAATGTTATACTGCTTTATTTTAACAGAGATTTTTATATGATGAGGAATTATAAATGCAATGGTTTATCACTATTTTCTGTGTGGACCTTTAAGCTGTCGGTTGGGAGCTATCTAGGCTAAAAGCAAAAATGTAATCAAATAATACAAAAAATGCAGTTTTAATGAAAAAAACGATGGGTGTCCTCCATAAAAAAAAATATGACACTATCCATGGTCCTCAATGCCCCACTGTCACATGTCCCACCTGAATTTCTAAGCTTCAATATCAGTGAACCCTGTGGAAACTGATATGTGAAACAAAATGTAAGGATTTTGTGCCGGGTCTGCCACAAATGATATAATTAACAGGTTATGCATGTCCTCGTTTAAAACTAATCAGGTCATCAGTGCCTTTTTAAGTAAGGAAAAAATAGGACTTCAAAAGAAAATTTAATAAAATTACCTTGGACTTGATATCCCTATGCAACACTCGCCTACTATGAATGTGTTGCACTCCCATGCATAACTGTACAAACCACTGGAGAATCTGAAAAAAAGAACAGTGATATGAGCTGAGGAAAATGTAACTTTGGAGGCATGTTCTGCTTATCTTAACTATATATATGGAAAAGAAACTATGCAAAAGAAAAAAATCACAAGTGAACAGTTCCGGGGTAGGAAGATTAGGGTGACAGAACGAAAGGAATTTCAGTAGACCTTCGCATTTTGAGCTACGTGGCACAACCACTGAATATTCTCCTAGGCCTTCTCCTAGAATGATTAAGCATTTAGATACCCGATACCTCACCTGAAAGCGGTTCTAAGCATTAACAGCATACCTGTTCAAATCCAATTTGTATTGTCTTGTTATGTTGATAAGCTGATTCAGGAAAATGCTGAGCAAAATATATGGAATCATATAACATTTCAACTTAAACTGACATCATCCGTTACATCCTTCAAAAATGGTCTGAAGGTCTGCCAACTACTTAAATGTTTGGAAAATCATCCCTTTCACTTCTATACCTCCAAGCCAACTCTTGTCCAAGGGCCTCAGTCCTGGGATAGTTTAGCTGGTCATCAATTTACCCCTTTAACTAAAAAGACATGTATTACAGTTCCTCACACTACACTATTCCACATCCAATTTAGTAAACTGAAATGTATATTGTTCACTCAATGAACACGAGATCTGATTTCACATTATATTGTATATATGTCAGGAGACAATTAGTACAAGTGTCCAAGACTAGCCAGGTCAGTCAGAAGAAAGAAAAGATCTAACTGTAGACTGTCACATACAAAACTATCACTGTTCAGAAGGCAAAGAGCAAGACATGGGCTGGGTTGGAAGAGGTAAAAGACGAGCCTGTGGAGAGGGACTGGCAGTACGCCCTGAGTGTAAGAACTCAAGAATACGCCTTCAGTAAACGGGATAGGGTGGGTAGTTCCAGGTGACTTTAAGAAACTGCAGCAGGGAACCGCCCATGCCTCGCAATTTTATGTTTTGTAGGGTTCCTGGTCTCTGTTTCCTCACTGTTAGCATTTCTGGCACCTCTGTTTTTTCCCTTTCCCTCTTCATGCTTCCTGTCTGTAGGTCTTGTGGCTACAGATATTGCATTAAGGTATCTGGTGAGTCCACCTTGCCATAGACGCTACCACCTAATGTGCTCCCGATTACGCAAACGGTCCCCTTGTCTGGGTTTTGTCAAAGGCCCAGGAGGTGGAGCAAAGGGTAAGTTTGTATACTGCTTGGGATCAATGCCAGGTCCAATATAAGAGGTGCCACAGCCGTGTTTTGTCTTCCTTCTCTCTCAAATCCCTTACACCTCTTTCCCCCCACCCACATAACAGACAGGCCTATGGCTGAAGAAGGTGGGCCAGTCAATTATTCCTCATAGAGAACCACAGTGAAAGTACAGCTCGTTTGGTCTTCGATTAGCATTGCTATTATTTACCCACTGAATAATCTTAGCTTTCATCTAATGAGGAAACACAGGTGGCCAGAGCTTGAAGGAGGTCTACCTGTATTTTTTTTGGTGGCCAACAACCAGCCTAAGTTGCGGCCTTCAGTGCAGAGGAAGTATTTTCAAGCAGGGCAAAGAGAGTAGCAATGCCAGTCCTCTGAAATAATGGTTCTACCTTAGTTGACTCAATGAGATCATTAGTACTAACTGATAAAGAGTTTGGCAATTCCCTCTCAGCCAACAGCCCATCCAAATGGTTAAAAGAAGCAACTGATGTGGCAGAACTGAACAAACCACTGAAGACTCAGAGGACTGAATACAAGAGTTCATGCTGCTGACTGATGTACATGAGGAAGAATCTTGCTACATCCATTTATGTCCTCCAACAAGGTTACTTCCTACGTAACTGTAGGAGACCGAGTTAGAGCTGTCAAACTAATTTTTTGGTCTGCGCACAAATTCCTCATAGTATATTGACTAAGTTAAGAACACTATTTCATACCTTTGCGATTCTGATGTGACCAGGCAATGTTCCTCGCCTCCAGACTCGTGCAGGATGTCAACGCATTTTGTATAATGTGCACAAATTGTGAGGCCTTAATTTACGGGATGAGCTGGCAATAGCCTAGCAGCACATTAAGTTAGCCCTTCCCTAAACTCATCCATCCCAATGTGTGAGTCTACTCTTCACTGACTGGTCCAAACACCATGACCAGGATGAACGTGACAAGGTGAAGAGCAGGGAAAAGTGCAAATTGTAGCAGAAAGATCAACAATGCAGGCTTAAGTGGTGTCGCTGCAGTCTTTTCCTCAGAAACATGTTTGCCTTATACCTTCATGAGGCTTTTCTTTATATCATGAGCCGCCAGCGGCTCAACACACTAAGTTCCCTAAGCGCTGACTTCCTAATGTTTGAGTCTTCACTGCCCGGCATGACCACTACATATATAAAACATCCAGCATGGAGTCTTAAAAGTACACTGAATATGGCTCACAAGTTTATTTCCTTGAATATCACTTTGAGATCTGGGTCCTATGAGAAAATTGGTTCTCTTCGGAATCTAAAACAAAACTGCAGATAGTTTGGATTTTATTGTGAAAAGAAAGGTAAATTTTTCTCATGGGGGATGGGGGGGGCATTAAGTCCCTCATTGTCCCTTGAAGTATTAAAGACTTCAGACATACGTGTGACTCACTGCCTTTATTGAGAAGGAATCTTCAGTGGCTTTGACAATGGGCAAAAGTCGGAAGGGCATCAGGCGCATAGCATAACGTGTTCTTCCAGTGTCTATCTAATTTTTTGTCTCTATCACTTTCCCTCCCTACTTGTCTTTCTCCCCAAAATGGCTTGATGCAGGGGCTCACAGATACTTCTGCCAGCAAAAAGGAAGGCGCAACAGGAAGAGCAATGAGAAATCCAGAGCAATGAGAAATCCATTTGTGATTAGACAGGAGACTTCTCCAACTTTTTAGGAGTCTCTGTAGGCCCAGGCTATAGCCATTCTTTGTGTACTTTCTGGCACCCCTCAAGAGCTGCACATCTTATTAACAAGATGTTAATAAGTGCATCCACAGCTTCCTTTTGGAAGGGTCCCTGGAGTGTCACTATATGCCTTCATTAAAGGAACACCATGGGGGAAAGCTAATTCCGTACCGCAATAGAGGTGAATAACATGCAGGCCCCAATTACAAGGTGCATGGTACTGGGCAAATTTATCACATTGTAAATTTACATGCAAATTTACCATTACCATGCGCAAGTACTTCACAATTATGAGATAAACCCAATGGGATAGGGAATTACCATGTTGTGCTGGTTTCCTAGCTGTAAACCACACAGAATTATCAATTACATGGGGTTTGCCACAAACATTTCTCACTTGATGTAAGCCAGTGGTAAGTGTATTTTGTGCAGGGTTGGGATGAGGAAGGGAGGTGGAGGGGAGTAGGGCAGGAAAGGGGAAACATTTTTCAATATTTTTCCCCTGTTTTAAAAAATATATATATATGAACGAGACTTTGCTGCTGCTGCAGCCAAAGTCTCAGGCGATTGTTGCAGCCAGTTTCATCGGCCATAAAATCTAGTCAGGTTCTTTCACACCCAGAAAAACCGGGTGTGGAAAAACCTACAACACATAATCGGGTGGAACAAAATTAAAACATGACAGAATGCATCAATTTCGTTTCACCTCACTTGTAATAGGGCCCTAAATGGGCACCCTTCGCTTGTGTGCTTGATCCTGTAGTGGTGCAAGGACATGGGTAAAAAGGAACTTCTTAAAATGCATGGGGGCATGCGCGTGTGCAAATGAGTTAAATACTGTGCATTTGAAGTGTGCCCACGCAACACAGAGTAATATTTCTATATTAACAAAGGGGTCTTGTATTTGTAAAAGTGTATTGTCACCAATGGTACTGGGGTGATACAGACCAATGACAACTGTCTCATATGCTGATGACACCCAACTGCTGTTCTCATGGAAGAACAATGAGGCATTCCCAGGTGATAAAATCCGGAACTGTGTCAGTGCAGTGTTTAGGTGGCTCTCTTTAAATCAACTCAAATGCAATGCAGGGAAGACCGAGCTCCTCTTCTTCGGCCAGGAAGCAGAGTTATCTTGGCAGTCTTTCTAGCCATCCAATGCCCCCCCCCCGCTTACTCAAAATGCATGGGTGAAAAACTTGGGCATTAAATTTGATGGACAACTGTTGTTTTCCTCCCAAGTTAATTCAGTAGTGTGCTTTGCCTTACTACGTTTGTTGCGAAAGTTTCTGTATCTTTTGTCTTTTACAGCTAGACAACAAGTGATCCCAGCCCTGATCGCAGCATGTTTGGACTATGGGAATGGACTCCAGATTGTCACTGATTGTCAGCATGTTTGGACTATGTGAATGGACTCCAGATTGTCACTTACGCAGACGACACCCAGCTGATTGTGTCATTGAACCAATCTGACAATGTGGAAATCAATCTGGCCAACTGTTTGGATAAGGTTTCCGCATGGATGGATGGCTCTTTCTTAAAACTTAATGGGGCAAAAACGGAGTGGATGTTTTTGGGTAATACCTCACCCAAAGATGGCAATCTATTCTGGCCGAGATGCTTAGGTCCAATGCCACCTCCTAAGGATCAGATTAAAAGTCTTGGTGTATGGCTGGACCATAATCTTAATTTCAAGGAGCAGGCGCGGAAGGTGGCAGGTACCTGTTATGGGATTCTGAGGATGATTAGAAAAATTCTCCCTCTGCTACCTTTCATTGCAAGAAAACTGCTGGTACAAGCACTAATCCTTTCCAGACTGGATTACGCCAATGTGCTGTACTTAGGCTCCCCATGCTCAACCATTAAAATTTTACAAACGGTACAAAATTGCGCAGCCCGCCTACTTATGCGGGTCCCTAACCGGGTATCCGCAAGACCACACATTGCCTCTCTTCACTGGCTCCCAGTTGCGGAACGAATTCAGTTCAAGGCACTATGCATTGTCCATAGAACTTTCTCGGCTGAGGGCCCACCGATCCTTCGATCCATCATATCCCCTTACCTTCCTAAGAGATCTCTACGCTCTGAGAATAAACATCTAGCAGTGGTTCCCAGGATATATAGATCACGGAGCGGTGGACGTATGTTTGCATATACCGCAGCAAAGTGCTGGAACCAACTTCCTAATTACATACGCCTGGAGGACAACTATTTGGCCTTTCGTAAATTTCTGAAAACTTTTCTGTTTCCATGATTCCTGACCACTGCACGGTGATGTTACTGCCTTTTTAGCGCTGGGAGGCCTTCTGGTAGCCATGCGCTCTAGAAATGCATATTCATTCATACGTGGGCCTACCCGACTATCTGATTGATAGGCTGCAACTGGTCCAGAACGCAGCTGCTCGAACAATTTTCGGGCTACCCCGAAATTCCCATGTCACGAAAAGGATCAGTTTTACGATTCTGCTTCTTACCCAGACAGCCTTATACGGAACTGGCCAAGGGTATTTACGAGCTAGAATTAAGTCCTATACCCCCGGAGAAACTTGCGCTCTGCCAACCTCTGTCCTGCCAGAGTCCCGCGGGTTAAGAAGGCTGGGTCCGGGGGCAGATCTTTCTCTCTACTAGGCCCCTCTTTGTGGAATAAACTTCAGCTGAAAATCAGATACATTAAGTCTACCCCCCTGTTTCGGAAAAAGCTCAAGACTTGGCTCTTTTCTAGTTCCTAGGTCCTTTCCTCATATCCCTTCGGTTGTCTCTTCCTCTGCATTAGCACCAGGACACTCCTAGGAGTAACAGTTGCGCTCTAGAAACTCTTTACATACATACATACAAAAGTGTAACAGATCAGAGACAACAGGGCAGGTGAAAGAGAGTCCAGGAAACAGATCAGGCAATGGGCATGAGAAAAGCAGAAATGCTTCAGATCTCTCCTAATCAAACTTCGATTGGGTGTCTCATGGAGTGCTAGTGGCAGCACATTTTAGAGCCTGGGCTCACGCAGAGGACATGCTCTTCCTCCACATCTAGCCCTCTTAGTGCATGGGATCTGAAACATGGCCCAGCCAATGGACTACAAAGATCTAGAGTGGACATGAGCAGCCATAACGAGATGGCAGTCACATTGCATGGCCTACTTTGTCGCTGTTGTAGTACATTTTTGAAGCGGAGGTAGAGGGCTTCTGCTACCCTGACTGTACTCCTATCTGTTACTGTTTCACGTTCAGTCAATGAACTTAAGACTATAACCAGGACCAGCATTTGTATCCTTTAACTGTACCTGATTAAGCACTTTTTATGGTTTTATCCCCTTACAAAAGGACACAATGGATGTATTTAGTCAGTTAAAAAACAATTAGCTAAATTTTGGAACCCTAATATGTGGCAGCCATGTCCCCTGGCATTCATCAACAAAATGGTTTTGGAGAAGTATGTCAAAACAATTGCACAAACATTGTCAGATTACAGCAGCCTGCCATACTTTGATTTTTGTGCTCACTCAGGAGGTATGCAATCATCTGGATGCAGGCTCATTTGATGATTTAATTTATCTTTTCCTTTCCCAATATGCCTTTTAAGGTTATATTTTTATGTTTAGTTTCCTCTATTTAATGCGGATCTTAAACTAAATGTGTGTTCATTTGCCTTTCTGGATATTTTGTACTGCTTTAGGCTTTTTCATTAACCAAGATATTTTTTGATTTGTTACGACTCAATCACACTAGTATCAGAGACCAAGCTGAGCAAAATCCATCTCAACCAGGCTGCGTGTCAAGAGCTATGAAACTAAACAGACATTGGTGTTTCGCAGGAACAATTTCTGGTCACCAAGGGCTGCAAAAAGATCCTTGTGTACTCAGGATATCATCACAGGTCATCAGCTAACTCCCTATGGATGATGCAAATTTCAACTAATTGCATTTTTGAAGTTGGAGAAGAAGTGATATTCTATCTTGGGAGAGTGGCTGGTCGAGACCGAATGAGGGACAAACAGATCTGAAACAACAATAGAAATTAGAGGCACTATCTTGAAGATCTATGGAGGAGTAAAGTAAAAGAAGGAGCTGGAAGAGGTAAGACACAAAACAAGATGCATCTCTTTCAAAGTGCACAGTTTCAAAGAACGGGCCAGCAAAGAACCTAGGGAAATATGGCCTCCATGCAACATCATGACAATATATGGTGGCCTGGTAAGCAGTTCCAGATCGGGATACCACACTGGAAACCATATCTTGGTGATCAATGGAGGAAGAAAGTAAACAAAAAGGGAGGAGTTGGAAGCAGCAACCAACATCAGAGGAAGCATAAACCGAAAGAAACTTCAACTGTCAGGAGACCAATGCAGCTAAGTAGGCTATAGATGATAAAGGTTATCAGTCATACGAGCCCCAACCTACTTTGTCCTGTGGCCTGTTTCACTGGGAGATGAGTGGGTAGAATTCAGCTTATGTTCCTGTACATGTTGCCTCACTGATCAGCTTTTCCAACCTGTATTGCACTCGTGGCACCTTTCCACTCAATCAGAAGAGGCTGGATCCTGCCAATACCAGATGAATTTGCTTGCTGCCTTGTATCCTGATCACCACTGAAAATTATACACCCTAGATCCACACAGAGGTCTCACAAACGTCATCTGCATATGTCACTAACACAAATCAGACATTTCACACGGCACAAATAACTGAATGCTAACTATGCATAGGACTGGGTTTCTTCTAAAACGACAACATAAAACATGCAACATAAGGCCTTTCTGAGAGACTGTATAAAGAACATAATTATCTAAAAAATGTCATAAGGAGCTAAATAGCTGCCGTTCAAATGGAGATCTGCAGACAGAGTACACACATAAGCAGAAGAATCAAATTGCTGTTTCACAACTTTTCCAAGAGATTAGGTGTTAAAAGGCTATTCATGATGCACAGTATTAATATATTAATGAACAACAGATAGCGAGCTTTAAAGATTGATTAAATCTATAGCTTTAGATTATATCATTTGTGTTAATTTGGTGAAACGTATAATTGTGGTCAAACCTTATTTTCAGGAAACAGGTTTCCTCTTTGCTTTTTGATTGCCTGTAGGAGATCACCGCCGTCACAATATTCCATAACTATATATAGATGTCCATCAGCTGAAAAAATACAGCAGAAATATGCAATCAAGATATAATCAGAGAGATAAGATTTTCTGATAGGTTCCAACAAACCAGTTTTTCGGCTTCTTGGCTGTACATACCTTCAAACGACTCCTTAAAAGCAACAATATTGGGGTGCTTCATTTTGGCCAAAAGGATTGCTTCTCGTCTACTGTCATAGATGCCACATTGAGACTGGAAATATAAATATTAATATAAAAAAGATTAGTAGCATGTTTTTACAAAAGTACAGAATAGCGGCATATCTATTTACATAGATGTAAGGGAAGCACAAACCTAATGGGACACTGAACAGTAGCCTTAAAATTACATTCACCATTGAAAGCACAGACAGAAGTAACATAACATTATCTAGTGGAAAGCCGGAACAAAAGTAATATAGGCTGGTTGAATAGGATGTTACATTTTCATGAAATTCCATTAATTTTTTTATTTTTAGTCATGCATTAAAATACCAAGCAGCTAGTGTTTTGGGCAGAATACTCTTTGGTTGCCCTACAGCTATTTCTTGTTAGATGAAATAGTACTGACTGGAGACTTGTGTGCAAAGTTGTTCCAGCCAATAGCCATGTTTAACTTTGTGTCGCATGATGTAGACCATAATGACTATATTGTATTCTAAACGTAAACTAACTGCGGGGAACCCATGATGCCTTGCTCATGTCTGCAAGACCATATAGAACAAGCATTGGTAATGCATCGGTTTCGCCTATGTGTTGATTAATAAGCTGTTTTTATCAATCACTGTCCGTGAGGAAGGAAAGAGCTCCCTTACAAGTATCACAGGAGTCTAGAGGATGTGGCGCAGCAGCCAGAGCTGCTGACTCAAGAGCTGGGGCTCCCGGTTCGAGTCTCAGCAGCGCAACAGCCTGTGATTCTGGGCAAATCACTTAATATCTCCTGGTGATACGCTGCGCTATATCAATCTGCTGAAAGATTAAAAAGCAGAGAGAGACAAAACTTTATGAAAAAATAGTTCCATCTATGCGGATGTTAACAGTATTTCGGCTACGGGAAACTGATAAGAGAAGCAGACCAGGAACAAGCATTGATAAATGCAGGAAAATATGCTACAGCCAATAGAAATGGAGGGAAATTAAGTGGCAAGCACAGGAATCAATAAAATGCCAGGAAAGAGAGGGGGCGGAATGTAAGCCCTTTTTAAGTTTATATTAAAAACAATAGATTTGACAAGCACAGTGCAAGCCCTATGCAGGTGAAACCTAAAAAGGGGGTATGCCCAAGTAACCCTACGCAACCTGGGCACTACAGAGCAACTGCACAACTATGGTATACTGTAGGGATACGTTCATGAACAATTATAAATCAACAATGAAACCATCGGGTGGCTGGGGGGCGTGGCCAGCAGCATGGCCGGGTAGCAGCGTCTGCCGCGAGCTCCGCCGGCCCTGAAGTGAATCCTGGACATATCCTGTCTTTCCTCGCCCACCGAAAGTCTCCTAGGGGGCTCTGAGACACGCGACGGCGGTAAGCTGCCTCTGGTGTTACGAATTTCGTCATCCTTCATGCCCGGTGGAGCCTATTTCGGCGTGCAGCTCGGCGCGCGGCCTCGCAAGATGGCGGCGGCGGCGTACGCTGTACGATCGCAGGCTTAAAGGGCGGGACCCTTGACTGGGAGGCCGAAGCGGGCGAGAAGCGAAGACTGCCCTGACTCCCCCCCGATACTCCGGCGGCACCTCCTGCGGTGTGAGAGAGATCGGCGCCGCCAGCCACCCGAGGCGGTCTGCCGCGAGTGCCGCGGAGCGCTGGTGGCGAGAGACGGTGAGGGGGGGCTGAGGCTTTGCGGCCCGGACACGCCGGCGGCTGATTAACAGAATGGCCCGCAGCGGCGGCTGTGACTGTGGGCAGAGCTGGGATATGAGCGTTGGTGCAGCCGTGGACCACACAGGAGCTGAGGACCCGTGGGAGCGGCGCCTGGGAGAGAGCGGCCGAGCGAGGGAAGGGCGGGAGCCGGATGGCCTTTCCCCCGCTGTCGATGTGAGGCGCAGTTCTATAAGGCGCGCTCGGTGAGTGATGAACTGGGCAGTTTTGGGATTCCTGAGGAGGCACGCCTGCAGTTACTTCCGCCGGTGAATGTGTGAGAGTGGATGCCTTGTGGAGAACTATACGTGCACTGCTGGATGTAGAGGTGAACACTACCCCTGACGGCCTCTGGGTGTGAGAGGCGATACCCGGTGTGCCGTGGCACCTGAATGCTGTATGGTCCTACCCCGCGGTGGGCAAGCTGATTCTGGGAGAACAATTTGGATGCCTTGAGGAAGGGAGACTTGCCTGGAGCCCGCGCTGTTTGGTGGACGTGCCTTCCAGATCGGGTCTGCTAAGCTGGTGAGTGCTACAGAAGGGGTCGAGGACTCACCGCAGATGACTGAGGGGTCGTGGGGGCCGCAACTGAGGAAGGTTTGCTTGCCGGCACGGAGGCGGGGCTGTTGGGTGCTCCACCACAGTGAGCGGAACAGGACCCTGACATTCTTGACGCTGTGAGCCTCCTGTTTCCCCCCCCCCTTTTCCATGGTGCTTGGTTTGTGCCCATTGAGGCAGAGGGATATTCTGGTTGCCCGGGACATTGCAAGGTGCCACAGATAGAGCTTCCTGGGAAGTGCAGCGGGTGAAGACGCCCCATTTGGACACGGGAGAGCCTGCGTCTGCAGCGGAAGGTGTCCTTAGACTATCCCCGGTGATACAGCTGCGGTGAGGAGTTAGGGCCCGGGTGGTCTGAGTCTGTTATTATCAGCACATTCGGAGCTCACCGCTATGGCAAGAGACAAAGAACCCAAATCTTCGTCAAGGCAGGGGAAATTGGATCGCTTCACTAAAGCCATGCCGCCGCCATCCGGGGCGGAGGGGGATCCCGCCCCACAGCAAGACACGGACACGATACTGCAGGCTATCCATGCCACGCGTGAAAGTTTGGAAGGCAAATTGGCGGAGGTGCGGACGGAAGTCTCCTTTCTTCGCCAAGATTTGAGAAAGGTGTCCGAAAGGGTAACTGAGGTAGAGCAACGGGTGTCGGAGCTGGAGGACACCTCTCAAACTACAAGCAACGACGTAAAAGGCCTCCTGGCGACTGTCAAGGATGTGGCTTGGAGAGTTGATGATGCGGAAAACAGGGCGCGGCGGAACAACCTTCGCTTTATAGGTTTTCCAGAAAATGTGGAGCGCTCGGATCCGGGACAATTCCTTCTACAATTTATCAAGGAAAACCTGCCGGAGACCAGATTCTCACCTTGCTTCATTATTGAGAGAGTGCATAGGATGCCGGGTGTCAGACCGCCGCCGGGGGCCCCTCCTAGACCACTGATCGCCAGGTTCTTGAACTTCCAGGACAGAGATACAATACTCAGAGAGTTTCGGAAGAGGGGTGAGATCCGGTTCGGGGGTGCCAGGGTGATGGTGTTCCCTGATTACTCGAGAGACGTCCAGAAACTGAGACATACCTTCGATTCCGTCAAAGAGAAGCTTCGGACGCTAGGAATTCAGTATATGCTATTGTTTCCCGCAAAGCTCAAAGTTATCTATCAAGACAAAACATATTTCTTTCAGTCCCCGGAGGAGGCCTGGTCCTGGGTCGAGGAGCGACCCCGACTGCGGCGCGGGTCACCAGCCGCTGGGCCGATCACACTCAGTGGGGTGTCGAGTTCTGCGCGGGAGAGACCTCTGGAGCGACGACCAAGAAGAGTGCGGACACGGAGAGTTATCAGGGGAGCCACGCCGGCGAAGAGACTGGAGAGGAGTGGCCGGTCACTCCATGTCTCGGAAGCAGATGAGGACACGGCACATGACTGTGCATCTCCTACCTCACAGAGAACGGATGATAATATGGACTCTGATCAATCGGAAGGGCGAGAAGTGGAGGAGTCCGCTACCACGCATCCCCTGCTGAAAAGCATCCAACGGATGGAGGCCTCCGGGTTGAACCCTTCGGGAAGTGACCTGTCGTCGCGGCAGATACATCATGTGGACGAGGAGGAAAAAAGATGCGGGCCGGAAGCCCACAAAGAGACCCTGTAGAACCCCCGTGATTGGGCAGTCATTCTGGACTCCTGCCACTCTAAAGGGAAGTACACAGTGGACTTTTATTATTGTGTAACGTTGTTGGTTGTGTAAGTGAGGGGAGGCGGGTGGGCCACAGACCTCTGATTGGGTTTCTACACCAGTATTGTCCTGTTGACGATTTTGGGATGGTGGGGGGGCCTGCGGAGTGTGGGGAGGGGGGTTGGTTGGGTTCTGTACTGTGTTTCTTGCTAAGTTTTTTGAGGGGGGTGGGGGGGAGGGATGGTTGGGTGACATGAATACTGAAATGCTTGAGAATGCTGTAGCCCGGTTATCGTCCTGGATCAGTACTGTGGCTTGGGATTCTAGTGAGGGCTGGTACATAGGACTTAAACATATACTCAGGCCGGAAAAGATCGGGAGTCACACTCCCCAACGCGGGGACTGGGCGCCGCTTGTGGCATGCATGTCTTCAATATGGCAGCGGAAAGGTACACTGTATTCACGTGGAACGTCAACGGGCTTGGAAGTAAAATCAAACGTGGGCTGGTAGCTAACTATCTTAAACGACTTAAACCAGTTTTCATCTTACTGCAGTAAACTCACCTTCTGGGACCGCACTGCTCCTTTCTGGGTAGGGGCCAATACACCACACTGGCACATGCGGGCTTTACCCGGGGGTCTAGGGGAGTAGCGATTCTGGTGCGCAAGACACCCCCATTTAGGGTCACACAAAAATGGGAGGACCCAGAGTGTACCTATGTCGCAGTCCGCGGGGTGTGGAACCACGCCCCATGGTTATTGATTAGTATGTATGCCCCACTGCGCCTGCAGCAACGTACTCTAGACAAGGTAACTGAAATCCTCTTACAAACAGGGCCTGCCACGCATATTGTGGGAGGGGATTTTAATGACGTAAGCGTCCCCACCATTGATCGCACTTTAGTGAAGCCAGGGTCCAGTGAGACCACCATGCTAGCAAGATTTCAGGAGACTTTGGGGCTAACTGATGTGTGGAGAAGCCAACATCCAGACAGGCGAGCATACTCATACTTCTCCGGAGCCCACAGGGTGTTTTCAAGGCTAGACTACCTTTTTGCCCCAGCGGGGGAGGTGGGACACATAGACGAGGTGGAATATTTGGCCAGGGGTATTTCGGATCACTCCCCACTTTACTTGAGAGTAAGACAGCGGAAGGATAGGCATAACACCTCCTGGAGATTGAATGCCTGGGCCCTGAGAGACCAACAAGTGGCCTCTGAGGTTAAAGTAGAGGTGGACCTCTATTTTCGAGAAAACTGTGGTTCAGTGAACTCGGCCATTACGCTTTGGGAAGCATTTAAAACTGTCCTGCGAGATAGGGCGCAAAATATTATCGCCTACTGTAAAAAACGCGAACAGCAAGAGATGCTTGCCCTAGAGGAACAGTTGTTAGACCTGGAAACTAAAGGGGCCCATACGCTAGATGTGCACACACTCCGTCAGTTAGACGTTACTAGGCGGGAGTATCAAGCGCTGATCACGAGGGAAGTGAGGGCGCAACAACTTGTGACACATCGTCTATATGAGACGGGGGATAGAATGGGTAAGCTACTGGCATGGCAGGGTAGGCGGGAGCAGGACTCTCGATGGGTTGCGTCCATTGCGGGCGGAGATGGGTCCTATACCTCGCCACAAGAGATCTCCGAGGCCTTCGCCCAAAATTACACAAAGCTATATGCGTCCTTGCCTAGCAGCAGCGATGAACAGATAATGGAGTATTTAGACGGCATAGACCTCCCTTGTCTTCCCCCAGAAGAGACTAAGGCACTAGACGTAGACCTCACGCTGGAAGAGATAACCGAAGCCATTAATAAACTGAAATCGGGGAAAACCCCAGGGCCCAATGGCCTCCCGGGAGAATTGTTTAAACGATATAGTGCGCTGCTGGCGCCGCATCTGCTCAAGCTGTTCGTGGAGTCCAGGGAGGCCGGGAGGCTCCCTTTGGATCTTAGAACAGCGACAGTGGTAGTGATACATAAAGATGGGAAACCCCCGGAGGACTGTGGGTCCTATCGCCCGATCTCCTTGTTAAATGTTGAAACAAAAATATTAGCCACGGTCCTTGCGACACGACTTATAAAAGTCATTACTATGCTAATCCATGACGACCAGTCCGGCTTCATGCCAAGACGTGCGACACGTTATAACTTACGGAGAGTGGCCAACTGGACAGACACCGTCCGAGATCGGGAGAGGGAGCATCTGCTCCTCTCCCTTGACGCCGAAAAGGCATTTGATACTGTGCATTGGCCTTATATGGCCCGTGTTCTGGAGAAGTTCGGGTTTGGTCCGGGTTTCCGCTCATGGATAGCACTGTTATACGCGCAACCTGAAGCCAAAGTGAGAGTTAATGGGGCCTTATCGCACACCTGGCCGATTCAAAGGGGCACTAGGCAGGGCTGCCCCTCTCCCCACTGCTGTTTGCCCTTATCCTGGAACCCCTCGCATGTGTCCTTAGGGCCTCCCCGGGGCTGGGCGGGTTCATAGACGATGCTGGACAAATCGAGGAGGAACGCGTATCCATATATGCAGACGATATACTGTTGTATGTAACTGAGCCAAGTGTGACTCTTCCTCGAATTCTGCAAATCTTTGACCTGTATGGGCGACACTCCGGTTATAAAATCAATTGGAATAAATCGGCCATATACCCACTTAGTGGGAGACCTGAGCCTCAGCTATACCCCGAGTGCCTCTCCTGGGCATCAGAAGGATTTACATATCTTGGGCTATACATCACTACGAATGTATCCGAAAATTTGCAACGCAACATTCGAAGAGTTCTCCTTAATTTTCAAGAGGACGTTAGGAGATGGCATAAACTACCTCTTACTATTATGGGACGGGCAGCCATGTTTAAGATGGTGACGCTCCCTCAGTTGCTCTATGTGTTGCAAAACACCTATTGCAAAATCCCGGACGCACTGTTCAATCAAATAGATGTCGAACTGCGCCTACTTTTATGGGATGGCGCTCAGCCGCGAGTGGCACTTCAAACCCTTCAGAGGGGGCCATACAATGGGGGCCTAGCCCTTCCTGACATTAGGGCATATTATAGGGCATCCCACCTCATCGTCATAAATGAATGGCTTCATCTAGATGGCGACCACTCCGCCTACCGGCTAGAGAGACTACAATTTAGAACACATACTTTTCTTCATTACCTGTACGGGCGTCTGCTGTCGGCTACCCAGAGAATGGTAGAGGCTTGGAAAGCCGCAGACAGGTAGATGCAATGGGACAAGAAATGCACCAGGGAGACTCCACTGTGGGAGGGCAACAAGATGCTGGAGTTTGGGAAGCTTAGTGGTTTTAAAAAATGGGATCTAATTGGCATTTCTAGGATAGGGGACCTCCTGGAAGGGGGGGGACTGGCCTCCTTTGACGCTTTGAAAGATAGGTATCGGCTCCATGAGACTCAGGTTTATGCCTACCTCCGCTTGAAACATGCATGGACGGCGGAGGGACTGGAAGGAGAGACCTTACCAGAATATGCCCCATTAGAAGGTCGCCTGTTGCAGGAGGAGATTCTCGCTAAAGCGGTATCGCTTACCTATAAAACATTACTTAACAATATACCAGACAAGTTGGGTCCACTACGAGCGAAATGGGAACGGACCACAGGAGAACTGGAGGATATAGATTGGGAGGCCGCTCTCATGCACCCGAGGGAGGTTGCCATTAAACTTAGGCTACGCCTCATTCAATACAAAATACTACATCGCACATATTTCGATAGAGTCCGACTTCATAAAATGGGGAGAGCAGAGAATCCGAAGTGTCTTCGATGTCGTGGGGAGGAGGGCTCCTTTATCCACACCCTATGGGAATGCACGGAAATCCAAACATACTGGGGGGAGATTGTGAGTGAGCTTAATAAAATTCTTGGTATACATCTTGAATTGGAACCCAAATATCTTCTTCTTGGTATCTCAACGGAAGTAGACATCACACGCCGGCAATTACTTTTAGCTAACTTGGGGTTGGTAGTGGCCAAACGGGATATAGCGAAGCATTGGGGGACTCAGCAAACGCCTACACTTGCAGCGTGGAGGGCGGGCCTGGATCTATATATGGTGGCGGAGCAGGTGACCTATAAGGCGAGGGGCTGCCCGCGGAAGTTCAAGAAAATATGGGCCCCCTGGCTGAAGTATTATGGCCTGGAAATAGGAGGGGACATGGAGGAGGGGGTGACGCAGACCTGAAGGTTGAGGGCAGACTCCTGTTCGTGACATACTTAGCTGCTGAATATGCTGCACCACCGTTCGTGAATGTACTGTATGTATGCCCTATCTCAGTCCTTTACTATTCATCTTTATGTATCTTACAATAGACCCTTTTTGTGATTATGTACCAGGCGATTTTCCAATGGACAACTCCAATCTGGCTGTCATGTATTCATGCTTTGTTTTGAATGTTTTTTGTTTTTTTGTTCCAACAAAACGAAATAAAAATATTTAAAAAAAAAAAATGAAACCATCGATTTTCACTGGAGAGAACATTTAATTACACAAAAAAATCAATTACTAAGAATGCCTATGCATACAACTACGCTCTGTTTGAATGTTGAGCTCTCCGATACAACATACCAATAGCTACATTTATACAACAACCTATATGTATATGGATGTATATATATAAATATATACACACACACAGATTGTTTAGTATCCTAATTTTTTATACATATTAATAAGCAAATTATCCTTTTGTTTCTGTACATAAACAGTCCTGTCGTTCCTCTTTGTTTCCTTGTAACTTGCATTTGGAACTTTTTCACGTAACCACCTTATTGCAATTCCACCTTTCTGCAAAATCTGCTTTCACTCCAGCCATCTTTTATTGCTTAATGCGAGGACCAGTTTAATGGAAGTTGAAGGCTTCTTCTGTTGTTGGCAGACACACTTGTTTTCATGGTCGAGAAGGCACTAGTAGGCAGCAATGATGCAATATGGATAGAAGTGTTGCTTTGTTAATCTTCCTATTTGGACTTCTTTTTATAATTGGGCATCATTTTATGGGGTGGATAAGTGGGATGGTTTATGGATGAATTGGGTGGGTGAAGGCTATTTTGCAAAATCCTTCTTTTTAGGTCGAGCCTGGGTAGCGCATGTGCTGCTCTGCGAGGCATGCTGTATTGAGGTATGGCATAGAAGCTCTGCCCATTTCCCGGCCATCTTTTTAATTGCCTCCTGTTACTGTCCTTGCGAAATCGTTGCTTTTCATTTGTGAATAGGCTTAGTAGTCCCTCCTTGGGACCGCCTTGTCTGCATTTGTAACCTCCCATAACGACTGGACTTTTTACTGGTGTTGTTACTCGGTCTGCTTTATAAATCGGTGAGCACTATTTTCTTTAATGATCTTCCCCTATTCCACCCATGACATCGCAGCAGGCCGCCTGCTTTTATATTATTTGTATTTAAATTATAACGCGGTCTGCTTTAACTATAGCGGCCGCGCTTATTTAATTATTTAATTTACAGCGCGTGCCGCTTTCACTTTAGCAGCCGCACTTATTTAATAATTTAATTTACAGTCGGGCCACTTTCACAATAGCGGCCATGCTGATTTAATTTACAGCGCGGGCCGCTTTCACTTTAGCGGCTGTGCTACAGAACCTTTTAAATTAATTCATTTTTGTTTGCTTTGGGTGAATGCGCACCATACGCAATTTCACTTTCTTTAGACGCTGCTCGCTGTAACCTGATACGAGCAGCGTCTAAAGAAAGGGGCACAGCCACCGTTAGAGTGGTCTCGCATTTGCGAGAGTTTGAGCATTTGCCATTAAAAATGACAATCCCTTTTATATATGTGTTGCTTTAAAAAACACATAAATAAAAGGCATTGTAATTTACAATGCCAATAGATTAAACGCTCGCAAATGCGAGACCTATTGCATTGAAAATGCTTGTTTGTTATTGAACCCAAGTAAGGCTTGGGAATGTGACGTCAGTCTGAAAGTGTGCTAGGGCTAATAGCCTATAAAATCCAAACAGTCTAACCTACAGAATTAAACTGGTTTCTCCATGTCTCACTCTCGGTAGCTTGGCCTAAGGAACAAGGAGAAAACCTCACAAATATCAACACAGTGCAGACTGCTCTCACCCATCCGACTAGCAAGATGAAGTGTGCTCTCATCAACTGCAGATCTGCTAGCAAACATGCTCCCGACATTTACGATCTCATCCTCTCGAATGATCTGGACATTATCGTCCTTTCCGAAGCATGGCTAAATAGCTCCTCCTCTCCCATCCTAGACCTACTGGTCCCTCCTAGTCATGATATGATCCGCCTAGACAGAACCGTGAAACCTGGTGGCGGGTTAGCCTGCATTTATCGAAACACAATCTCAGTCACTCAAGCAGACTCCTTCTCTTTATCCTCCTGTGAATATCTCTGTATCAACATCTCAGATGACAAGTGCCTCACCAGCAAACTTCACATAATATACCACCCACCGGGTGATAATCTGACGTTCATCGATGAGCTAATGGAAGTCATTACATCCAACGACAACTCACAAGTGCTGCAGATTTTTCTGGGAGACTTCAATCTCCATTGGAACAACACAAGCGATCATGATGTAAGCTGTCTTAAATCCTTTCGGTCAGATCAGGATCTGTCCCAATTCTGTGACAGTCCAACCCACAACAAGGGAGAGACATTAGACCTCATCATAGCGAAAACGAACATTGTATCATTAGAATCCATTACCCCATGTGACTGGACTGACCATTACAGCATTTTCTTCTCCATCAATATTGAGGTAATTCCAAAAAGATGCCAACCTACAAAAACAAAACAATGGAAAAGGAATATCCAAAATATTAACCCCATCGCCCTGGTAAACCGATGCAACTCCGCCCTGATCCCCACGACAGGCATGGTTGACGTCCAAGACCTCACAGACTTTTACAATTCCACTATGCTTGAAATTCTTGACTCTACAGCGCCACTCCAAGAAAAAAACGTTTCCTCCAAAATCTCCAAACCTTGGTTCAATGAGAACCTGAACTCTGATCGGCGCAAGCTAAGATCAGCTGAGCGACTATGGAAATCAGCACCCTCCATTGATCACCTATATCACCTTAGAGTGCTGAGGAATACATACAACAGGAAAATCCTAAAGGCTAAGGCTGACTTCTTCAAAACCCAGCTGAACCAAGCCATTAATCATCCCAAAAAACGATTCGAAATCGTCAAACAATCGCGCAACACTCCTAACGCTATGGAACTAAGCGATTCGACTACCCCTAATTGCGATGAGCTTGCCAATTTCTTCCTAGAAAAGACAAAAATCATTGAATACGACATTCAATCTAAGAATGCCCTTCCACAAACTATTGCTCATAAGTCTACATTTTACTCACAGATCAAGGTCCATTTTAGTATTCCGATTGAAATTCCAAAAACAATGCCTCTTGGCACACCTTCTCGCCCATACCTGAATACGAAATCTATAATACTCTTCTAGCGATTAACCCCTCCAATCACTTCTCTGATCCCTTACCTCCTTCTCTATTCAAAATGATAAAAACCTCTATTCTACCCTTATGGTCAAAGATTGTAAATGCCTCTCTGAGACAAGGCTCCATACCTGACTGTCTTAAAGTAGGGCAGGTCACACCTATACTAAAGAAAGCCAACTCCCTCTCCTCAGATCTCAACAACTACCGCCCTATATCCAACATCCCCACTTTGGCGAAACTGCTGGAAAAACGTGTACAAATTCAATTATGCAACCACATCGAGAATTACAACCTCCTAGACAAACACCAATCCGGCTTCTGTCAAGGTCACAGCACTGAATCTGCACTCATCCACATAATGGATGACATACTAAAAATGTTAGACCATAACGAATCATGTCTATTGATACTTCTTGATTTATCCTCCGCTTTCGACACGGTTAAGCATGACAACCTATTGTCCCTACTGGAACAAAGGATGGGCCTAACTGGCCCAGTGTTACAATGGTTCACCTCCTTCCTAAATAACAGAACCCAAAGAATCAAGATGAAGCAATCACTTTCTCAACCATCCATGGTCACCATAGGGGTTCCACAGGGCTCAGCACTATCACCCATTCTTTTTAATCTACTCATGGAACCCCTGGCAAACGCGCTGAACTCTGCGAACATTCTAGATCACCTGCATGCGGACGACACACAACTGTATATGAAAATCTCGTCTCCAGATGACTTCATCTCCCTCAACGCTATTCTACATAATACTCAAAGTTGGCTCACTGGCAACCACCTCATGCTTAACACCAAAAAAACGGAATTCCTTCTCATCTCCCCCCCCCAATCACACTCCCAAGATAGACTTATGGCTGAAGCATCTAACTTCCTTTGATTGCGCTCCCCACATCATTAACTCTGCGAAATCCTTGGGAGTCACCGTAGACAAACACTTAAATATGCAGGCGCAAATCAATAATGCCACCAAGGGAGCTAATCATCAGATGAGTATCCTAAGGAAACTTAAACCCTTCCTCCCACAGACCGCCTTAAAAATGGCGGTACAAGCCCTAGTGTTACCAAGATTGGACTATGGAAGCACCACTCTATGCGGTCTTCCCAAATACAAGCTGGCGCCGCTGAGGGCATCTCTTAATGCTGCGGCCAGACTGGTCTCAAAAAAACTAAAAGAAATAACCACATTTCTCCGACCTTGAAAGTTCTGATCTGGCTACCCTACGAGGCAAGAATACAACTAAAGATCGCCCGCATGACCCATAAAGCCCTGCATAATAATACCCCCAGTTACTTAGCACAAAAGCTAGAGCGGTCGGGAGGATGCAGACAATTGCTAAGTGCGAGTTCACTACTACTGAAACCACAATCCTTCCACAAAAAGAGAACTGGTTGCAGAGCATTCTCAGGGATCACACCAAAGATTTGGAACTCCTTACCTCCAGATGTACGCAGAATCTCTTCCTTTACCTCCTTCAAAAAAGAAGTAAAAATGCTTATGATGAACAAATTCACATCCTAAGACTTTAATTCATTGATGACTATTAGCCACCTATGCTATCCATATGCCACTGTCTACCTCGTTTGTATTGAATGTCGAATTTCGAATGTAGGTATATTACCCCAATCATCTAATGTTTAATTAACAGTGTATTGTAAAGCGCTCTGATACCCTCGTGGGTCATGTTCGCGCTATATAAAACTTTTATAAATAAAAAAAATAAAGGCATCCCCATAGACGTTTTATATGGTATATGTACAAGAGCTAGTCAAACAACAATTTAGTTAAGATAAATAACCTAAAGGTGTAACACAAATTAGTTAAAAGTAACTTTTTATAAAATACGATTAGTAACACACTTCTTCTCCTCTAACTTCTAACTCCATTAATGTTTCTGCCATGCCCCTTTCAAGTAGATTCTGAGTTATATAGAATGGCTGAATGCATATTGTGAAGGGGCGTGGTAAGAAAGTGAAAGGTTTCACATAAGACATATCTCATAATCTTAAGCCATAGATAATGGAGGAACCACTGAGGCCAGATATACCGCACAGGCTCAGACACCCCAGTTACCCTTCTGGTTACAGAAATCATACACGTTCAGGCTGCAGTAATTCATATATTGTCATAAAAATCTCTATAAATGTAGATTACAAAATACTTCCACGCGATATAAAAGATCAGCAATAAATGTGCCCTTCTGAGCATGAATTACGAGAAAATACCAATTGTAAACAGATTAAGGAAATGCAATAATTGTTTCCGCACACATTTTTGCACCAGAAACTAGTTTTTGTTTTTTTATCAGATAAACTTACTTTTCCTCAAACAGGTTTAAAATTTTCAGAAAACACATATGTTGCTGTGAAACATCAACTTTCATTTTGAGTAAATAAACTCAACTGCCTCTACACAAATGATTATCATTAATTGTAAATTATTTTTGTTCCCAAACATCAGCATGTTATTTTTAACCACCTACTCAAATGTGCTACTGCCTCATGTGGACGGATTCTTCCTCACAAGCCCATATGTAATATTTACATGCTAGGAATATACCCACCTTTAAACAGTGTTAGGCACCAGATGCCAGGGATACCCACTGTATGCCACAATCGCTCTTTGGCAGCCAAAACCACATGCAAGGTGTGGCCATCACTGTGCCATCACTATCTATCAATATGCCAAGGAAAGTCACACAGTGTTTAAAATGGCCATCACTAAACAAATCATATCCACAATATTCCAAAGTTGGTGACCTTATGCCAAGGCCACCATTATACCAGCCATTAATATCAGTATGCTTGCTTTAACACCAAAATGCCAAGGATGCACACAACAGTCCTGGCCGCAATAATGCCAAGGATGAACGATATCCCAGGGCAACAAACCAGTCAGGTTGGCCACAATATACCAAGAATATCCACTTTATGACAGGGCTGCTATTATGTGCAGACTAATCGAGACTTATTCTATGATGGTCGTAATAGTCCCTTCTGCCGGCTCCCTAAAACACATAAGTGCCACCACGTGTTGTCAAGTCCATCAGGGCAGGGTGAGCCTTTTGGGGCCTGTTAAAAGGCAGAAAGTACCATCCTGCAGATTATTGCTTCACAAGCCAGCAGGGGCATGAGCAACAGCACAAAGGCAGGTACGGGCGTAATAGATGTAACCACTGCATACATTACGCACACAAAGAAGCAACTGCTTCCATTTTACTTCTGGAAATCATCTGTAGTATGTGCAGGGGTACATAACATTTTTTAAACTTGAATTGGCCCTTTTTATGTTCGTTTTACATACTTAATGTTTCATATTTAACATTACATAGCAAAAGTTACACGAAGTTACACGTATTGAAATAAAGCACAGAGACAGAATTACAACACTATTTGTTAAGCAGATACATGAAATTGTAACGACATTTGAATACCTTTGGAAGCCTGATTTCCTTCATCACATACTTGTAGCAGCTGCTTTTATGCTGCACCAGGAGAGCTCTTCCAAACGAGCCCTCTCCAATAGCCGTCAGGATTGTGTAATCTTCCATGGTTGTAAGCTAGCACATATTTGTAAACGTCCTCATGTGCTCTATCTCACCACTTAGCCTAGAAAACCTGCAAAATCAGATTTCAGCAAATATGATGTATTATCCACGAAGTGTCAAAAAAGAAATTTTAGCAACAACAAAAAGGATTGCCAAAATCAGCATGTGTTAGTGTGTTAGCACTAAAATGTGTTTGATGCTCCATTTTACGGACTTGTTAAGGGGAGCGGAGTAGGACTCTAAGAGTGTGATAGTTGTTTGGTGAAGATGGGAGTGTACTGGACCAGGCCTTTGTGTGCCCCTGGTGGACTAGCAGCATGGATATGGTGGAAGCAGGTGCTCCTAAAGTAGGTCCAGTCGGAGAAACTGCCGAATTGCGAAGTACGACTGATGGTTCCCAAACTTTTTCGACCAGCGGCTCCCTTGACCCATTGGCCATTGTCCGTGGCTCCCCACTGTTACTTTTTTTGGAGGGTGGGGTGGATGTAAGCCCGGCCTCTGTAGTACTTGCATTTTTCTCCTTGATAATAATTGGGATGAAGCTGATGAAGGTATTATAATCATATACGCAGGGTGTTTCGTATTACTAAGGCGGCGCCCCTAATAAAATATTCCTAGTTACACTTCTTTGCCCATGCCTTTTTTAGAGTACCCTCTCAAACTTTTTTATCCCACTTACAGTGCTAGATGCCCCACTGCCAAAGTGTTTCTGCGCTTGAAGAATATTTGCGTGCACTTTCATTTCTACCCATGTCATACCTGCCTACACACCTGTCTCAGCAGGGTGGCTCATGATTTTTTAAACCACATACAGCTTTATTTTTGCTGTCTCCTCCCTAAAATTGCCTCCAAATCAATGCAAGCGAAATAAATTCCTCAGATTTTTTTTTATTTTTTTTTTTAAACGTCCCTCTTTCTTGCTTCCAAATGTTGGCATTATGCTGTATATGGTGTTTTACTTCCCTGTGCTCAGGAGAGAGCAGGCCTGTCTGGAAATGTGTGTGTACTGAAAGAAATGTGTACTGGAAGTACCTATGATTCAAGTACAAATGTCAATACTTAATAATACTTAAGGGCGGATTACGATGTTGGTCGGAAAGGCTCCGAACGGGATTCGGATTCTCCGAATCCGATTTGGAACCTATGTTTCCGACCAAATCGGATACATTTCTGACCGACCGATTACGATGCAAGGAAACCGTTCAGGCTGTCCGATTCGGTTCTGATCGGCATTCGGACAGCCCGAGTCGTTCGGAGCCAAATCGTACAGCTCTATGGATACAGTTTTCGACCGAGCGATTACGATGTCCGATTCTGACAGCCGTTCCGAATCGGTCTGCCCGACATGAAACAGCTGTCGTAATCTGACTTTGGGGGCCCGTGGCAGGCCCCCCTTAACCCGTAGGCCTCTGGTTGGGACCCGTGGGGGTACCCAAGGGACCCCTCTTTCCAACCATGCACAGTGTGGTAGGCACAATGAGGTGCCCGCCACAGGGTGCAAGGTTTTCCCCAACCACCCCTTTTTTAAATGGGAGTCTGTGTTCTCGTTCGGAACACAGGCTCCCATTGAAGTCAATGCAAGTCCGACCGAACGATGTTCGGAAGCATCGTAATCGATCGGTCGGACTCGCAGAACCCGATTCAGTCGGAACCGATTTGGTCGGAAGAGTTTCCGGACCGACATCGTAATCGGCCCCTTAGTGTGTTTAATAGACAGGACAACAGTACTTTCCTGATAACTTGCATTGGTGTAAAATGCATTTGGAAAAAAAGCAAAACTATTAACGAGTCTAACAAAATAAATCGGGCATCTTCTGCTTACTTTGGGAGTGTTGGAACGTGGGGATCCAGTGAAATATGGAGGTCATTTCCCTCGACATGCCATCAATTAAGCACTACATTTACAGCTTTAGGCATGACACTTACAAATCATCTACATCATGCGTTTAAGTCTAATTAGTTTAACTTAAGCCAATAGACCCTTCAACATTAAATGCATTAAAGAGCTTGGTACGTGGCTCCCCTGGCTAGGTTTGACGGCTCCCCAGGGAGCCACGGCACATAGTTTGGGAACCGTCTTAATTTCCAGCTCCGCCAAGCAACCACTACCACTGGAACACTTAGCTAAGTGTACGGGAATATGCATTTGAAAGGCATTCAAAACTCTGCACTTTCCGGTCTGCTATTTAAATGCCATGTTGTGTCCGTAATAGCCCATCTACCGCGCATCCTCTGGCTTCCGAACTGTCCTCCAGCAGACATGTTACAAAAGAGCTGCCATCTCCGCCAGCAAAATTAGATGCTGAACAATGAAGAAGTACGTTCTGTCTGGAGCTGTGACAAATAGAAAATGCAATTTATTTTGCACGCTATTAATTTTAAGATTCATTGGCGGAAATACTATGATATGAACAGAATTATTTGCTTAAATGAGAAACGTGCTAATCCGGCAGAGTCACGAGCTGGTGACGTATGTCAATGAGAGGGTGTCTACATGCAGATGGGTAATTTAGTGTGATGCTTGCTGTACAGGGAGGTGTGAGTCAAGAGGCAAGTGTGTCAGAGTGGTTGGTTAAATGGCAACGGATTTACTCCCAATACATTTGAGCAGTATGTTAAGGAGTCTGTAAAACACAAGTACTTGAATTATGCAAAATAACTGCTTTTTTCCTTTTCTTCTGGCTCTTCTATTAATGTAAATATTCCTGTTAGATCGTAGGTGTGGCTGAAAAAAAGCCAGCATCTTTCTAACAAATATGAATTCACACACATTTATTGCTTTAAGGCGGCGTTTTGGCATGAAGCAGATCATCAAATTAAGACAATTAAACCTTGCAAAACTCACCAATTTGTGATTTTGTTTTTACATGGTGGATACCTAGCTCAGTGACCCACTATATGTGTTTTGCTAATGTAGGTAATGTAGGAGTAGTGTTATTTGCACAATATTTTGCTGCAAAATTTGTCAAATGGGGTTTGATTACTACAGAAATCCCACCAATTTTTTTCTACCCTTGAGTTGATGGCAGGCAGGAAGTGATTACACGTATAATCCCTGCTGTGCAAATCTGAACAGCAAACTACCTGTCTGTGTCATGAGGGTGTGTATAGCTGTGTGCTGAGTCTTGGCCCCTTTCCTGTGATTGACAGATAACACCGGTGACCCCTCACCTCCAGCACACTGTGTTGCAAAAATAAAGACAGAGAACTTAAAAACACTGAACCGCATACGTTCTACTCTTCAGAATAAAATTTTGGTTCCCTTCCTCTTTCCACTAGCCCTGTAAGAGTTTATCTCCACCTATGTGGTCCTTTCTCTGATATGAACTGGATTGTCCAGACCCCATCTTCCCTTCGCATTCCTTCCTGTTCAGCTCTGTCAGGAAGCGATGTCCAGTATACATCCATGGACCATGGATGGTCCTGGCTGCAAGAGCCTCTCATCCAATTAGCAACACGACACAGTGGTAGGTGTCTTGCCCTCTCTGACAAAACCCCACCAAGTTTAATGCTAGGACAATACTTGTCTCAATCGTGGCAGTGTTTCCTATTAGCTGGCATTATAATAACAAAATATTATACAGTAATAAATGTGGAAAAAGGGCAGGCTGTATTTGCATATGGCACACCCCATGAACATGTGGATCTCCCTTCTGCTGGTGTGCTCCTGTCTGCATTGACTAATGGACAATAGGTATTGTTACCTTCATATGCACAAGCCACAAAATCCAAGGCATCATGCAGTTTGTACAACTGTTTCCTCATTGATAATCCTGCAAAGGATATTTAAAAGAATCCAGAACCAAAACATATGCAGTTTAAAAAAAACTGAGAAGAATAAGTATTCCTTACAATTCTATTTATAAGCAAACGGACAATGAATCACTGAAAGGGCCACCTACAGACAGCAGCCCCTTCTGGGAGTACGTCTGGTAGTACCCCAGATGAAATAGATGAGGAAGATCCAGATCTTCAAAAACTAGCTAGGAGAATAGCTCTGGAGGCGAAAATAATTAGCCATAGAAAAAGAAAGTGCTGAGATGGGCCTAAGACCCATCTCTGGTGGCAGCAAAATTTTAAATGGGGTTAAAGATTAAGCTTTTGACCCTAAAATCCCTAAAGGGATTGTCTCCAAATACGTAGAGGGTGATTATTTTAACAAGTGGTTTACAACCTTTGAGAGAGCTTGTAAGATGAGGAAACTCAGCCAGAAGTATTGAAGCTCTCTACTCTGGGCGCGGTTATCAGGAAAGTGCAGGACTAGACTCCTGACACTTAATGAGACAGATGCTGAGTCCTATGATTTCATGAAGAATACCCTGATTGAGGGCTTTGGACTCACCACTGATGAGTACAGGATTAGGTTCAGGGAGACTCGCAAAACCTTGAGGCAGACCTGGGTAGATTTTGTTGACTTTTTAGTCAAAACACTAGGTGGCTGGTTGAAAGGTGACAAGGTGCAAGACTATGATGGGCTTTATAATTTAGTTATGAAAGAGCATCTGTTAAGCAACTGTTTCTGAAAAATTGTGTCAGTACTTGGTGGACCTAAGTCCAGTCTCTCCCCAAGAATTGGGAAAGAAGGCTGACCATTGGGTCAAGAATAGGGTGTCCGGGGGGCGTGGCCAGCAGCCGGCGAAGATGGTCGCAGGCTGAGTGAGCTGCGCTAGCCACCGGCCTACAGCCCCGTTCAATATCCGTCATTATCTGAGCAAACAACGAGAAACACCACCATAGGCACTGTGGAGAAGTTTGAACCCCAGGGAGCCGCGGAAACCGACCGCCGCGGCCGAGACTGGAAAGCGGAATCGAGGCATTGTAGGACTCAAGATGGTGGCACACAACATCCGATGCGGAGGCCGACATCCGGAGCGAACTGTGTGAGGTGGTGCTGGCTGACGTAGTGGGGAGCAGGACCCGGACGACGGACGAGCACTCTGCCGGACAACGGCCGCACAAACATCCTGCTGCGACGCGGCAGCACGGGCCCGCGAGCCGACTTGGGGGCCTGTGATGGAGAAGCACGGGTGCGGCCGAGTCTGCGATCCGAAGATTGAGGCAGAGGCCGGGTGCCCCAAACGCAGAAAGGAAGCGGCAAGGAGCAAGCAGTGGCGGTGAGTCCTGGAGGAGAGGGGCGCGAAGGCTGAGGAAAACAGAGGGACTGCTCCGCGCCCCCTCCATCCCCCTTCACACTCAGCGGTAAAGATTTCTCTGCCTGCGGCGCTGCGCGGCAGCGGTGTGCAAAGCCCGCCGCAGGCATTCATTACTGTAATAAGAACCCTGCAGTGAAGCAGCGCGGGGCGCCCAACAAGACTCAAAGGCGGCCAGAGAGTGAGGGCCGGTGCGATTGGCTCCAGTGCCGAGCAGGGGGTCCCCCCCAGACAAAGAGACACAGGCCCAATGTTGTAGTAAAGTTATTCCCTGACTTTGAGGAAACACCATAGTGCATCCAGGCCCCAAAGCGTAAGCCCACTGGTTGGTGAATTACTGAAGAGCAGCCTAAACCCTGAAAGGGACACTATTATCAAGGAGAGAGAGGGTCGAGGGGCGGGTGCCCAGGTCCCTGGTCCTGCCACAAAATTAATAAAGGAGAGTGCTGCAACATAGCGGAGGGCGTGGCTGAGACGTCTGTTGTAGCAGGGTCGACGAGCTGGGGGCTTGGTGCTGTACTCCCTATTTGAAGGACAGGAAGGGAAGATCCTTGGTCCTGAGATATAGATCTGGAGGCCGGAGAAGACACACCTGTGGCGCCCCGGAGAAGAATTGCTGAAAGGCGGTAGTGACAACGGTATTAGGAACAACGCGCCGTCATATTCAAAGGGACGTCTAAGGGACGTAAGGGAGTTAATTAGTGGACATTGGGGCAAATTATACCAGAGTAGGAGGAAACCGGTTCGGATTCGGACCCGGCACCGGCGGATCCTTTGCCATAAACCGCTGGTAAAATAGGGAAACCCAAGCAAACGGGTGCTGGACAATCAAACCAGATCGATAAGTATACAGTACATGTGAACCGAGGAGAGAGTGTGACCGGGGCGGAAGCACCGGAGAGCGAGGAGGAACCATCCCTGAGAGACATCATGCGAGCCATAGGGGAGCTGCGTGGCACGTCAGAGCCGAAACTAGACTCCATGACAGAAGAGGTTAATCTCCTCCGCGCCGACTTCCGGAAGCTGGCGGACAAGGTCTCAACTGCGGCGGTGAGCGTGGGAAGTTTACAATCTAGAACTAAGCGCCTAGAAGACCAGGTAGTGGCGCTCACCAAAAACCAGGCTGACATACTGGCCAAGCTGGAAGATCAGGAAGGTAGAGCGAGACGCAACAATATTCGCGTGGTGGCGGTCCCAGAGGGAATGGAGGGGCCGTCTGTTGATCTCTTTCTGGAGGACCTTATTTTGAATAAGCTTAAACCTAAGCACCTGTCGAAGTTCTTCTCAGTACAACGATCACATCGTGCGCTAGGGCCGCGTCAACGGCCAGGTGCCCCTCCTCGAACAATTATAGCACGTTTGCTGAATTACAGAGATAGAGACGTGATCCTTCAGGCGGCACGACAGATGGGGACCTACACTATGAGAATGCCTGTATCCGTTTCTTCCCTGACTTCACGCTGCAGGTGCAGCGCCAACGACGCACCTTCAATGCAGTAAAGAAAGCTCTCCGGGCGCAAAATGTGAAATATATGATGTTGTTCCCGGCTAAGCTAAAGATCCTGGATGGAGGAAAGACCCACTTCTTCACAAATCAGGAAGAAGCAAGTGACTGGTTGGAGGGCTGGCAGACGGTGGGTCAGAAGGGGGGCTCGCCTCGTGCGTCAGCTGCAATTAAACTTGATCCAGAGCGGCAGGAGCTGGCCCACGAATCGGATCGCAGTACCCAGCGCCAGGGAGCAGATAAGTGATTGCTGAGAGTTACGTCAGTGTCCACCACACACAAACTGTCTCCGGGACTTGCAATTTAAGGGGGGAGTGAATGGTAGCAATGATATGGGTCTTGGAGTATATAACTTGATGGCCTGGCATATGTATATTTGTACTAGGGGGCTTTGTGAGGCTCTCTGGGGATGTGGCAACTCCCCAGATTAACAGTCAGTCATGAGAAGCTCTCTTTCTAGTATTGGGGCAAGTTTAGTTAAAATATGTATAAGATCCGATTTAGGTCGGGGCTGGCCGACGTCCTCTCACTGTTTGTTTCCATTGCATTTATAAGGCGACAGGCACTCTGCAGGTTTGGGAGGTGGGGTTTTTTTTTACTCTCCGAGCAGGGTTGCAGGGAGAGGGGAGTTGGGTGATTTGTTTGTATTGTTTATATTATTTGTTTTTATGTACGTTTTTGCTCAAGTGCAATATTGTCAATACATCACATGTGTTGGAGACGGGCGGGATGGGTCTCTGAGGCACTCTGGGGTCCAGGGCAGATATAATGGTTGGATTGGGAGAAGGAGCTAGTATCCAGGTCTGGACCTGGAATGTCAATGGCCTGGGGAATAAGATTAAAAGAACGCTGGTCCTACAATACTTAAAGCGGCAGTCCCCAGACATAGTCATACTACAGGAAACACACCTTAAGGGTAGTCGTTATAAGGCCCTTGACAATTTTGGTTACCGCTTGATAGCGCACTCCGGGTACACGTCGAGCGCCAGGGGAGTGGGGATCTTGATCAGAAACACGTTGCCCTTGACGGTCGATAATATCTGGTCAGATGATGGAGGTTGCTGCGTAGCGGCCACGGGTCATTGGGAGGGGAAAACAATGGTGCTATGTTCATTCTATGTTCCGCCTAGGTTGCAGGCGGTGGTTTTTCCCAAGATAAGTTCTATATTAGTAGGATTACCTAAGGGCACTCTTCTGATGGGAGGCGATGCTAACGCTGTCATGGACCCGGAGCTGGATCATTCTACATCGCAGATGGGTCAGGGAAAAGAACAGGCTCTCACCGGTTTTGTGACTGCCATGGGCCTGACAGACCTCTGGCGAGCATATAATCCACAAGTTAAGCAATACACTTACTATTCGGCGAGACATGCCTCCTTTTCAAGAATAGACCACTTGCTTACACATTTGGACAGCATGTGTGGCTTTTGTACTCCTGCAATTATGGCAAGAGGCATCTCTGATCATTCCCTGGTGGGTGTTTGGGTTTTGGGACCAGCGACTAATAGAGCACAGTTCCCTAAGATAGATCCTTGGCAGCTGCATGATCCCCAGACTAAAAAGACAAGCGCCGTGAGCAAATGGATCTTTATTTCCGAGAAAATACTGGATCGGTAGAGTCACACCGGACCCTGTGGGAAGCCTACAAAACCGTACTAAGGGGTCAGGCCCAGGCGATTATAGGGGGTAGGAAAAAAGAGGAAGCCGTGCAAATGAAGACACTTGAAGACGACATAAAGCGGATCGAAAGGGATGTCACGTCAGGGAGAAACTTAGACGGGAAACATGAATTGGCCCTACGTCAAAAAGAACTGAGAGCGTTGGCTGATGGCGAGGCAAGGGCCTACGCTTTGGCAACACAGCACCGGTTGTATGATGTGGGGGACAAAGCCTCCAAATTATTAGCTTGGCTAGATAAGAGGGACAAAGAGAGGTCTTGGGTAGTCAATATAAGAAACGATGCTGGCGTACTACATACGTCTAATTTAGAGATAGCGGAGGCTTTTGCCTCCTATTATGAGGGCTTATACACACCAAAATGCACAAGGTCGGAGAGAGACTGCGACGAGTTGCTACGTGACTTTAAGTTGCCAACCCTCTCAAAGGAGTCGAGTGAAGCCTTAGACGCTGACCTAACGACTGAAGAATTGTCTGCGGCATTGAGCGCCCTAAAATCAGGGAAGGCGGCTGGTCCAAATGGCCTCCCAGTCGAAATATATAAATGTTTAGCATCCAAGCTGACAGCCCCACTGCAAAGCATGTTTACTGAATCACGCGAGGAGGGGCAGCTGCCGGTGGATCAGCGAGTGGCAACGATTACAGTCATTCATAAGGCAGGCAAGCCACCAGACAAATGTAACTCATACAGGCCAATTTCCCTGCTTAACGTGGAGACAAAAGTCCTGGCCAAAGTCTTGGCAAAGCGACTCATTCCCATCATAACAACTATTGTGCACATAGACCAATCCGGATTCATGCCACTCAGAAGTACCCGCCATAATCTGCGTAGGCTGTACGGAGTCCTTCATCTTACTAAAGATCCAGACACGCAACAGACGGCCTTGATGGCTCTTGACGCCTCAATGGCCTTTGACAGTATAGAGTGGCCTTACTTGTTTGCGGTCCTCACTAAACTGGGTTTTGGTCCCATCTTCTGCAGTTGGGTGAAGTTGCTATACTGTAGCCCGCTCGCCCGTGTGCGGGCAAATGGTGTGTTGTCCAGACCGTTCCAAGTGAGGAGAGGCACGAGACAGGGCTGTCCACTGTAGCCCCTGTTATTTGCTCTGACTTTAGAGCCGCTGGCACACTGGGTCAGAATGGACCCGATGATCTGGGGCATAGCAACGCCGGGGGGTTGGGAAGAGCGAATATCTCTGTACGCGAACGATATACTCCTATACCTTGCACGGCCCTACTATTCGATAGCAAGAGTGCTGCATATTTTCAAACTGTTTGGCAGCTACTCGGGATTCTCCATAAACTGGACCAAGTCTGTGATCTTCACCATGTTGGGCCCCCACCCCCGCGGCTGCCTGCAAAATGCGAGGCACTGGTGGTTACAGAGGGCTTTAAATACTTAGGAGTGTATGTTACTCGGGACCAACGGGTATTTCAGGCGAGGAATCTCACTCCTCAAATAGAAAGACTACATGTAGACGTACAACATTGGGTAACCCTGCCGCTGTCGTTGATGGGCAGAGCGGCATTATATAAGATGATGTCCTTGCCGCGCCTCTTATATATTTTGCAGAATTCTCCCTATCCAATCCCCTCGACGATATTTGGGCAAATAGCGCAGGACGTCCGAACGTTGTTGTGGCAGGGAGGAACACCCAGAATAGCTTTGGGCAAAGAATATGGTGTCCAAGAAGTCTCATGGAGGGGGTGACCAAAAGAAAGGGTTTGCTAATCCCACCCAAGGGAATGAGAGTGGGCAGTCAAAAGATAAAAACAAATAGTCTTCTAAAGGCCCCCAAAAATCTGTTCAGGAGGGTGGGCCCAGAGACAATACACAGTCCAAGGGAGGGTACCAGGATAAAAACTGGGATCTCAAGAAGGCTTGGTGGTTTAACTGTAAAGCCAATGGGCACCGAACTGGGGACCATAACTGTTAGACCTGGCATCTTTTGGCATGTTTCGCCTGTCTTTTTGCTTTCAAACCTCCCGGTTTTGACTCTGTTTTTGCTGGTTTAGTGTCTCTGCGCACTTTCTCACTGCTGTTCAGTGTTAAAGTGCAAGTGCTCCTATTGTAAATTGTATTATGGTTTGGTGTTTTCATGATTGGTATATTTGATTTCCTGGTAAGTCCCTAGTAAAGTGCACTGAGAGTGCCAAGGCCTGTAAATCAAATGCTGCTAGTGGGCCTGCAGCACTGATTGTGCCACCCACACAAGCAGCCGTTCAAAGGGTTCTCAGTGCCTGCTCGCAGTTTTGTATGCCATGTCGACTTGGCACGTGCACCCACTTGCCAAGCTCTAACCTTCCCTTTTCTTGCATGCGAGTCACCCCTCAGGGAGGCCCAAGGTATCCCTGTGGGCAGGGTGCAGTGAATGTGAAAGGTAGGACATGTCCTGGTGTGTGCGACATGTCCTGATAGCCTTTCAACAGTGAAAAACAAATTACACTGTAGTTCACTATCTGTCCCACAGGATAGAATAGGGAATACTCTAACATTTTACGAGTATATCTTCCCATTGGACAAGATAGAGAAATTGAGTTTAATATGCCTGAACTCAGAAAGTAGAAATGCATATTTTAGTAAAAATGATTTTTATGTTCTGTGTTTAAAAATACCACTTTTAGAAAGTAGGTATTTTCTTGCTTAGCCATCCTGTGTGCCTCTGCTGGGTTGTGGATTGACTTTATGGCTTTGGAGTGACAGGGGCCTGGGATGTGCATTCTCTTCGGACAGCCACTGCGGGGGGAAACGAGGTTTGTCCTGCCTTTCCTGGATGAGTCAGGGCTGGACTGAATAGACCTGGGCTGCATTTAGAGTAGTTTGAGGAAATTTCCTTGCACCTGAATGGGCCTGGTCTGCCTTGGACAATGCTGTCTCCACCTCCTGCCGGGAAGCAGGGCCAGAGAGGACCGAACTGGTTTGGGCGGGGACAGACACTCTCTGAAGCAGAGAACAAAGAGAAATGCAGTATAAATATTGGGTCCCAGAACTTTAGAACTCGCTTGGATCAAGGAACCTGCCAAGAAGAAGCTGTAAGAACTGCCAGGAGGAGTCCTGCCCCTTTGCTGGGTTGGCCTGCAGTTGCTGCTTCTGCCTTGGGCAGTGAAAGGACTGGACTGAACTTTCAAGCCCTCAGAGATACTCAGCAACAAGTAAAGAAATAGAGCTTGCCTCCTGTTCACGAAGTCTCAGGGACAGCAAAGACTTCCCTCACCTCTGGGTACCGCCTCTGGAACCGTGGTTTCAGTTGCCACAGAGGGGGGAAAAATCAGCTGACATCGTCACCGACACCGCTGCGGACTCTGTGTCCTGAAGGCACCGCAGAGGGCACCGCCACACTTTGCACCGCAAAGGAGAGGAGTTGGCCTAACGGCTGGGGCGGTCGACCTCGAATCTGGGGAACTGAGTTCGAGTCTCGGCAATGATGCTGAACATCCTGTGATTCTGGGCAAATCACTTAATCTCCCCGTGCCTAACAAAAATGAATGTGTCCTCATGTAACGCAACTGGTGCTATGTAAAGCGCTCTGATACCTGATACCTGCGGGTCAAGTTCGCGCTATATAAAACTCTGTTAAAAAAAAAAAACCCTGGTCTCACAGATGACGACAGCCACCGCCACCGCCACCGCAACCTGTGGGCACTGCACTCGGCACCCCCTCACTTCACTCTGCCGCCCTGGTCTCACCGACGACATCGCTGCTGGCTGACCACGGCACCCGTGACCGCATCGTGGTTTGGGGGGCACCGCTCGTAAGTTACACGACGCACCGCACCGTCGCACACCGCAGTCCGGGCCAACCGACCCCAGCTCCCATCAACCGGCACAGTCACTTGCATCGTGTCCTGTCAGCACTGCAACGAGCACCGCCGCACTCGGTACCACAGCCCTGGTCTCACCGACGCCGCTGGACGACTGTCACCGAGCCGCTGCCTGCACCGTGACTTGAAGGCACCGCACGCCGCACCGCTACACTTCACATCTTAACCGCGAAGGTTGCACCAACGCGGTCAGCCGGAACCAAAGGTACTGTTTACGAGTCTGCTGACACTAAAGCCGGTCCGCACCGACGCGGTCGGCCGGAACTGTTGGATTCTGTTGTTTTCAGCACTGCTGTAGCTCCGGACGGAGCTACCGGCTACAAGGAACTGCATTTTAAAGTTATTTCTACAAAGTGCCTATTTTTGATTACTGTATGATGGTCATTTATCGTTTTGGTCTTGTTTTGCAGAGATAAATATTGGTTATTTTTCTAAAACTGGTGTGGTGTCCGTTTGTAGTGTTTTCACTGTGTTACTGTTGGTTATGTGCAAATGCTTTACACACTGCCTCTGAGATAAGCCTGACTGCTCGTGCCAAGCTTCCAAGGGGGTGAGCAGGGGTTATTTCAGTAGTGTATCCCCCTTATCCTGACTAGAAGGAAGGGACCCTATTAAGACAAAGGTGCAAACCATTGCCAACTAGAGACCCCCATTTCTAACAATAACTGTCCCAAAAGGTTTCCTCCTAGTGCACCTGAAGTTCCTGCTGCAGTGGTGAGTCTCCAGATAAGATCCTTGGTGTGCCCTGACCATGCATGTTAGACAGCAGACTGAAGCCACTTTAGTCTCAGAGGGTGGGGTGCATGTAGCTGCCCTAGCTGTCTGGCCCAGTAACATGGAAAAATACAGACAACAGCCTCATATTAATGGGGTTAGAGTGGAAGCATAGAGGGATACAGGTGCAAGTGTCACCTTGGTGACTGAAAAACAGATATCCCAGAGCAATACTTGACTGGAGATATCTATCCAGTCACCAATGCTGACAACCAAATAAGGTGCATCCCATGGCAAGGGTGTCCTTAGAATGGGGAGGGGTTAGTGGCTAAAAGAAGGTGGCTGTATCTTCTGCTCTTCCTGTAGCCTGTCTGCTAGGAAATGATCTGGAGTCCTCGGCTTGGGCTGAGGTAGAGCTGAAAACCCATGCAGCCATGCTGAGAATACCTGAATGGGTATGCGAAACCCAGAGCACAAAAGAAAAGCTCAGGCTGAAAAAGAAGAGTTGGAGCCTGGAATAATGGCCCAATCCTCCTAGGGGAAAGGCAGGAAGTCTGGGAACCCAGCTTCAAAACAGACAAAAGCTCAGTTCCCCTCTCCTCATGGAGAAGACCTATCAGCCCCGAGGGAACTCAGTCCCAGGAACTTGGACCTTACACGGCAGAGCTCCTAGGCCCAGGGGGATCCTTTAGGGAAGATCTGTACCAGGGACAGGGGACCTGTCCCACTCTTGAGAGCCTGAGACAGAAAGTTGCTGACCAGGAAAAGGGAGATGTCAGTGGCTCCCACCAAACCTATTGGGAGGAGGGACTCCTGTACACGGAGGCCAGAGACCCCAAACCTGGTGCCACTGGGAAAGTGGTAATGCCTCAGCAATACAGAGAGTTCTTACTCTCTTTAGCTCATGACATCCCCTTAGCTGGGCATCTTAGCCAGACCAAAACTTGAGTAGGTCAGTCACCCACTTCTACTGGCCAGGTTTGTCCCAGAAGGTGAAGGAGTTTTGTAACTCCTGTGTTACCTATCAAGCCAGTGGCAAGGTAGGTAACCACCCAAAGGCCCCCTCAATTCCACTTTCAGTGGTTAGGGTTCCCTTTGAAAGGGTAGGGGTTAACGTTGTTGGCCCCCTTGACCCTCCAACAGCATTAGGGAACAAATTTATACTGGTGGAAGTGGATCATGCCACCAGGTACCCTCAGGATATCTCACTTAGGACTGTCACTGCTCCTGCAGTTGCGTGGGCCCTCTTGAGCTTCTTTACAAGAGTGTGTTTTCCTAAGGAGGTGGTGTCAGACAGAGGTAGTAGCTTCATGTCTGGTTACGTAAAGGCCAAGTGGAATGAATGGGGTGTGACTTACAAGTTCACTACCCCCTATCATCCACAGACCAATGGTTTAGATGAGAGATTCAACAAAACCATGAAATGCATGATCGTGGGACTCCCTGAAAAATTCAGAAGGAGATGGGATGTCCTTTTGCCATGCCTGCTTTTCGCCCACATAGAAGTGCCACAGAAGGGAGTGGGCTTTAGTCCCTTTGAACTTCTGTTTGGTCATCCTGTGAGGAGACCATTGTGTCTAGTGAAGGAAGGCTGGGAGAGACCTCTCAAAGAACCTAAGCTAGATATTGTGTGCTATGTACTTTGCCTACATTCAAGAATGTCTGAATACATGAGGAAAGCATCCAAAAACCTTGAGGCAAGTCAATAGCTCAAGAAGGTCTGGTATGGCCAAAAGGTTGCACTTCTGGAGTTCCAACCAGGGTAGAAGGTGTGCGTACTAGAGCCTGTGGCTTCCAGGTCACTACAGGACAAAAGGAGTGGCCCTTACCCTATCCTTGAAAGGAAAGGTGGGGGTCACCTACTTAGTTGGGAGCTCCCGGATTTGTCCCCAAGTCCCCCTCTGCATCCTGTTTTTAGGCGCCCCCTCCTTCGGTTTAGCGCGTCAGACTACCAACTTGATCAGAACCTCTGCACCCGGACGGCCCAGGGCAAGTAAACTCTAACTGCTGGTGGTGCTTTGGATCTTACCCCCCACCACCTTAAGTCCTGAAGGGGATCCCCGGAAACCTACTGCAAGTACCCGTATGCCTTATGTGTCTTTTGCTCCCACAGTAAAGAATGACACGTAAAGACTCATTTAAGTGAATATTTTACTTACCTGTGAAAGTCAATATTTTTAAAAGTACTTACTTGCTGACGAAGTTCTTGGCATCAAAATGCATTAAAAAAAATACAAGTTATTTTTCTAAATTGGTCTCGGATTGATTCTTTGAATGAGTGTCTCATTTATTGCCAATGTGAGTACAACAAATGCTTAGCACTACTCTCTGATAAGCCTATACTGCTCGCACACACAATCACAAAAGAGAGAATTTAGTGTTATAATTTTTGCCTTTGCAAACCAGTAAGGGTTGCTTGGACTCTCTACACAGTGTACCTCAGTTTGGTGCACTATACAGACAGCCAACTTCCTACACACGCCTACTTGCATAGCTACTTTCTCGCCAGTCCTGGTGCCAATTGGGCCTCAAAGCAGGAGGTGGCCTCTCCCCGATATGGGGGAAGCCAGGGTCGCAAATCAAAGGTGGCAGGGGCTTTGCCCCTGGCCTTGATATGCTAAATCACTAGCCATCCTGCTGGAGGAGATGTGAACACCTTTCTCCCGAGCAGGCGTTGTTTCTGGCCTTCAAGAGTGTGGACTCTCACCTGCAGGGAGTCAGAAACATGTCTGTGGTGGCAGGCTGGACAATACCAGTCAACCAGCACACTAGATAGTGCTAGGTTTTTCATGAGGCACCTCTAAGGTGCCATCCGGGAGCATGTCATAATAAATCTTGTACTGGCAACAGTACACATTTATTAAGACAAGGTTTTTGATACCAAACACCATAGGTTTCATTAAAGCCATCATGTAGATGGGGAACTCGTAATGACCAGTGCCTAGTACATATACTTAAGATGGCTTACAAGGATCGTACGAATGAGGCAGAGCGTGTGGAAGCAGGAGGACGAGACAGCGTTGATTTGGCGGTTCATTGAGAGCGAGGAGTCGAGGAAGATGCTGAGGGTTCGGGCGTGGTCATGGGTGTGGGAGGGGATCCAAGAGTCGTCCCAGGCGGAGGGAGAGGAGCCCAGGATGAGGACTTCGGTCTTGTCTGAGTTAAGCTTGAGGTGGCTGTCCTTCATCCAGGTGACAACTGCCTTCATCCCATTGTGGAAATTGCTAATGGCGGCTGTGGGTTCGTCGATGAGGGAGAGTATCAACTGGGTGTCATCGGCATAGGAGACGATGTTGAGTCCGTGGCTTCTGACGATGGCTGCAAGCGGAGACATGTAGATGTTGAAGAGGGTGGGGATCAAGGAGGATCCCTGAGGCGCTCCGCAGCTGATCTCTGTGGGTTGTGATTTGAACAGTGGGAGTCTGAATCTCTGCGATCGGCCAGTGAGGAAGGAGCGGATTCATTCTAGGGCTTTGTCGCAGATGCCGGTGTCACGGAGGATTGTGCAGAGGGTGTGGTGGGGGGCGGTGTCAAAGGCGGCTGAGAGGTCCAGGAGGGTGAGGGCAGCAGTCTTGACTCAGTCGAGGAGGGTGCGGATGTCGTCTGTAGCGGAGAGGAGGGCGGTCTCGGTGCTGTGGTTGCTTCTCAAGCCCCATTGGGAGAGGTCCAGGATGTTGTTCATTTTGATGAACTCGGAGAGTTGGGCGTTGATGGCCTTCTTGATGACTTTGGCTAGGAAGCAGAGCAGAGAGATGGGTCTGTAGTTCTTGAGGTCCGTCGGGTCGGCAGAAGGTTTCTTCAGCAGGGGGTTGATCTCTGCGTGCTTCCAGTCTTCCAGGAAGGTTGCGGACTCGATGGAGCAGTTGATGGTGCGGCAGTTTGGGTGCAATGGAGGTGCTGGCTCTGTTGAAGATGTGGTGAGGGCAGGGATCCGAGGGGGCTCCGGAGTGGATGCTCTTCATGATCCTGAAGTCAAGCTATTTTCGAATGCTTTGTATACTTTCATGTCTTTCTTGCGCAAAAATATTTTCTGCCATATACCTTACCTTGCACTGGGTATCTGGAAAACCTTTTGGGAATTTTAATCCACATTGGCATCTTTAGTGGCATCATACATGCTGCAGTATGCCTCATTAGGGCCTGAAGAAATATAACCACATCACCTCTCCCAGATGGACCATGACAAGCTACTCTTGCCAGCCTGCACTGCCTTCAAAACCAGCTGCATCATGTACTAAGCCATGATGACTGGCACCCCTACTTACTTGAATGCCACCTCACCATCACCTGTGGCTCTCCGCACACCCCCGGGCTGGACATCTTTAGCTGGGAGAAGTGGTGGAAAAAAAAAACCTTTATATTCACGTACCGAGGTTCTGAACGAGTTCCCTATATCCATCTGGACAGCCCAATTACCAAGTAAGGAAACAGAGCGATACTCACCTCTCTGAAGAACACAATCTCGTGATGCACTAATAGTACACAAACCAGCTAGCCATCCTAACACATGTTGATAATGTCTTTGCCTTTGACCTGGACAGCTCTCCTCTGCTGTTCAACTAGGTTTGTGTTATATAAACACCACACAAAAACATAAATAATCTGGAAAGAATTGTTAAAATTGCAGTAAAGATAGACATTTTGATGTCAATTGATGACACCTACTGTGATGTCAAGTCACATACAAATTAGAAGGCACCTCACCCATTCCCTTTCCTGGCCCTTTGTACAACACATTCCAATGGAGATTATTGTAGAGCAGGGGTCTTAAAACTGGGGTGTGGGCCCCAAAGGGGGCCTGAATAGATCACACAGGGGAACAGGGCACTGGCCAAAGGTATCATGCTGAAAATAATGCTGTTCCCAGTGAAAAAATGAGGAGCTGGAAAAAAGAGCAGCAGTGAACTACTCAAGTCAAGTCAAGTCAACTTTATTCGGAGTAATTTTTACATCCATAAAAGCATTCGACAAATACGCTAATCATTTAAATTAAGAATAAGATAATTTCAATCCTTTACAATGTTAAAAAATGTCAACAATTCATATCTTTCTCATAATCAAATTTAAAAATACACATTCTTAAAATTCCACATGAGCAGAGTGGTACATTATATACATTTTTAAAATCTCATTAAATTTAATCTTTAAAATCTTCATATAGTAAGGCATCTAGATAAGACAATTCATTTCTAATCTTAATTGCCCTTTGTATAAAAGAGATTACAGAATACACAGTTTTTACGTTTTCGAGTTTGCAGAGATAGAAAAAAGCATATTTGTACTGGTAGATTCTACTAGTCAGGAATAATGGTTTTAATTTTTTTTTCCTGATCTCAGTATAGAAATTGCAAAACAACAAGAAATGCAAAGTAGTCTGTGGGGTTTTTCCATCGCAAGGGCAGTTAGGGAATTTGTACGACCACTTTTCCCTACTTGGAAACGCTACTATATAATGCAGGGTACCAAGTCTAAGTCTTGTTAAGTAAAATCTGTGTTGACTCTTGCTTACACTACTCACTACTCACTATTGGGCCATTATAAAAAAATTTGTCACACGTCCTGGCTGGAAGTAGCTGTCAAAGAGGGCGGGGGGCTCCAGATAACACACAGTCAGTAAAGGAACACTGTGTGGATAGTTTCCCATCTTAGGGAGACCAGTCTGCCCATAGCACGTTGGCAATCATGTATTTGACTGCATTTTTTTTAAATAGATAGCTGTGCATAACTGCAATAAGTGAACTACTAAAATTGTTTTAAGTTGCCAATTTTATAAAAAAAATAATTGTGAAAAAAAATGTTTGTCATTTTGGAAGGTGCGATGATTTTTTGATTTTTTTTTACAAGGGGGTGAGGGGCGCAGCATTTCAAAAAGTTTGAATACTAATGCTGTAAGGTGACCAGATACTAGATATAGAAAATCAAAAACCGGGTCATGCTACGGACACAGAAGTGGGACTATTGTGTAGCAGCCCAGCCACTGGGGAACAGAAATAACAGACAGCGCAAGCCAATATAGAAAGCAGGCGACAATGTTAGTATGTGTGTAGCAACAGACTCTGTGTCAATTAATTACTTCCTATTGAGTGCTAACAACTCACCACAGGGACACGGGGGACTCATCACTTGGGCACAGGGGGGTCGCCCCTCCCCCACACACACCCTTTTACCTCTCTTAAAACAAAGACATATGACGTGTTTACAGAACTTTTCAAGATAGTCACTGGTAACCTTGGACAGTCCCGGTAATTCCGGTATGCCTGGTTTCCCTAGATCACTGGCACTCCACACAAGGATGCAGTACCTCTGATGAGCGCGTTTCAGCACTTCTCAGAGTTTGCTTTTATGAGTTACGGCACTTCTACCTTAGCACTGCACGTGCTAGTGAATTGTTTTTTTCCACAACCCATGATTGTTCATTTCACTGGTACATTATTTTAGCTTTTTGTTACGCTATATGTCTCCTCCTGTATACAATTCTGATGAGTACTTGACTGATAATGCCTACTTTTGTGTACATGTGTTTTAATTCTGGTGCTGGAAAACATTAACATATCTAATGAAATTCTATTGTACTGTGGCCCGTCTTTATCGTATGGTGTAACACTGATAGCAGAAGCTACAAAATAAAATGGAAAAAAATGCTTCTATTGAGGATCTGTAAATATATCCGTATCGTTTTGTTCTACACAATAACACGTGTTATAGACACACAAGGAGACATTAGATCGAGAAGTTCACTTTACCTTGTGGTAAAAATTGGACTTAGTTTTAATTAAAGCACCTGATGATCGAAACGTTGTTGCAAGGCAGGCTTTCCTAGAGAGTCAATTCCGGCGAGAGCTGCAATGCTTTCTCCGACCTGTGCCCCAAACTGATCGGAGCCACGCCTTTGAAGCAGCCCTGAGCCGGAGACCTGACTCGGCGTTACAATAGCAACAAAAGAATACAAGTCCGGGGCGGAGTCAGCACTTTAGAACGAGCACGGATTGGCCACTTTGGGCTTGGCGGAGGAGGGCAACATTCCTGTCCTACGAGGTCCTAGAGTCTGTCTGCTTTGACGAACTTCAGATTTCAAATGGGCGGTACATACTTTGTTTCTAATTTTGGAAGAGATTTCAAATGGTCTGATCATACTTTGATTTCAATTTTTAAATCAATCCTAGCGAACACGCTCCACCATTTTGCACTGCATTCTGGTAAACGAGGCCCTGCCTGTCTATCTTGTTCATGATCATGCATGGATAATCAGAAACGTGTGTGTGTGTAAAAACATATATATATATATATATATACATTAAATTTCTGTTCTTTTAGAAAGTCTTCAATGTTAGAACGGAACGGGTAGCGCTTGTTTTGTATTTCTTTTTTAGAGGGGGTTGTCCTTGTTTTTCTTGCTGGGCCTGGCAACACTGTTGCTACATTTTAGCCCCTCCTCTAAGCCTCTGACTCACGGATTTACAAGAACAACTAGCAGCAGAGCTTGTACCAGAGTTTTCCTGCTGAAGTGTACAGGATACTGAAAGGAGAGCACACCCCTCCAGCTGACAGACTGCAAATCCCGGCAGCGTGGACTAACATGTCTCTCTACAGGAACGCGGTGTGGTTCGTCAAAGGTCTCCGTGAATACACCAAGTAAGCGGGAGCTAAATATTTTTAAATTGACATTGCTACCATGCCATGGGGATGTCTGTGGTGCTGCCATTGATTGCCTGCTCCCGTCTACGCAAATTCAATCAATAGCGCTACAATACTGCATTGTTTTTCATCTCCTTTCTATTATTAAGTACCCTGTTTTCCATTATTGAGCTGTCTCCGCAGGGTGCATGCACCAGCCCTGTGCATCATGTTATGCAATGTGACGAGGCTGCTTTCATAACTGCGCCTCTCTGACCCTTCGCACACACGGCCACTGTAAATCGGAAGCACCAATAAATGTAATGGTGCTGAGCGTAGTTTCTAGGAAATATTTTCAAATTATGTGTTCCTTGTTGCTACTTTTTAAAAAAAAGTAACGCTTACAATTGTGTTTTCCCCTTCCTACAATTCAGCCTTTTCGGGGGAAGTGCCTACATTTTAAACCAGCGTTACCGCAGCTAATAGTTCGGGTTATTTTACAGGGGTTTCTTCATTGGCGAGTTTACTCATGTGGGTGGGTGAGCGAATATCAGAATGATTCAGTGGTTGGATGAGTGAGTGAGTGCATCGATGAAGGAATAGGTAACGGTGCAGAGATCATTACTTTTGGGGTGGATTCCACCTATTGACACTAAAATAAAAAAACAGGAAGTACGAGTAGTTAAGCTGTAAGATTGGCGCTATAAAACATAGCCTATACATAACTGTCCCTGAACCTACCAAGCCCTTTACAAAGGCTAACAGTCTCAGGGAGGTTGCAAAAGACACACAAATGAACAACGGAATGCAGAGCAAATCAAATGGAGAGGATGTAGCCTTATGGCTAAAGCGGTCGATTTCGAAGTTGGGGTTCGAGTCTCGTCAACGACGCTCAACATCACTTAATCTCCCCGTGTCTAACAAAAATGCATGTGTCCATCTGGAACGAAACTGGTGCTCATGTAAAGCGCTCTGATACCTGATGTTTTCCGGTCTAGTTCGTGCTATATAAAACTCTAAAAAAAAATCACCACCAGTCAAGAGATCAGTCAAATGCATTGTTCTTTTGCTCGCCATGCCACCCTAGTTTAGACACAAACATGTGCAAATCAGTCTTGCGCCTCATGGGAACAGTCCAACCCGAACTGCCAAGCCAGGTCCTCCTTGGACCTGAAACAAGCATGCTGTGTCCGGTTTCTGGGTATCGCCCCTCATCAGCCAGGCTAGCTTGAATCCAGTGGCACAGTGAGCCCAGGAGGTTGGGCAGAATCGCGATTACTGTGACAAGGATGTTCCAAACTAATGATAATGAAGATTATTGGCAAGTAACCGGGGCATTTTTCCTAAATCTTATATCCTTGTCCTAGTTAGGTCTCGCCTACGCAGCGCGCATGCGCTCCATAGGAGGAGACCTTTAGCCATCGGTTCCCTTTATTCCCCAAAAACGTGCACGCGTTCCATTGCCTTCAATGGCAACGCGTGCACGTGTGGCGATTGCCTTGCGGGAGCGAGCGGCAGCGCCATATGGTATCAATTATTGCCGCTGGCTCCCGCAAGGCAATCGGCAGCCCCCCTCCCCCCTTCCCCCCCTCCCCCTCCCCTCCCCTCCCCTCCTCTCTGCCGCGCGAGGCGCGCTTTTGCTTGTTTTTCTAATGAGCTTTATCTTTCACAGCCGAGCAGCACGCACACCACTCGTTTTCTCATGCAGTCGATAACACACAAGGGGATGCAGCGCGCGCGCACCACTTGCGGGCTTGTTCATCAGAGCTAGCGCGTAAAACGTCTTTGAAGTCACCCTGGTGCTGGACGTGAGGCCCGGTCCACTGAGTGGACGGACAATTACTGCGCGTTCAGGGGCCATCTGCCATCTGTTTTTTTTCCTAATGAGCTTTAACTTTCGTGTTTGCTCAGATCTACGCCATTTTTTCAGGCTAAACACTATGTAAATCACTTACAGCGAGGTGCATTGTAAGCACATTTCTCTTGTGGCTGCCTTGATAATCTGCGATGTATTTGCCCCTCGTGGACCAACATTGGGCGTGCGGTCTTTATCGAGCCTGGCACCTTGCTGTTTGGGAAATGTCAGTGATACACTACTGTCCTATGCTGATTTTGTGAAGTTTGGGGTGGTGTGCTCAGCTCTGCTATTTGTGACACTCGTGCAGTTGGAAAGGGCCCCTTCAAAGCATGAATGATGGACACCGTGTCACATGGCCACTTACATCAATCGACTGCGTTGTTCACTGGTTGGCGGCATTCGAGTAGACAGACTCCTTTCAAGCGAGGCTGAAGCTCATCGGTGCAAACAATCGGATTTTCTGCTAGATACACTTGTAGGTGCTGAATCCGAGGTTCCTTATCATGTGGGTACACTAGAATGGATGGAAGAGTGCAAGGACAGAGCACGCCCCACTGTGCGCTGCCCCGCTTCTGAAGGCACGTGGCCCCGTATGTAAACAATCCTTGCTGCCTGACAAAGAGCTCCTGCAAGTAACCCGTGCTCTGGCATCTGCAGGGCTGTGTGGACTCCTCCCAGACCTGGTGAACGGGACATCCTGGCGCTACTTTACTGTGAACATTTACAACCTGTTCGAAAATACGCAAACAATATTATTTTTCCAGTAGTAATTGAGAGGTCACTGAGAAGTGACCCGAGTTAGGAGCGAATACAAGTTAAAGAAACTTACGGAGGAAGAGAAGTAGGGCGATGCAAGAAGGATGTTCGAGGAGGGGCGGGGCTAGACAAGCAGGGGTCCTACAGCCAGGGAAAGTGGGTTCACCAGCAGGGGGTTTAAAGACTGTAGAGTGGTCTCTTCCCTTGTGTTTTTTTTTGGTTCTTTGGTCAGAGCAGATTACAGCTGGGTGTTTTCAAAACCGACCTAAATATTTAATCTGAAGCGAATCTGGACAGGTTTATTAGGCAGAAAAAGATCTGATTTTTGAGCTATTGCTTAATAGATGTCTTTTCCAATCTCCCATTCTGGGATCTCTCTCTTTGGGTCCCTGAAGCTACGAATTTACCTCTCTTTAACTAACTCCCAGACATCCCCCATTCTCGGTCTGCCTCCTCTCGTTCTGATTGCCTAATTTCGGGCCCATGTTGTATTGCTTATTATACCTCGTTCTGCTTCCCTCCATCCCCTCACCCGGATTTCCTCATGTCCCTCTCATGCGTACCTCTCATTTTTCACCTCCAGTCCGTCATTCCTGCTGATTTGTCTTGCATTCCTGTCTTGCACAATAAAACTCTCATTCTGGTTGATGAATGTTATTTATTGCTTTCTCTTACTTGATGCCAGATCACGCACTGCTCCTGCCATTCTGATTACCCTGTACCATTTTATAGATTAAAACATTAGAAAGTTGAGATCTTCATTGAGGACAATGGAGTGCCACAGGGCCAATAATGGCCGTTAAAGATTGACTATGGGCTACTACACATCTTTTTACATCGGTAGTCATCACATCGCAGTAAATACATCACGAGAATGTTTACACATGGTATGTTGCATCAGAGGTGCGTTTTCCTGATACTGCTGTCTCTCTGGATGTGCTGTTATTTCTTTGCTGTTCGTTATTCCCTTTACTTTCAGCCACGCTGCTATACAACATGGCTAAAACATATAGACAAAGCCAACAGCTCTCACGTAGTAATGTGCTGCATGGCTAAACACTTAGAGGGTCCCAAAGGCGAGACCTATTGGCTATGCCAATGCTTGTTTTTACTTGTGAGGACTTTCAGTGCTGCCCATCAATAAATAAATGCACAATAATACATCACTGTTAATGCCAAAAAAACTTTAACAGTGAACAATAAAGTAATCATAGTAATAAAACATATATCAAATCATTTCAAGTAAGACATCACTGATTTCAACAAATTCTGTTCAAAATTATCACCAATTAGACCCAAACCATGAATTCTATAGTGGTTCAAAAAAAGTGTGCAGCACCGCTGATTAAGCGGTGTTTTCTATTTGTGTGGTAATAGCTTGCGTGGTTCCATCATACATCCAGACTACATATTTCTTTATAAAAAATTGAAGTTTAGGTGTCACTTGCATGGTTTAGCACACAGTACAGCTATAAGGATACCTTGCATTTATTAGATTACTTAATTTTGAACAAAACTGAAAGGCTTAGGTGGAAGATCTTAGACCTGGGAGCTTTCTTACAAAGTTGGTTCATAGTACTTTGTGCCCTGTAATAGTACAAATAGCTTTATAATCAGTCTGCACTATGTGTTCTTATCACCTTTGAGGAATTAAATAATATAATTGCATGCATTTTTCAAGTAAATAACCTGAATAAGGCAAGACCCCCTCTACAATAGGTAGGTTTGATACAGACTGCAGAGAAAAATTCCTTAAGAAGTTAAGAAATACATTGAAAATCTTGAGGAGATTGACCAAGGAAGAGGGAAACTCAAGTGAGCCAGGACTCTATGGAAGGCCATAAAAAGGGATAATACCTGTGAAGATTTAGAGACTGCATGTCAGAATATTGACTCGGAAGGTTTTCTGAGAATTAAGGATAGTGCAATTCAGGGACTGCAATCATAATGGATTATAAGGAAGGAAACAGAGACGTTTTAAGACATGGGCAAAGTGGGCTCTGGCCCAGGGCCCCAGCCTTTCAGGGGGCCCCCTGATAGAGCCAGCTCTGTTCTGCAGAGTCGTGCCCTAATGACCTTGTATAATTCTTAAACAGATTGTTTAAATACTGTTTCCCTTCAATTTATTTTTAATGGGAGTGATGTGTGAGAGTCTATTACGGACGTTTTGCAGAGAAATGTTGTGTTTGTTTCATGCAACATCCATTAAAAAGTTTCTTTTAGATCAAAATAGGGCCTCACATATGAGAAATGGGAGTGAGTCACAGAGATTATTTGCAATAATATTGGTGAGCTGCTGCTGCTGTGTTACAATATTGAAAACACATGTCACTATCCCTGAATATAAGGTAAAACGACTTTAAAATTTGGACGAGTGTGCCTGTGCACCTTCAATTATCTGGTCAAAAAGGGCGTGAAATAGTTGAAATAGGATAATAAATTAAAATCTGTTCAGAACAGGGGCCCCCAAAATGCGTTTGGCCCAGGGCCCCCAAAACCCTAAAGATGTCCCTGGAAGGAAACACTACATATGACCATGTTAAGGTTCTTACTGAAGAAGTTATGATCCCAAACAGGTGAATTGTGGTATGGTAATCAGAATAGTAGAGGAAGTCATTTTACCTATTTGGAAGCCCACAACTAATGACAATCTGATGCAGACAGGATCCCTGTCAAACTAAGTACACTGTAGAAATGTGGACCACTTTGTTAGCTAGGAAAGTGAATGTGGATTGTAAAGGAACATATCTGATAGAGACATCTAGCCGCAAATTCCTTACATTTGAACTTCCAGGCATCGGACTGGAACTGGAATATTTTTCTTAGCAGTACCCCTGCACGCCGGTAGGTGGCATCGGTCGAGTCCGCATGACGTCGTTGGCGTAGAGTTCATCGTTGTCGCGACGTCCGCGTCGTCAATATAACCGCCACTCTGGCACGCTGACGTCGGGGGGTTTTTTTCCCCACGCCAGCCAGCGCAGATCCGTCGAGGGGAGAGCTTACCCCCTGTCATTTTTTTGACAGACTTTTTGTCGACTCCTTTTGGTGTTCTAGGGATGTTTAGTAAGAAGACCTCAGGGTTGAAGCCGTGCAGCGCAGGTCACCGCGCCATGTCGGTCACGGACCCCCACTTAGTGTGTCTCTGGTGTCTGGAGCGCGACCAGGACACAAAGTCGTGCTCCGATTGGCAGGCTGTGGCACTGAATGCTTTGAGGAAGCAGTCCCTAAAGCTGATCGCGGCCCGGCATCCAGCACCACAGAGGTTGCCTCGCCGATCCTGGTCCAGTTCTAAGTTGAGAGGAAGGTCCGAGCACCGCTCGGGTGAATCGAAGTCCTTTTCGTCGAAGTCAGGTAAGAGGCACCACAAAAAGCACAAGAAGTCGAAGCGTGCTTCGACTTCACCCCGCCTGTCACAATACGAGTTGGAGGAACCTCTACTTTCGAGGCCCCGCTCTGCGGAGCGGGTGCCTGGGTCGGCTCCGCGCTTCCCTCCCTTTCTGGGGCCGGGAGCGACCCCCGCCCAACTTAAGGAGTTTCATGATGCGATGTGCGCCATATTTGGGCGGCCTGACCCTGCCGGCTTGCCCGTGGGTTCCACGCCTTCGGCTCCGGCGCCTCTGCCTCGGACTGGACCCGTGCCCAGGTCTGTACCTTTTCTGGTCGTACCTCCACAGCAACCTTCCCCGGAGCTGCATCCGCCGCCGAGGTCCTCGGTGTCGCCGGCGCCTCCCCAATCCTCATTCCTAACGAGACAGAGCCGGTCAGGCGTCCTCCAACGCAGAGACTAGCGCCGACGGAGCAGTACAGCTCCATGCCGTTAACCCTCCCCTATTCTGAAGGGTAAGGAATGGATGAGGAGGATTGGGAGGGGGAGCAGGATCCCTTAGAAATCCCGCAACCTCAAGACAAGGACTGGTTTGAGGAACTGGGTGATGTCAGTGCTCTGGACACCTCCCCAGACTCTGGCATGCTGTCTCCACCTAACCTGGCTATGGAAGAGGGGACATAATTCGCTATGGTGGTGCGTAGGGCTGCGGAGGTCTTGGACATGGAGCTCCCTACGGTGGCAGTCAAGACTAACGTCTTGACAGAGATCGTGCAGCCTGGTGTCTCCAACTTGGAACCCTTGCTGCCTTTCAATGAGGCCTTAACGGACGTTCTTCTGGGCACCTGGTCCAGGCCCAGCACAGGGGCTCCTGTGAATAGAACGATTGCTTGCCATCGCCCTGCACCAGACGACCCAGTTTTCCTCATCACCCACCCCACAAAGCTTGGTGGTTCAAGCTTCCACTTCCCGTGGCGCGTTCCCTTCTGCACCTCCAGACAGGGATTCCAAGAGACTGGAAGGCTTTGGAAAGAATTTTTTTTTCTTCCTCCAGTCTAGCATTGCGATCACTGGACACCACATGTCTTTTGGGCCGTTACTCCCATTTGATATGGGACACGGTTGTGCAGGTGCTGCCCAGGGTCTCGGAGGAGGACCAGATCCTACACTCCCAAGCCATTTCAGACAGGAGAGATGAGCAAAGTTCGCCATCCGATGTGGCTTAGACACGACAGACTCGTTGGACAGAGCGATTTCCACGACGGTGACTGTAAGTCGCCACGCCTGGCTGAGGACGTCAGGTTTTTTGGGGGAGGTCCAAGCTAACCTTATGGACATACCCTTTGATGGCTCCCATCTCTTCAGAGACAAAGCAGATGCCGCCCTTGAGCTTTTTAAGGACTCGCAGGCTACGGCCAAGTCCTTGGGCCTCACTGCAACATCCCAGCCTCTATCTGCTTTTCGCTCCTTTCGTGGCTACTGAAGGGGCTACCAACCGTGCCAACCCTATTTCTGCCAGAGGGCCCTGCAACTTCAGCAACCTCTGCGGGGCCGTGGACGCGGTTCACCCCGACCCCGTGGGTCGGGAGGCCAGAAGTCGAGCCAAGCCACGATCCCCTCCTCCATCGCAAAATCTTCCTAGTCCGATCCCCCAGGATCATTCTCAACCAGTCGGTGGCAGAATATGCAATCATCTCCACCACTGGTGAAACATTACCTCGGATAGGTGGGTGTTGCAAATAGTCCGAAGGGGCTATTTCCTGCCCTTCAAGACTACTCCTCCAGTGTACGATCGGCTGACGGAGGACCACCTTGCTCTACTCCGCGAGGAAGTCAAAAGTCTCTTGGCCAAGGGAGCGATAGAGAGGGTTCCTGGGCCAGAAATAGGCTGTGGTTGTTATTCCCACTATTTTCTGGTCCCAAAGAAGGACGGAGGCCTTCGTCCTATCCTCGACCTCAGAGCCTTTAACTAATTCCTCAAAAATGAGAAGTTCAAGATGCTCACCCTAGCTCAGGTCCTGTCTGCCCTGAACCGAGGAGACTGGATGGTAGCACTGGACTTGCAGGATGCCTATTTTCATATCCCTGTCCTGCCTGCCCATTGTCACTACCTGCGGTTTACGGTGGGCCACGAGCACTTTCAGTTTGCTGTGCTCCCCTTCAGCCTCACCAGTGCCCCTCTGGTGTTTACAAAGGTGATGGCGGTGGTCTCAGTGCATCTGCTGAGATCAGGTGTTCAAGTCTTCTCCTATCTCTACGACTGGTTGTTAAAGGCAGGCTCGTCCCAAGTAGTCGTCTCCCACATCCAGACTACGGCGAACCTCCTGCATTCACTGGGGTTCACTATCAACGTGCCGAAGTCACACCTGACTCCCTCTCAAACGCTCCCTTTCATTGGGGTGGTTCTGGACACGGTGCAGTTTCGGGCCTATCCTCCTGAACGGTAAGTCCAGGATATTCAGGCTATGATATGGATGTTTCAGCCTCTATCCTGGATTTCGGTGAGAGACTCTGAGGCTATTGGGCCTCATGGCCTCCAGCATCTTGCTGGTGGACCATGCACGGTGGAGCATGCAGGCTCTGCAGTGGGACCTGAAGTTCCAATGGGCACAGCATCGAGGAAATCTCACCGACCTGATTCAGATATCAGAGGGCACTGCAAAAGACCTGCAGTGGTGGCTGACAAACCGCAGTTGGGTCAGAGGCAGACACCTCTCCCTTCCCCACCCAGATCTCACAGTAGTGACGGATGCGTCTCTTCTGGGATGGGGCGGCCATCTGGGGGAGGTGGAGATCAGAGGACTCTGGTCTTCGGCGGAAGCCAAGCTCCACATCTACCTCTTAGAGCTTCGTGCGATTCGACTGGCACTGAAGGCCTTTTTACCATTCATCTAAGGAAGGCAGGTTCAGGTATTCACGGACAACACTACTGCCATGTGGTACTGCAACAAACAGGGCGGAGTGGAGTCGTGGAACCTCTGTCAAGAAGCCCTGCGCCTCTGGACTTGGCTGGAACAACAGGGCATTTCCCTGTTGGTTCAACATCTAGCCGGTTCTCTGAAGTCCAGGGCAGACTAACTCAGCCAAAGGTGCCTTGCGGATCACGAGTGGTGTCTCCATCCGGAGGTGGTGAAGGTCTCTTTCAGTGGTGGGGAGAGCCTTGGTTAGATCTGTTCACTTTCGACAAGAACGCGCAATGTCAGCAGTTCTGCGCATTGGAGTTTCCAAGGCGGCTCTCGCTCGGCAACACTTTTCGTCCTAAGTGGAGCTCAGTTCTCCTATACGCCTTTCTGCCCATACCACTCCTGCCCAGAGTGCTCAAGAAGATCAGGAGCGACCAGGCACAAGTCATTCTTGTGGCTCCGGATTGGGCACGGAGAGTTTGGTATCCCGAGCTTCTGAGCATTGATCCTCCGATCAGGCTGCCCCTTCGGGAGGATCTCCTGTCGCAGCAGCAGGGGAGGGTCCTCCACCCCAAACTGTCCCTCTCCGCCTCCTTGCCTGGAGATTGAGCGGCGACAGTTGATAGCTTTTGACCTTTCTCCGAAGTCTGCGAAGTTATTCTGGCAGCCAGGCGTCCCTCCACGAAATCGGTATACGCCTGCTGAGGGAACACATTTTGTAAATATTGTACAGAACGGTCCATTGACCCCTTATCTGCTTCTCTAGCAGATATTCTCCTTTTTTATCCTTTCCTTGGCCCAGCAAGGCTCTGCATTGGGCACTTTGAAGGGCTACCTTTCGGCCCTCTCGGCTTTTCTTTGGCTGCCAGATCAGCCTTCACTTTTTAAGTCCCCTCTTGTGCAGAGGTTTTTGAAGGGGTTAACCCACTTGTTTCCCCCTTCTCCCTCCCTTATGCCACAATGGGACCTTAATTTGGTCCTTACTTTCTTGATGTGCGCATTGTTTGAGCCGCTGCACAACTATCCCCTATGGTTGATCACTATCAAAACAGCCTTTTTAGTGGCAATTACCTCTGCCAGGAGGGTGAGGGAACTATAGGCACTGTCCTCGCAGCCTCCTTACCTGCCAGTTTTCCCGGACAAAGTGGTACTAAGAACTAGGGCATTTTTTTTGCCCACGGTTGTAACTCCCATCCATCTGGGACAGTCCATTACTCTGCCAACTTTCTATGCAGCTTCGCACCCTTGCAAAGAAGAGGAACGTCTCCACCGTCTGGACCCAAAAAGAGCGTTGTCGTTCTACCTTGATCGCACTAGAGAGTTCCGGGTGGATGACCAACTCTTTATAAAGTACGTGGGATCAAAGAAGGGGCATGCTGTCCAATAGAAGACCATTTCACGATTGGTTATCCTCTGCCAAGGCATAATCATTTTTTTATGCAAAGAAGCTGCCTCCCGAAGGTCTTGGGGCCCATTCCACTAGGGCAAAAGCAGCTGCCACAGCCCTCCAGCGTGGTGTTCCTGTTTCTGATATGTGCCAAATGGCCACGTGGGAATCTCTGCACACGTTTGCAATACAATATTGCCTGGATTCTCAGGTGCGCTGGGAGGGCCTGTTTGGCCGCTCTGTCTTACAGGACTTCCTGGTTTAAAGCTTTTCCGCAGTCCCACCTCCGGGGTAGGTATTGCTTGGGTATCTGTTCAAAGGTAGGGAATCTATGGCTAGATGTCTCTATCAGATGGACAAGTTACTTACCTTCGGTAACTCCTTATCTGGTATAGACATGATCTAGCCTCAGATTCCTTACCGACTCACCCATCCTCACCGCACTGCAAACTTGTCTTTTAGTGTTAGGGCTACTTCCTTCAGTGCCCTAGTAAATTTTTTCACACCATGGTCAGTCACTTCATGGCTCCATGCTTCTGACGTGGAAAGTCGTGAAAAGTACTGACATCAGCGTGCCGGAGTGGCGGTTATACTGACGACACGAACGTCATGACGACGACGAACACAACGCTGACGATGTCACGTGGAGTTGACCACCGCTACCTACCGGTCCGCAGGGGTACTGCTAAGAAAACTCTTCTGGATCCAGCCTGACACCTGGAAGTTCAAAGGTGAGAAATCTGCGGCTAGATCATGTCTCTACCATATAAGGTGTTACCGAAGGTATGTAACTTGTCCATTTGCCGCACTATTGTTAGTGCTCCAGTGTATTTCTGATGTTTAAAAATGGTGAAAGGAGCGGCCGAGGTTGCAACAGACCTCTGTCTCTTGCTGATTTGAAGGTTAGATTATTGGAGAGAGGATTCATGGCTCACACGTCAAAAATGTTTAGATAACAATGGAATAATCTCAGAGATCAATTTGTTCTCTGCTGAGCACACTGGTGCAATGTCTACATTTACATTTTAGAATTTTTAAGTATGTAGGTGCAAAGCTCAATCTCTCTTGGGTTTATGAATTAAACACCTTTGATCATGTAGACACAAAATATCTGTTGTCCACCTCAAAATCAATGAGTTTGGAACATTTCATGGTCCGTTTGTTAGTTAAAATCACTCTTGTCTGCAAGCAGCACTAAGATTTGACCAGAGTGCACAGCAGTATTTATTTCATCAAAGGCGGTGAGAAAAGGTTGTGTCCCAGGAAGCCCTAATTTTCAACTTGCATTTTAACCGGTTAGATGAGTAACTGGGAAGGGTGTGCCCAGACTTTGATCTTCCAGTATACGGGATCACATATTTTGTCCAGCACTGTTAAAAGAAATAACAGTTAATGTCACCTGAACCCAGGAATTGACTAGATCAATCTGCTTGGGGTTAGAAACTCCCGAGTAGCCAATGAGTGTTCTGCAGAGTGCTGAAATGGTGGCACCATACAAAAACCTTGATAACTAAATCCAATGGGTTGCTTTGTCAGAGTCAGATACGCTACGGTTTCAGTGTTCTGGAGTCGAAGAATCCAGTTGACAATTTGGAGCTGTATGGTGGTTAATTTATAGCAGCACAGCTTCTAGGATAAATTGGTTTAGTTTCATAAAAGACGTGCATACTTCTGTGAGTAACTGTTTAGCTCTCCATTAAAAGTACATTAATATTTAAAAGGCAACCCATTAGTGTTCTGCACACCACAATTAATTCTCAGGACCAGTGTGTCATTCAATCTCCTACAATATAATAAATTACATCCTTGCAATTGACCTATGACTGCTTGGGTTCATTTGCTAAGAAATAACTTCAAGGCACAGACACAAATTAATTGCATATAAACACAAAAGCAGTGGTGTAAGGCAGTTACAATCAGTGATTACAGGCCTTGTGGTAAAAGCTTATTATCAACAGTTCTAAATGTATCTGTAAACATATCTCGTTAACAGGAAGAGCTATAATGCCTTACGACAATGAGCAAATAACGTTACTTAATTCTATCTGTAACTAATCTATTTGATAATGCTGTACTACAATAAGCATAGATGTCAAGTATGCCCATGTTTGCCACAATAAACCTTTTTCCAGCAGGTGACATTTAGTTTTAACTCTGTAAATATGGCCTTAAAATCACATCTTTCAAATTGCTGTTGGCTAACATGACACACTGGGCCGAAAGTGGCACACACAATATGGCATAAACAATGGTGGATGGCAATGCTTGAATTAATCTTAGCCATTGGCAACTTGTCTGGGATGCATTCTATAACAATGTGACATTGTTTTTCATCTCGCTGTGTTGTTAAACAGACATGAGCCATGTGTAAATTAGTCATTATCCCACCACAAAAGGGATAATCTAACCTGACTGCTAGGCCATGTCCTCTCTGAGCAGGAACACAGTCAGTCTCAGACGTGTTTGGCCTCACCAGTGAGGAGCAGCTGGAGTCCGTGTAGCACACAAATGATGGGACCTATGTACGGGCATACCTGTACCGCATAGTGCAACTCAAGAAACAAGTCAAATAATAATGGATGAAAAAGCAAAATATGGGGCTGGTTCATTTTGGCAGCTATATTTGTTTTCAAATGCATGACTTAGATTATTTATTTTGCTTGGCAAGGGCATTCCAAGAAGGTAATATTGGACAAAAATAAGACTTGTTGAAATAGCCCATATCAGCGACAAAACTTCCCTGACCAGTATGTGTCAGCTCCTCGCCCCCATGTTATATGCCTTGATGTATATTAACTAATCATTTGCCCTCACCTTTTCTTGCCTAATACACCAGAGAAGTTGTAATGGGAGTGCTAGTGAATGAAGCTTTGCGTATGTGCGGTGTGAACCCAAACTAGCCTCTTTCACCAACAGTCGGATGCAAATGAACTTGTCAGTTAGGCTGGTCACCTCACTCCGTGTTATCACAGCCAAAGTCCCAGGCTTTAATGTGACACCCTGCTGCATCTTTCGTGTTGTACCCCTAGCTTACTTTTTCACACTTTCAGCCCAAAATCCTATTATTTCTCCTGGTACCCCAACCTGTACCTGATTGTCAACATAATCTGTGTACTCCACTGTCAACATATTGACAACTGCAAAGCTTTTCGAATAAAGTATATTTATTTCATAACACAGATGGGTACTTCTGTAACTTTTTTGACGTCTTCTGAATGCAACGTAGTTTGGTTTGGCTCTAAGATGGGAGATCAGCATAGTACCAAAGTTTTGGGCCTAAATCTTTCTAGGGATCACCCTCTGACAGTTAAAGAAGAATATTGGTATACTTGGGGCAGGTTTTTGTAGATATGCCAAACCTTTATTCCAACAGACCTTGCTGTTGATGCAAAGCAGCTTGAATTTATTCCTAGCAACCACTCTGAGCCATTGTATCCCATTAAGAGCCTATTTTTTGATGTCAAGCTACATAAATTCAGGCTTGATCTTTGAGTATTTTTTATTTTTGCTCCATTCTCAGCAGTCTGTAAGTCAAATTCTTGAGGAGCCATCTGTAAATCACATTACAAAAGTCTGTCTATCCCAAAACAAGCCATCTTGTATGTTCAATTTGCTGAAAACGTTCTGTTGTATGTTGGCCTCTTGATTATGGCAATAATTTAAGGTCTAAAGTAGAGGTTGAGTCACATTGGGTGAGTGATGAGGCTCCCACATTATGTCAAAATTTAAGGAATCTTATTAATTTAGTTTCACAGAAAATGCTTACCACATAGAAACACCATCCTTGATTACATATTGGTAACAGTGGAGAACTTCAGATTAGTTGTAGAACGCAAGATAGCCCCACTTTTCTGCAGTGACCCCTTCCCACAATACAAAGCAGTCACACACACCTGTAATCAAATGTTAAAACATGCAGGCAAACCAACCTCAGTCAAACAACAGAAAGCAAATTATATGGTCTACAGTTGATATGCAAATATTAGCAGGATGGTCTTCCCGTCATAACCATGAAGATGCTCAGGCTACAGATTGAGTGCTTCTTGGTCTGAGTTCACGACTACCTTACTGGAAGCCCTTGCTGCTCCACCTTTGCCACCTCCGCCCATTAACCCAACAAATATAATAAGTTTGATGAAGACCACCAAAAAGTCCCTAAGTTGCTTCAAAAGGAAAGCTAGTCTCCGGAATAAAAATCCAAATATGCGGCCTAAGACAAAAGTACAGAGAGCATCCGGGGCCTGAGAAATACAGGAAGATCAAGAATGGTGCTTCAACTATTCCAAGCTTGCCAATCAAGGGGCCAGCGTAAAGGTTGGTCACATGTAAACAGAATAACAGAGGATGTCGGGAGAATCGACACAATCAACACTCCTTCGCAAGACCTTAGACACAAGGCCTTAACACCATTATACATCTATTGCTTAAAAACAAGCTGGTCCTTGACAGTTGGCAGGGCTCACTTATGGTCCCTATTAATAAAAATGAGCATCACTCCTATCAAATTATCGCCGAATTGCAGTGCTGGACAAAGACAGGAAATGCTACTCAGAAATCCTCCTAAGAGAATTAGAAGTGTGGGCAACAGATAAGTCTACTTTCTTTTCACCAGACAGGCTTTCAGAGGGGCCATGGTATACAGGAGAATCTAGTGACTCTTGGCTATAGCACTACTCATACAGAAGTCAACTACTAGACAAGATAACCTCTGGTATGCAGCCTTTATTCACTTCCAAATGGCCTTAAACAGTATTGATAGTAACAGGTTTTGGGCAACATTGGCACACTGGGGCATCCCTTCAAAATTACTGGGAGCAATAATCAATCTTTACTCGTTTACCTGGGTAAGAATTAGACTAGCACTAGAAGCTAGAGAATCTCCAGTTCAAAGACATCTGGGACCATGGACTACCACTAATACAGCACAAAAATACTGATAATATAACAAACCAAGCTCATCTCGACACTCTAAGATTGCTCAGGTTTTCAAGCACAGAAAACAATTGTGGATGGTCCTTAATTGTTATGAAGACATAGTCAATCAAAAATACCTTGATCCTCCACTCTAACTGCCAAAACAGGAAGGAAACTAATCAGCATAAGGTTTGGCCAGTTTTCATTCGGAGGAACTCACTGTAAATGTGTGACATATGAAATAAATCCCTTAGGCAGGTTTGAAAAATGATTGAAGAAAATGCAATCCTTCATTTATGCATTTTCTGGGACTTGTCACACTATAGGTGATGCCTTCTGAGACCATTGTTTCTACATTTAAATATCAGGAGATGTAGAGAAGCAGTGATCGCTTACTTAAAACATATTCAGTCAATTTTGCACCATATCGCATTAAGGGTTATGGACATTGTGTTAAACAAGACAAATTCTTCTAGTGTTTGACTGGCAACTCTGATTTACTTTTTATCTTTTTGATTTTAAAATATTATTTGTAATGGTTTATTTATCAGAATTCCAGTGCAATAAGTTTAATTTATTGTGCAATAAATACGTTTGCGTCAAATATGGTCCACAAGTTTTTAGCTTTTTGAGTAGCAAATGGTGTAATTTCTAGATTGGTGGGCCATTGAGCGGTGGCTTGGCCACCTAAAATTAGGATTTCCTTTTTAGATTTGTTGATTCAGAGGAGCCATTCTCTCATCCAGTGTTGAATATGACCTAGTTAATTAGTTATGTTGTCAGGACCCTCTGAATTGGTATCCAGGCTGATTTAGATTTGAGGATCACTACAATGTATATGGAAGTGGGTCGCGTATTGATCTAGTAACTGAAACAGAAAATTCTTGCAGCAATTATATAGGAATGAAGAGTGTTGGGACCCTGGGAGATACCGCACAGAGATCTACGTGGGGGAAGGACCAAAGCGCATGAAGGAGTGAGCAGATCAGTTTCAAAGGCATACCAGATATCTCAAACCAGTCTGTGAAGCAGAATGTCATGATCAACTATATCATGCTTGTCACCTCTGGATGATGGACCCACATAAGATATTTAACGTAATCCCTCCTCTCTTCTGCCTGATTATCACCCTCTCACCCCTTTCTTGTACCTCACCTATCTACAGCACTCCTTTGCTTTGTAGCTAGGTTTCCAGACACCCACCTGGTATTCATCACCTCTGGCCAGTTACCGAATTATAAGGCTCCCAGTCCTGTACTCCCTTAAATCCAGCGTTCATCGAACAGAAGTTGTTGGGTAAAGTGCAGCAAATGTAATTTATCAGAATGCAGCACTGCCTTCTCCATGCCATTCTTGAGCAGATAGTGTTTCCCGGCGGTTCCTAATCCTCTTCTACCTTGTCCCTTCCTTGGTGTTCTGAATAGTAAGGGAAGCTAGTATGAGAAAGAAGCAGTGTCTTACTCAAGAGATAGGCTGCTATGTGGAAGAAAAATTCCTATTACCACCCGAGGCCCTTCACAATATACTCCACGCTAGGAGTGCAGCACACCAGACAGAGGGAAGGCGGGTAGACCTGTTTGAGGATGGTCAGCTGGACGCTTTGCTAAGATCTTTATTATAATGCATTTGACTACCATTTAGGAATGCTTATGGAAACACAAATACATTTAGTAGAGATGCCTTATGTGTTTTGTTCTTCTTGTGGATTTTATCATGTTAATACTTTTTCACATTTACTTGGGTCTCGTTGTTGTGAGGAGGGTCCTAGTTGCCCTTTTCAAAAAGAGGGGGGGATTTCCTTTGGGGGCAAAGCATGGCAGTGGTGGCATGGAGCAGCTACAGAAATGGAGGGTTTGCCAATTTAACCTTTCTATAAATGTAGCTCCATCAGGCAGTCTAATAGGCACCCATCTAACAGAAACATTTAAGGAACATTATTCATTTAGCATCACTGAAAATACTTCCTCTTAGCCATGAGCTGTGTTGTAAATATATTTGAGATGATTCCAAATATTGTTCAGTCAGTAGAAAAATAAGTTGCCATTAACCACCTGGATGTCTAATGTTCATTAGTAACAATTTTAAAGGAAATGACTGATTGAAAGTTTTTGACATGTGATTTCTACAGGGGTGGATATGAAGCTGCATCCAAACGATTCGTTGCTGCAGATCTGGACGTTAACGTTACAGGAAGGTCCTTCATGATCACTGGTGGAAATAGTGGCATTGGTAAAGCGGTTGCAACAGCCATTGCCATTCGAGGTAAGCCAAAAATCCAAATAGAAATTTGGGTGATGAGCAACACGAGCCCCAGTGAGATGGTCAAGCTTAGGTTCTTCATTTTTCAAAGACCCTTTAGTATTCCATCTCGATTCTGTTATATAAAATGGTGTACACGTTTCAGGAAAACTCTCCATAGGAAAGAAAATTGTAGTTCAACAGTCCTACAATATGTTTCTTGGGGGCGGCGGGCATGGTCTCAAAGGCCATACTGTAGCTCTGCATACTCTGAGTATGTACACCTTTCCAGCACGGGTTGGAGGAGAGGATCCTGGTCTGTTTTAAATTGAGGTTGGCTCAATAAGAGTTATATTTTGGAGTGGCTGTGGAAAAGGCCACTAGATTTTTTGGGAGGAGAGTTGCAATGGATATATTTATGTTTTGAATCAGGAAGGGGAACATAGCAGATAATCTGGACACCAACACATTGCGAAGTATAATCCGCAGTGGCCTTGGTAACAAGTGCCCATATCTGACGCTACCTGCATCAAGAAGTAAGTTATTGCTTTCTGAACAAAGCTAGAGAGGCATCCAAAAACTGAATATCTCCTCATCATGTAGTTCAGCACACCCACTCTTATTTATATTTCCTTCCATAGTTGCCATGATGTAACTAAAGATTGCCAGCACCTATGTTTTAATGCCTAAGTAGCAAAGGAATCAAACACTCTCTCCAAGCATAGCACGACTTACAATTCTAATGAAGCATCCCAGGGCACAAGTCGATGGTACACGCGGGTAGACAGCGTCTACCCACTCTTTTCACAGAGTGGATGCAGTCTACCCTTCTAAGAGGTTGGGCTCCACAGAAATATGCTAAACTGTACCTGTGTGATTTTCAGACACCGGGATGCATTCAGCAGCGCCTGCACGTTGTCTGCTTTCATTCTGAGCTGCAACGTGCAGACAGGGAGGGGCCTTATCAGATTCCAGCTCAGTGCCAAATTAAGCCCTGTGGAGGCCCCTAGGCATTCAAAATTTTGGGACACCCCTCGCAATTTATCTCCTAATACGTTTTTAATTTTACCAGCCAACAATTTTAATAAACCAATTTTATTACACAAAGCTAAACATGAACAATTATTATTGTTAAAAAAAAAAGAACTTTCTTTCAAGATCAAATCAATATTATTTTGATCCGTTGTCGCTGGACTTCTAAAAGGAGTGGGGCCCATAGGCCTGTGCCTAATTTGCCTATTTGGTAATACTGAACTGTTCCAGCTGGGTAAACAGTCAGAACAACGCGGGCTCAGCCACGCGTGTCCGAACAACGCAAGCGCAACCACACTTGCCTTAACCACGCATATGCATGGTTAAGGCAGTGCGCGGGCTAGCTGCTGGAATGGGCGGGCGAAGAAGGAAGAGGAAGGATCAGGAGGAACGCGGTGAGGTAAGTGGGGCTGGGTATTTAAGGTTTGGGGGCCAACTCCAAGGAACTTTTAGTGTCATTCAAGAATTCACCAACCCACGCAGCGAAGCCACAGACATCACCCCATCCCAAGACCTCTGCGACAAGTTTTGAACCTATTTCCACCTCAAGATCAAAAACCTCTACGACAACTTCATCAACCATCCACCAGGTGCCACAGACGACCCCCGCCCCCCAGAAACACCAACCAGCCCACCATCTCCAACTGGACACCGATCACGGCCAAAGACACCGCCTCAACCATGAAAAGCATCCACTCGGGGGGGGGGGGCCCCCCGCCGACCCCTGCCCCCCTCACATCTACCACAGAGCCGCAGCCGCCATCGCACCAGAACTACAACGCACCATCAACATCACCTTCAAAACATGCACCTTCCCAGACGACTGGAAGCGCGCAGAAGTCAGACCCCTGCTCAAGAAGCCCACAGCAACCTCAAGAACTATCGGCCCATCTCGCTCCTCCCCTTCGCAGCCAAAGTTGCAGAGAAAACAGTCAACAGGAAACTGACACGATTCATTGAAGAGAACGCCGTCCTAGACCCGTCCCAATCCGGATTCCGAAGCAACCACAGCACAGAGACCGCCCTACTCGCCGCCACAGACTACATCCGCACCCTCCTGGACCAAGGCCACTCCGCAGCCCTCATCCTACTCGACCTATCAGCGGCCTTCGACACCATCTCCCACCGCACACTAGTCGCCAGACTACACGACGCAGGCATACAAGGAACAGCCCTGGACTGGACTGATCATTCCTCACCGGAAGAAGCCAAAGGATCTGACTCCCACCCTTCCTCTCCGACCCCACGAAAATCGCCTGCGGAGTCCCACAGGGTTCATCACTGAGCCCACCCTCTTTAACATCTTTATGGCCCCCCTCGCAGCCATCGCCGACAACACGGCCTCAACATCGTATCCTTCGCCAACGACACCCAGCTCATCCTCTCCCTCACCAAAGACCCCACCACTGCCAAACTCAACTTCCAGAAAGGAATGCAAGATGTCGCAGTCTGGATGACCAACAGCTGTCTGAAGCTCAACGCCGAGAAGACAGAAGTCCTCGTCCTCGGTACCACCCCTTCTGCATGGGACAGCACCTGGTGGCCGACTGGCTCCCCGTGGAGAAGAGTCACTTTCAAAATCCTCACTCGCGCCTACAAATGCCTACACAACAACGGACCCAAATACCTCAACGACAGAATCAACTTCCACGTACCCAAAAGAAACCTCCGATCTTCCAACCTCGCACTGGCCAAAACCCAGCGCATCCACAGAGCCAGAGAAGGCGGAAGATCCTTCTCTCACATTGCAGCCAAGACCTGGAACGAGTTACCGGCAGACATCAGACGCGGCCCCACCCTGAACACCTTCAGGAAGACCCTCAAGACCTGGCTCTTCGGCTAAACAGATCTGCGAACCCCCTCTTCCCCCCCCCCCCACCCTTCAGCGTCTTGAGACCCTCACGGGTGAGTAGTGCGCGTACAATTCCCTGATTGATTGATTGATTGGGGGTTGTTTTCAGGGCTGGGGGGTCAGGGTTGTTTTCAGGGCTGGGGGTTCAGGGTTGTTTTCAGGGCTGGGGGGTCAGGGTTGTTTTCAGGGCTGGGGGGGGTCAGGGTTGTTTTCAGGGCTGGGGGGGTCAGGTTGTTTTCAGGGCTGGGGGGGTCGGGGTTGTTTTCAGGGCTGGGGGGGTCGGGGTTATTTTCAGGGCTGGGGGGGTCGGGGTAGTTTTTAGGGCTGGTGGATCAGGGTAGTTTTTAGGGCTTAGGAGGGGCGGGGAAGTTTTTAGGGCTCAGGAGGGGGTCGGGGTAGTTTTTAGGGCTCGGGGGGGGGGGGTAGTTATTAATGCTTGGGGGACAGGGAAGTCTTTAGTGCTCAGGGAAGAGGGGTTCGTTTTCCAGAGGGAAGGTGGTAGTTTTAGTTCTGAGGGCAGGAGCTTGAGGGGTGTTTTAGGGCTCAGGATGGGGGGCAGGGATTGGGGTACTTTTTAGGGCTTGTGGGGGCAGGGACGTTTTTAGTGCTCGAGTGGAAGGTGTTGGTTTTTAGGAGGGACGGGGGTAGTTTTAGGTCTCAGGGCGAGGGCTTGGAGTGCCGTTTATGGGCTCAGGGCGGAGGGAGGGATTGGGGTGCTTTTTAGGGCAGGAGTTACACTTACCTGACAAGTCTTAACCACGCATATGTCTTTGCCATACATGCCTTAACAACGCATATTTCGTTGTAAAGGCATGCGCGGTAAGGGCATATATATGGTTAAGACCGCGTGGAACAGGCATGCGTGGTTCAACCACACAACCTTCCAGCTGGACCCATAACACAGGCCGAAGTAAAGGGGCCATTAGGCCTCCTTTTGTTGGAGCATCCTGGCTGAGAGCGATCTGGAGTTTCACACTGTAAGGAGGGGCTACGAACGGAGGAGACAGTAGGACGTTTTAATGCCGGTTTTATTTTGCCATATGTCTTTTTCGTGCAAAAGTCCAGTCTGTTTAGGTGGGGATAATGCCTCTTATCCTCCTTCGTGTTCGGAACCGGGTTTGTGCTCGCCGGACTCTGGAAGAATGCCTCTTTTCTTGATATGCCAAGGATATTGCCTCCTGGCGCGTCCTCTCTCCCCCTCAGGTCAGGTCCTCTTGGAGGGGCTCGGGTTTCGGGAAAAGAGAGAAGGAAAGAAAAATATGGCGTCCGTGAGGTTCCGGGAATAACAATCAGTGAAGGGAAAAAGAAGGAGTGAGGGATCACCGGTGCAGTGGCACACAAAACTAGGCGAGTGATAGTGCAGGGAGTCCGGGGTTGATGCGGGATGTCAGGAAGAGCATTAAACGACAGGCTTCCTCCCCACCCACCCTGTAACGCGCTCCCGTACCTGTTGAAGCCACGCTCCTCCTGGAGCGTGGCTTGGCGCAGCACCGTCTCGGAGGCCTCCTGGCTCTTTCGTCGGTACTACCTTCGCGGTGGATGAGTACGGTAAGGTCTGGTCTCTCCCTCTCGTGCTTCTCGGCTCCTTGACTCTCCAACACGCCCGATGCTTCCGGATTCCTCTTCTTCCTCAGGCAAGTCTCCCTCTAATGGCCAGCTCCTGTTGACGTCATCCTGACGTCTCTCTTCTCTGAGCTCCCACTTCAAGGGGCCATGTTCGATATACTGCGGGTCCCTGTCCTGCAAGTTATTCCCGGACTGGTGGTGTTCTCCTGGCTGAGGAGACAGAAAGGGACTCATTTGGTGAGTTTCCTCCCACCCTGCCCCTTGTTCTCTCGGAGGGTCCCGTGCGGCGGTGACACCGCGACACACACCTAAATGCAAACGCAATGGAGGGGAAACAAAGGCCTACAGTTTATTACTTCACAGGTACTTACAAAGATATGTTTTTGACTTTGTTGAGTCCCTGTATATAAGAGATATGCATGCACTATAAGAATGTCAAATGTGTTGGTGTGTCCCAGTATTTACACAAATAACAATTTAAATACCACTATTTTGTTATGTTTCTTTTATAGCGCAACTCATCCCAATCCAGAGTGTCAGAGAGCTTTACATCACACGTACACATTGACAATAAATCATGTGTGTGTAAATCAATGTACAGGATGTCTTACATAAGACTGAGGTTTACAAAGTGTAGGAGTCACAAGCCCTTCATTGCTCACTGTGCTGAGTTAGAAGCGTGACAGTTATGAACTGTGTGTAACAAAAGGATCTCTGTGTTAAAAGAAGTAGCCCTCTTTACCCATCTGCAACAAAAAAAAAATCTGTCATTTGCATGTAACATGATGTGCTTTGCATCAGACCCATTAACCATCTATGCTACTTTGATTCAAAGCTGGGACTAGACGAAACACAGATCTCGCCAGCAAGTGAATTAACCTCCAGAGTTTTCCACCATTAATATTATTCCCTGAGATTTACTGGGCACACAAAGATCTACGCATCAGGTGCCTTAACCGCGATAAGATATTTTTAAATGCTGATTTTGCAACCAATTATGCAGAACAGATTTACTGCTATGCTTCCCTTGTTGCCAATTTCTTTGTGGCAGAGTTTTAAAAAATAAATGTAGAAGTTGAGACCCAGATTTTGTCAGGGTTGCGTCACTTTTTTGGCACAACTCTGATGCAAAATCTCATTTGTTAAATATTGTAATGCGCACAAATGTACTCATGATAGACCTGATAAACATATGTGTGAGGTCTTAAGATCTGAATGTCACTTTTTGTGACCTCACTTCCTGTGATGCCATGTGCAGTGTTGCGCTCTGTGATGTCACATGCTGTGAGCTCTCGCTCCATGATGTCACTTGCATACTGCTTAACGTGGTTAGTCCACCCACTTCTTTTTAAGGACTTGTGCCTGAGCATCACATTCTCAGTCCAGGCTAGACAAACAACTTTGAATCTGAACTGCATAAATAAACACTTCTCAGGAAAGTTACAAAGTATAAAAGCCTCGAGATCACCCTTGCAGAGAAGCTGTTCAGGGTCATGCTGAAACTCTGGAGAAACAAAGCTAGCAGAACCACAGTTTTGAAATAATGTAACAAGCCAGCTGCAGCACATTGGGGCAGGAGGGAAAGCCACGGTTTGAAGGCAAATGAAATCAGATATATTTATTTCGGGGTTGTACCCCATAAAATCCATCAATAACAATACAACACAATTACAATATACAAGTAAATCTGAAATGTACAACATATCTGCCCAGTTCTAAATTTTTGCACAAAATTCATAGAAGTCACCAGAAGATTAAAAGGCTAGCTCTAAATACTCCTACTTAGTGGGAGTATGTCGGACAGAAGAATAAAACATGTTCAATATTTTCAACAGTGTTCTTACATATTTTGCAAAACCCATTATTGGAATATCGGGACTCGCTTATCTGAATCTCAATAGGAAGAAAAGATGCAAGAAGTTGTAAGAACTTCTGTTTCTTACAGATGAGTGACCTTTATTGTGTTTCCATTTCCGGCCTCAGTGGAGAGCACTATGGGAGAGGTACCTTTGAACTGAACGACTTCTAAAATTAAAACAGCAAGGGAAAAAAGTGTAATAGAGCCTCTGCTCTTGTAATAAAATCTCAGGGCATGAGGCCAGACTTAAGTTCACTCTCCCATCCAGGTGTAAAGTCCCCCTAGTGAACACTATGTAAACTCTTTCCTCTCTCTTTTTATGTCACTGCAGTGTCTTACTTTCCCTTCCAACTTGGTTTTTCTGTCTGTCTTTCCACCCCACCCAGCTTTTAGCTTCCCAGCCCCTTTGTTCTGCATTACCAATTCATCATGCCTGGGATCCTCCCCCAGGGCTTCCACCTTCTTCTGTAGCCTCCGAACACTGAAGTTGCCTCAGTTGCATTGTACACTACTCTTCACCCCAATGTTCCAAGTCTCCTAAAGATATAGCTTCTCACTCACGCTTTTACTGACCATTTTCCAGCAGGTTAACAGTCCTTCAACCCTCAGAATTAGAAGTGCGTGTGGCCATTGTTGTTTGGTACCCTTACAAAAGGTGCACATAGCACTGTGGCATAAACATTGAATAAATTCAGAGAAGGAAATGAGAGCTTTGATGTACGGTTAGTAGGAAACGCCTTTACGGCCTCCATGAGCATGGGCTCCACTCAATGCTGTTGATTCTTTGCTTTGTTCAGCATGTGATGACGGGTTGCTGCTACCAGATTCTAAAATCTTTATCTCCACTCCCGTGAGAAAAAGGGGTAACGCCACTGTTCCCGCACAAAGACATTCTCAAAAGATTAAATACAGTTCAGCACAGTTCATCACCTTCTTACCAGCTCATCAATTGTATGTCGGAGTTTGGTTCTGTCCACTGTGCGTGTGTATTGTAAAAACTTCCTTCCTGGCAATACAAGGCTGGAACCCTTGGTCCATAGTGGGTGTGATGATGTCATCTCTCTGTAAGAAGAGCTAGACCTCATAGAGTACCCATATGTCTTCCTTCTTTAAATAAAAAAAAAAAAAGTCACCAAAGCAACACAACCAGCATTTTCAATGCCAGGAGGTCTTGCAAAGCGAATTTGCTTTGTCACTGGGATTGCCCTTGCCAGTGCTTGTCTAGTTGTAGAACAAGCATTGGAAAAGGTAATTGCGCAGTGGAAAGCATCTTGAAATTGATTTTTTTATTATTTTTACCACTCTAAATTGGGAGTCACATTGCATGTACATGCCACGTTTAGACCAAAGTGATGGCCACCTTGGATCGGTACACATATTTTAAAAAGTGCATTAGCCTGCTACTATTGCCTTTGCAAATGCTTTTCTTGTACTGATGAGCAGTGGGTGATGGGAAAAACAGCTACCTTTTTTTTGGGGGGGGGGCAAAGCGATGGGCGAAGGGGCGCAAAAGGAAAGGCCTCAGAACAATGGGCGGAAAAGAAGGGACTTCGGCAGTGGGTGCTCACATAAAGTGGGATGGGAAAAGTGAATCGAGAGTGCAGGAAGCTGCATGGAGAGGCGTGGGAGAGTACTGCTAAAGAGAGTAACAAAGAGAAGCATGCACTGCAACACAGGCACCCTGAATGGGAGGCGGAAGGACATAGACCGCATGAGGTGAGATGGCCAGCCACCTGTGGGCTGATTTAAAATGTGATTTTCAATGTCTGAAGCTAGTGGCTGAAACCAGGGGAATTCTCTGGCATAAATTCAGAGTGGGCTTTGGATCATCCCACTGCAACTATTATACGGCTTAAAGTATATTGGACAGTAAATCTATTAATGACAGACCACAAACTCAGTCTGTAAGCGAAGTCTAGGAATCGGAGTAGGTCTTTCTCAGTTTCTCCATCCATTTCCGAATGTCTCAGTACCATAAAGCGCCCTGGTGCCCTTCTTTCTCTGGCTAAATACTGACGGCCTCTAAGTCTGGGCGTTGACATGTGTTTTTAGAACACTGAAAAAACACCTTAAAGAAACTGTATGAAAAAGCGGTATATTGTTAAATACACCTTCAAGGCTTTAAGTTGGCCGGGTCCCTCTGGGTCTCAGACCCGGTAGTATTAAAAACAGACATTGAAACGGATCCCTATCAGGCCTTATATTAATGCCTTTAACTGTACTGGCAAAACACGAATCGATTTCTGAACAAAGAATGTAAAAAATATTAAGGCAATTGATGTCAGCGATTTAGTTCCTGTTTATATTTGACATTTTAGTTAATCTTGCATTCCCTAAGAGTGTTAGCTATTTCGAGTATGTTGTGTTTCTGTATTTTTGTCATGTAACTTATTACTTTTGTATAGCTCATATTTTGAACTGAGTCCCCACCAGGTGTTTATATTGGACCACAATGGAGAGGTGTGGAGTTGAGGCTGAAGGCAGAACAGGCTTGTTCTACTCGCCTGAGAGGAAGTCTCAGTCTGAGAACACTGCATAAAAAAATATTATACACGAACAATCGCCTATTGGAATTTGTTCCATGTCGAACCAAGATTTCTTTAAGTTTGTCCTGACACTGTCTTGGATTTCTCTCACTTCTGTGTATGGATCAATAAGGTGTTAAAGACTACATGGTCATCAAATCCTTGGCCTCTCTGCAGAGCACATAGTCACATATTCCAGTTGCGATTCTGTGCAAACGTGTGTAAAGGAGGTACACGTGTCAAAATATTGACAAGGTGAAAGTAGTTGAAAATGCAGTGCTTATAGGCGAGTGGGTGCATTGTGCGTTTGGGGGTGTTGAAGTGAAAGAGATGCGAGGAAAAGCATTCAGGAGAGAGCAAAAAAGGGTGCTGAAGAGGAAAGAGACAAGGTTCAATTTATGCAGATTGACGAGTTGTGGAGAGAAAAAGGGTGTGCATGTCTAACATAAAGCGAACATAACAGGAGTGATTGAAACACTCTGAAGACCAATACCCCTTCCACAGGCCTCAGTAATGTTTAATTCACAGTCTCGCAATATCAGAATTGAACAAAAATCATTAATCTTAAAGTCATTAATCTTAAACAGCTAACAACCACTAACAAAGCCAATAGTCCTTTCTGGTTTTAGGTGTACATCTGTTGTGTTACATATCTAGATGCAGTAACTGAAAGCTCAGAGGGGAACCAAAATACAGCTAAGGTGGGAATCACAGAAATGTGGTTTACGTATATAAGCCGCATCCTTAATTTTATTGGATAAGCCCCTTTTAGAGTCACCCCACTTTTTCTGGATAAAATCATCTATAACACAGGATAAAATAATACATAATACAAAAATCAATGTTTTTATTTTGTGAATGTCAAAAGTAAAGAAAATGCGATTTTTTTTTTTTGTGGATTTTTTTACGTGAATTGTTTAGAAAATCGATGATGAAAGAACTTTTAAATGCCAAATATGTGAACACATTGATTACCTATTAAAAACGAATAAAGTATCCTAAAGTTTAAACGTTGTGGACTATCTATTTTAAAGAAATGGAAAAAAACAGGAGTTTACCAATGGCCATTACTAAGAAAAATACGAACTTCTCCCTACTCATGGATAACTTTATAATTATGTTAAATCTTTGAAAAAACTGATTGCTAGAATTCTAGAATTGGAAATATTGTTTACAATTTACGTTTGTAATTCCACCAGGTGGCACTATTCACTTGGTTTGTCGAAATAAAGACCGAGCAGAAAAGGCTAAAAATGAAATTGTAGAAGAGAGCGGCAATCAGGTGAGTATTTACTGCAATTTGTCTTTGTGTCGTGGCTTTGGGTCAGCCGTTGTATCTCAGCATTTGTATTGTCTGTAATTCTTTACAGAAACTCTTTTTAAATTTTTTTTATTTTTTATTTTAAATATTTTATTTGGTAATCAGTACACGATAAGGCACGGAAGTATTCATGCATGAGGATTCATCTAGACATTCACTGTTCTGACCTTTGGCCTCGGTATAACAAGTCCACACATTATAATTATTGACAATCACCACGGATGCCATAGAGTGTTGGTTTCTCACAAGTGCGTTTGTCTGTGGTGTAACAAAGCCCCACCTGGGCCGCTGATTAAATATCTGGTGTCATACTTGTTACAGATGAGTTTTCAACAATCCCAACAAGTTTCACCCAAGCCCCCCTACACCCCCATACCCTGTTTTGTCATAGGGATTCTGCACACACAGAGCTATGCACAGGATAATAGGACCTCGGAATATAGTGGTGAGCCAACCATTTACCTTAGCACCTAAAACCCCAACCCAACTAGCCTTAGCGTCCCATTAGCAACAATGTACCAATGTTTAGACAACCCAGAACACGGTATCTCTCTCTCTCAGGACTCGCAGAGGCAAGAACACTCTTTCGTCACACTCGTACCTGTCCACAACGTGCGTAAGAAGAGAGACAGTATAGGTTAAAATGTTTATTTCAACTTACGTGCTCTAAGATACAGTACACGTGTCAGTACTATCAGCATAATGCATAAGAATAATATAATCAGCATAGTTACAACTCCATAGAATACAAACGGGGAAAGCATCTCATAAAGCAGTGGATATATGTCTAACTAACATTACCACCCTCCCCATGCTGGAAGCTAGTTTATTATAAAAATAGAAGACCTCTGGGCTTTGACTAGCGAACCCCCATACCTCAGTCTCTAGATGCAAAACTACATCAGCAGACAATCACAGCTCTTCTCCCTGGAAAGGGTTTCTCCAAGTGTCTCTAGAGCGGGCAAACCGCAATATTAAAAGCACACTAATTTCTCCATGGCAGCTGTACCTAGTGTTATGTCTAGGTGCGAGGGACTGGCCAAATCAGCAAGAACAAGGAAACGTTGTTATTCGACCTTGTACATGTTGTGCAGACTGAGCCCAAAGTGAACAGGAGAAAAGGTGAAAGATAGAAAATGCAGACAGTGCTAAAATAACTTAGCAAGAGCAGAGGTCGATGGAGCAACGGCTCAGAGTAATGTGTGCAAAGAAAAGCATTATGGCAGCCAGGCCCAAGACAACTTAGCAAGGCAGACCAGGGCCAGGATGCCACAAACCACAAGACACCCTCCCCTGGACAGTCCATCGGCCAAGACAAAGGACGAAGACAGAGTTCAAATGGGTCGAGCAGAACAAAAATGTCTGTAGGTTACGCAGTCCCCATGAGGGAGAGGGACAGCGAGGCAGGCCACTTCAATCCAGAAGCGTGTAAGTGCAGAAAAACGCTATAGCATCCAAGAGGACATCATTGGAAGTGTCAGAAAACATAGACGCCATCAGGTCCAACAGATCAAACGAGCAGGAATGTTCCTCAGAGGACGGAGTATCCAAAAGCAATGCGGGACAGCTTGCGTGATATTCAATATAGCTTTGCTGTAGGAGATTCTGAGCAGCCACCCAGATATCCCATTGTGCCAAAATCCCAAGTGCAGCCGCACGCGTCATACAGCCAGTAACGGAACAGTCCTGCTCATGGGCCTCTAAGGGACCCACCAACCGAACAAAATCCGGAACAGACAACGACTAATTGGAGAGGCAATAATCCATGGTCCAGGTGAAAGGACAGCGGATGCAAGACATCACAGGTTGCACGCAAGTGAAATACGCAAAGCGAAAAGAAAGGGTATATGACACACCGATGGTCGCCAATGGCAGAACACCGAAACCAGCCAGTAGTCGCTCACGGAGCAGCTGGAGGCGTTCGGGATCGAGAAGGACCCATCGGGGAGCAGCCATTGCGCAGAAAACAGACCAACAGCAAGATACCAGCCGCCAAAGACGCTGGAAAAAATAGAATGAATGAACGCCGGTATCACACCGAAAATAGTGTGGAAGGTGGATACCAGGCCGGACCCCACAACTTTAAAAAAGTGCACCAGACCCTCAGTGTTTGATGCGTTAAAAATACGATGAATTAACTCCCCGAAATGTTGGGGGAGGTTTGTGTTCAAAAGGGCCTGTATTTCACTGTGGGTACTCGCCACCTGGAGAATGAATGTCTCCCGGGCTGATGTGAGCATAACCTCCTCGTTCAATAATAGGGCCTTTATTCTGCTCAATTTATTGAAATCTGCCTCCATGGTAGGAATGGAAGGCCAAATAGAGTTATCAACGATGTCGTGAGGGGGAGGAAAAAGCACATTCTTGCAGCAGACAACTCTGTGCGAAACCGTGACAATATACGGAATGCCGGCCTGTAGGCCACAACATTCTTCGTTATTCAAAAGCAAATAGCTACCACTAGTAAGCAAAGTAAAGGTAGGAGAAATAGCAGGAGCAGGAATACCCTTCAGCACACAGGCAAGATTCGGAGCGGAAACGCTACAAGCTCCGTGCAGCTTAATATGTTTACAAATAAGGGAATGACCTACAGTTGAATCGCAAGACTCCCCCGTGAGAAAAACTTCCTTGCCGTCTCTAAGGCATTTATACATGAAAGGCAAGGACCAGAGTTCATGCAGGAAGGCACTACCCAAAGGCTGGTAACGGCCCACAGGATAATGTTTCATGCATGAGCTAAATTCGAACAAGGAAAAAGGTAAAGCGATAACCCCATGAACCAGCCACACAGCAGAATCTAGTTCCGCTACAGAGAACGGTAAAGGATCCACTTTCTCGATATGTAACAGAGTGTAAGATGCATCTTTCATGGACATGAACTGCTGTTTTTCAGTCAAATTAAAAGGCAGAAATAAGGCAGTGGTGTTCAAGAAATGCCAAGGAACTTTACCTAATTTAAGGGTTTGCAAAGTCCACGCAAACTGCATAACTGAACGCAATTGATTCTGACCACGGTACAATATAGAAACATCATCTTGTACAATATCAACGACAGAGGACACAATATTCTCCAATGTGTAAATGCGGGAAGACAAGGTATTTATACTATTGTCAACAACAGCAAGCACCTTTTCCAAATTGGCTTGGTCTATTTCCCGAAGACTGGATGCAGCTTCCATTTGTGACAGCTTCCAGAGTTCATTATATGCTTCATAAATGAATCTCTTCCGTCGTGGACCACGAGGCCCCAAGATAAAGTCGGACAGATCAATAGTGCCTGATAGGAGGAACAAATGTTGTTTAACAGAGTCTAGGGACGAATGTTGTAGCCATTGTTTACATAATTTACCAACTGAATACGTGGTGACAGTACGGGAGTCAGCAAATCTCGGATCAGGCTTGTCCTGTTTGTAGCCAGGAACTGAGTCGTGAAAACGCAGTTGGCATGCATTAGACGATATGGGCCATGCTAACCAGGGTGACTGAATCAGTGCAGATACATTAAATGAGTTGTTTTGAAACAGAGCCTGCAAAGTCGCAAGGGACATATTAAAACGCAAGCTATCATTGGGAGAGCTCGACAAGGATGGGATGGCTGGCGCGTTTAATTGTTTAGTGGTAGCAAAACCCCAGCACGTAGTCTGATAGATGGAAGCATTCAGAAACACAATTTGGGCCGGGATAAGGCAAGCACGGTGCAAAGCCTCGATGCCCTGCACCTGCCATGGTCTTGAACCCCAGATTGATTTTAAATCCACTGTGTCCTTCCAGTACTCATAACCACCCACCGCCAAGGCGCTCAAAAAGGAACCCGAATAAAGCAATTTGGTGTGGGTCAACATGATTTTCTGAGTTAATGGGGCATTCAGTTTAAAATAATAGGACCCAGGGTTTGAGCGATTGAAATCAGTGAAATAGGTAAATTTATTTCTAAGAGTCTGGGAGCTACCTGGTACGGGGTTTGGGCAATGTTCCCATTGGGTGTAGTTAACAGGGCTACGTAGTGCACTCGGTTTGTGGAGAAAATGGTTGCCCCAATGCTGGTAGCAATACAAATCGGCATAATTCACAGAATTCATATACAAATCTTCAGCATTAAAAGAAGCATAATATTTTAAATCAGCAAACAATGCTTCAACGGCATGCACATCCCAATCGTCAGAATGAATATTACTTTTTACCACATCACCCATCGAAACTCGAAGGACATTTGGTACATTAATAATTTCTGTCGGACCATGGATTTGAAAGTTTACCGCATCCCATACGATGCCATCAGCAACAGGAAAAGCGGAGATGTTTACAAATGTATGGTCCCGCTTCATGATGTGAGATGAGCAATGTGGAGCCAAAGTTCCAGCAACACTGTTCACAGCAGAGCGTTCAGGTAAATAGTGACCATTTATGAGTAGAAAAAAACACTGTGACAAAGCCAACGGACATGAACAAAAAAATCAAGAAAAGTACCAACCAAATGTACGTCCAGGGCGGAACCAAAAAATTGTCTCTAAACCAGGACACAAAAATACTGAACTTGGACGGGACAATTGAAGAGGTGGAATCCGAGTCAAAGGAATAACGTGTCGGGCTCAGTGGCATTTTAGGTACGTGTGCCACAGATTCGGTTGCAGGATAGGTATACTCGTTCTCGTTGATGCAGGGGGAGACAGGAGGTTCAAATATAGTGTCGGGCAAATCAACCATCTCAATGGTAACATCTGTGACCGTTCGGGCAGGAGGGCCACGAACACATGTCCGGTAAATGGCAGGACAAGAGACTGCTGGTGTAACACTATTCAGGATCGGCCAGATGTTGTAACTTGACATTTTCCACTGAGATGTATCTGTTCTCCTTGCGACCAGGAAGCGGTGGTAAGATGACTGTACGTGTTCCCTTCAAGCCCAGAACTGGAACCGGTGCACGAAAGGAGGGGCCGAATTCTTTTTTGTTCTCCACCTTCTCTCGAACCAGGTCGCCAATCTTCGGAAGCCAGCCGGTAACCGGAATCTGCAGAGCAGTGTCTGTGGCTGAAGGTAAATGTGCAATCGCAAGTTTGTCTTGGGCTTCTTGTAAGTCCTGTAACATAGTAGAATGGTTATCTACATCAAACTTGGCGGATTGCGCCGCCATGTCTAGACCATCAAGGTCAGGCACAAACATTCGTATGCCAAAAAGCATTTCGTATGGGGTCCGCCCACCCAGAGGTCTTCTAGGGAGATTATTAAGTGCACGTTGTACGGTGTACAAGTGGGCCAGCCAGTTCCTGCCAGTACCTATAACTCTAGCTGTCAAGGATTGCTTTAAGTCACGGTTCATTCGTTCAACGATAGAGTTGCCCTCAGGCCTATACGGAGACGAAAATTTCACCCGCACCCCCAATGAACCCATTGCGTCCTTGTAAGCCTTAGAGGCAAACGCCGGACCTTGGTCAGAATGGAAGGTGCCGCATGCGAAAATTTCCACAAAGACACGCAAATCCCTGATGACATTTCAAGCGTCAGCACTCCGTTGTGGCCAGACCGAGATGAACCGTGTGCACGAGTCCACTGCCACTAAGATATATTTATAGGCAGTGTCTGAAGAAAATGGACCGCAGTGATCCAGATAAACACACCCAAAGGGTCTGTTAGAAATGCCTAGCGAGGTCTGTGGTGGTCGTGTAACCGTAGAAGGCTTGATCTGTTGACAAACGTCACAGGAAAGCACATAAGTACGGGTGTCTTTATATAAACCACGCCACCAGTAACGCTGCTGCAAGATGGAAACTGTCGCAGACACACCAGCATGAGCCGAAGCCATGCCTTCGTGTGCTGCCGTTATCAAGGAAAACCTGCGGTCCGCGTTGGGGATCAGCCGATCCCCAACGTCGGGTATTGTTACATAAGGAGCCTGTTCGGGACCTAACTGATAAGAATATTTGGAAGGAAAACCCCTAGGGTAATTCGTACCTTCCTTTGTTGCAGCAATAGCTGCCAAGATATCGGTGTCTATTTTAGACATGGATCTAGTAACTGCTGCTACTGAACACGTGACTACTGCTGATCTGGCAGCTTCATCCGCCAGACCGTTACCAACAGCGTGTGCGCCCACCCGCTGATGGCCTAGGGTGTGAACCACCTGTGTGAGTGGCAGACGTTGTTGTAATTCTGCCACTCGAACCCAAAGCATTTTATGCTTGATTGTGCTGCCTTTAGCGTCTCTATAGTCGTTTTGCGACCAAAAGAACAGATTGTCATTGTAAGATTGAACACAGTATTATGAATCGCATACAATGAGAGTGGTCACATCAGGATTAACGAACTCAAGCGCTAGCACCAATGCGCGCAACTCGGCCAATTGTGCAGTACTGTCCCCGAGTGCCTGAGTGTGCACTACAGTGGATTTGAACTTTCCGTTCACAAAAGTACCTGCAACGATAGCACATGCGGCTGAATAAGCATGCTTGGACCCCGTGGCCGGTTGTGCCGAACCATCGGTGTAGATCACACAGTCGTAATCCTCAAGCGGCAGTAAAGACAGAGGAGGAGGATGAACGAATTCATACTGTAAAAACTCCTGAGTCTGAAGAGAAGAATCGAATATGAAAGTGACATCCGGAGACGTCAGTGATGTTGCCCATTGTATCCAACGGGGGTGCAAAGCTTTAGAGTTCGGAACACTTGCTTTCGTCACTGCCTCCAGGGCAGGATATGGTGTTACCACCAGAATGCGTTTTCCCTGTGCCAGTGCGCGTTCCTTTAGAATCGCCATTTGCACTGCCGTCATAACTTTCTCCACAGATGAAAAGCGCATTTCAGCGGAAGTGTAAAGATGTGACTTGTATGCGATAGGTACTGTATCACCTTCGTTAAAGGTTAAGTACGTGAAACCCACTGCCCCTGGAATGATTCTAATCACCAGGTTTGTGTGGTTATCACGCGTCAAAAGGTATTTGGACTCAAGAAGGTCTGTCTGCAGAGACTGCAGAATGGAGGTATGCTCCGGAAGCCAGCAAGACTTCGAAAAGGTAGGTTGTATCAAGGCATACAGTGGCTTGATACGCTGGGCATATTCGGGGATGTAAGTACGCCCGAAGTTCAGAAAACCCAGCAAGGACTGAAGTTTCTTCAGATTAGTAGGAGGGCACAGAAGTGCACATTTTTCTAGGAAATGGGGGGCTAGGCCCTTACCTTCATTGTTGAGCTCGTAGCCCAAGAACAAAACGGTAAATTCAGCAATGTGAGACTTGGCAAAGTTAAACTTGTAACCTTGAACCGCAAATTCTAGAATAATGCGGTCTACTCGTGTGAGATGCGGGAACAATTCGTCGTCCGTTAGATAAATGTCATCTACGTACGAACATGCGTCTGGATCGATGCCGTCTAACAAAGAGACAACACGAGCGGCGAATACGCCTGGACTATTCTTGTAGTCCATAGGAAGACGCCTGAATTTGAACATTTTACCACCGGAAGTAAAAGCACTCCATTGTCCACTCTCCGGGGCTAAGCTGTGCGTGTAGAATCCATTTGAGAGGTCAAGTGTCGTTTTATATTTTTTACGAACAAGACTGTCTACGAGCGCAGAACTGTGGGTGTTTTGCACCGCAAAGGTCCGACAATGAGAGTTCAAATGCCGGTAATCCAAAACTAAGCGGTACGATCCATCGGGTTTAGAAACCGCGAAAAGGGGATTGTTCATAGGTGATACGCAGGTTTCGATTACTCCCTGATATTCCAACTGAGTCAGAATTTCGGAAACGGGGCCTTTGGCTTCACGTTTTATGGGATATTGGGGTTGTGGCTGCGGTAGTGACCGCAAAGGTATTTCATGGGGGGGGAGAATCCTCATCCCAACCCACGTGGTTGCGGTATAACGCAGGAGCCAGAGACACAGCCCACTCAGCTGCAAGAGCCTCCGCTTTGTCCTTTGGGACATGTCGAGAAAAGCTCGGAAGGATTACCTCCTCCCCCTTACGCGCAGCAAGAACGAATGGGGGTGGCCAATCCACCTCCGCTAACAAAATGTCGTATGAAGAGGTTAGATTTTCCCAAAAAATCCCTTTAATTATACGCTGTATATCACCTTCGATTTGAATGACAATATTAAAAAGTCTATCAGGGGGTGCCACTCTGGTGTCAGCTGTCTCGACAGTAATGAATGTTTCAGTTGCTGTCGCCTCCATATGAGGCCGTAGCGCCTCCCGCACTATGGTAACTTCCGCGGCGCTGTCTAGGAGGGTTACTGCCCACGTCCAATTCAGGAGCCTCGTTCTCACCGTCTGTGGCATATTTCGCTGTTACAGCGGCAACTTTCTTCTTCTGAAACTGTGGTCGAAAACGTTGAAAGTCTTCTACTTTCCCTCTGACTTGTTGTCGAGGTTGGTCTCGTCCCTGGGGAGCCTCTCGGTCCCTTCCTCTATCCTGGCGGTCTCCTCCACCGGCCTGTGACGAAGTCTGTGCCTGTGAAGAACGAGGAGAACGCGTATCAGGGATCTGAAACCTATCCGGTGATTTAATTCTCGCCCAACGCGTAAATCATAAGTGCGTTCAGAAGAGACTGAAACCGGGGATGCGCCTCTCGACCCCGGCTTTTTTTGTTGCTTACCCTGTTTTTTCAGCCTCCAGCTCTTTTTAGTGAAGACTGGTTTCTCATCTTTCTCAGATTGAGATTTGGATTGTTGTTGTTGTTGCGGTTGTGTTTGCTGTTTTGCAAAAGGCTTATTGCCCAGGCTGTTTCTGCCAATAGTTTTGTAAGCCTGGGTAATAATTTTTGGGAATTCGCGAGGCCTGTCCAATTCTGGGACCAAAGCCAAAGCATTCGCTACTTGAAAGTTCACTGCATCGCCCTTGACATTCGCAAGGATCAGCTCAGCTACTACTTCAAACACTCCCACCAGTCTCATCCCTAATTCCACAGCCGCTTCAGGGCCATGTTCATCCTGTACTTTTTTAATTACTGAGGGGAGAACCGTCATGGAAGGAGTACCAAAACACTTGGAATATACTGCTGCGAATACTTTACCCCAGTTGTCGCAGGCTGTCCACTCGGGAATTAAGTCTTTTGGCAAACTAATCATAAGGATGCAGTGTTTATCCACCGGGGTTGTATGTGGAAAAACTGCCTCCAACTGGTCAAATTTTTCTGCAAGCCAATAAGGAAAATCATCCTTATTTTGTGGACGTTTGCCCATCACTGAGTTCACCATTACAGGACTTATGGTAACTCCGCCTGCACCGGCTGGATGGCCTGCAACTCCAGGAGGGGCTCCCTGGATGTTGCCCGTAACATATTGTACTAATGCTCGATGCACTCGCACCAAAGCCGAATACATGTTGCGCAGTTCCGCGACTGGTAATTGCATATATCGCGGATGTGGGGTGTACCCGGCCAAAACAGGCCAAGTGGCCCCATCAATAGATAAGGGGCCTAAACGAACCGTGGTAGTCGGTTGGAGGAGGGCGCCATCAAACCAAACACGGTGCTGCCACGCCGTGAGCGGTACTTCAAGACTAGAATACAGTCTATATTGATTAGGAACTACAGTGGCTGTATATTCATGGAACAAATTATCAGTCCCATCCACTGCAGGAAAAGTGATCCATGAGTAGAACACCTCAAAGTGGTAAGCTGGATCGGCTTGTACCACAAAGATTAGCTCGACACCCGCGTCGGGCACTCCATACACCCGTAAGTGATCTCGGAGCGCCCCGCGGCTATGTGCCGCAATTTGAACAGCCATTTCTGGCTAGAAATAATCGACAATCTGAAAGGAGGCAGTACAATTGGGGTTTGTTTAAGAAACCTTTTTTAACAACTTCAAGCTTGAATGTACCTACAAAATCTTCAATATAGGAGGTATTACCGTCACACACGCTTCCGGAAGCGTATGTGAGGGGGTTATGGACAAGCACAAGTACTACTCAAGCGTCTCGCAGATAAGCAGCCCCACTCGTTGGTCGCGCCATGTCATAGGGATTCTGCACACACAGAGCTATGCACAGGATAATAGGACCTCGGAATATAGTGGTGAGCCAACCATTTACCTTAGCACCTAAAACCCCAACCCAACTAGCCTTAGCGTCCCATTAGCAACAATGTACCAATGTTTAGACAACCCAGAACACGGTATCTCTCCCTCTCTCAGGACTCGCAGAGGCACGAACACTCTTTCGTCACACTCGTACCTGTCCACAACGTGCGTAAGAAGAGACACAGTATAGGTTAAAATGTTTATTTCAACTTACGTGCTCTAAGATACAGTACACGTGTCAGTACTATCAGCATAATGCATAAGAATAATATAATCAGCATAGTTACAACTCCATAGAATACAAACGGGGAAAGCATCTCATAAAGCAGTGGATATATGTCTAACTAACATTACCACCCTCCCCGTGCTGGAAGCTAGTTTATTATAAAAATAGAAGACCTCTGGGCTTTGACTAGCGAACCCCCATACCTCAGTCTCTAGATGCAAAACTACATCAGCAGACAATCACAGCTCTTCTCCCTGGAAAGGGTTTCTCCAAGTGTCTCTAGAGCGGGCAAACCGCAATATTAAAAGCACACTAATTTCTCCATGGCAGCTGTACCTAGTGTTATGTCTAGGTGCGAGGGACTGGCCAAATCAGCAAGAACAAGGAAACGTTGTTATTCGACCTTGTACATGTTGTGCAGACTGAGCCCAAAGTGAACAGGAGAAAAGGTGAAAGATAGAAAATGCAGACAGTGCTAAAATAACTTAGCAAGAGCAGAGGTCGATGGAGCAACGGCTCAGAGTAATGTGTGCAAAGAAAAGCATTATGGCAGCCAGGCCCAAGACAACTTAGCAAGGCAGACCAGGGCCAGGATGCCACAAGACAGTTTAACTTCCCCGAGCAACCCCAACCTTTATATACTGACATGCCCCAGTCCAGTGCTTCCCCAAAAATGTTTACAACCATGAACCTATTTTTGAAACAACAAACTTTCGCCACCCACCTAGCGTTAATGGACATGAGGCAGGCGATTTTTTTAATATAACTAAAGCATCGTGGTAGCGCACTGACATTTACAAACAGCACATTTTCCATTCAAATGGTCACTAAATTTGCGCAGACACAGTTATACTGGTAAAACTATATTGCCTTCAAATGATAATGTGTAGAAAATGGGTTTCAGTGAATATTTATTGTATTGTATTTGCATTTATATAGAGCTTACTACTCCTGACGAGGCATCGAAGCACTTTTTCGGCGAGTAGCACGCTACTCCGGAACCCAGAAAGGATTAGTGGTGAATTAGTATAGTGAAATATGAAAGTAATTTGAGTGGTGGATATGTTAGTCAGTTATTTGGATTGAGAAGGATAGTGGAGGGATAGAAGAGGAAAAAAGATGAGCATTTATTTAGCGCTTGCTACCCCTGATGGGGTGTTGAAGTGCTATCATATGTGCATCACTAAGTGAAGTGTCTTGTTTGGTTTGGATCCTGTTAAAATCTTTGTTTCCATCACACTTCGGAATTACAAAAAATGTGCTTCATTTTTGCTTTGCTAATTGCTGAATGTGTACAGTTCATTTACAGGTATTTACATTTTGTTTTGGTGGTACAAAAAATGACATCCTACTGCCTTTCCTTTCACCTCCCTGTACCCCACTGAGATTGTCACATAGTTTACTTTTCTTTTTCTGACTGCAAAGTGAGAGGAGTTTGTAAACACCAATCCCCATGTTAAAAAAATAAGCAGCAATTTGTCAGAAGACCTAGCCTGACATTTGATCTTTGTCTTTAAAGCACGCAAATGTGACAAGATAAATACAGATTTTAAAGGCATCTTTATTACATGGACTTTCGCGACCCACCAACAATCGGCTTGCAACCCACAAATTAAGAAACACTGCCCCAGTCCTTATGTTGGGTCCATTCGCCTATTGTCAGTGCATGTAGAGTGCCCCATGTCCGCGTTATGTCCCTTTTAGCCACAATAAAAAACAGATTTATGAATGGGTTCTGCTATCTGGTGGTATCTTGGTCCACCCCTTTGACAAGCAGCTCTGTGGTTACCTTTAAGTCTAGGAAACATTGCAGTAGCGCCTACAGCTCCCTTCCTATCCTTCTCCTGTACCTCTCAGTAATGGAGCAGCTCCATCTCATCTAAAAGAATGTCCCACACATGGTCCCACAGGCACATGTTCACCACCTTTCTGAATTTTCTAAGCAAGAGCCTGAGGTAGTGTCCTCTGTGAAGACCTTCAACTGCCTCAGGTGCTATAAGCTGAAATCCCTCCGCACTACTGTAGAACAGCTATGGTACTGTCCATAGACACTGATAAAGCATTCAACATTATACTTTGGGGGTATCTCAGAGCCGTCATGCGACGCATGCACTTGGGTTAGGGGTGGGACGGATGGGTGACACTGCTGTAGTCTGATGCTCTGGCCCGTTTATGAACCGGAAGGTGTATATCCGAGGCCTTTGGGGTGCACTGAGAGACACTACAGGGGTGCCCGCTCTCCCCGATGCGCTTTGCAATGGTGGTGGAACCGTTTGCCTGCATGGCAAGGAAGGAGGCAACGGGATATGGGATTTACTCGAGAGACACTGAGCATTTAATTTCCCTCTCTGCATAGGATATGCTTTTGTCTATCAGTGAACGTGGAGTTAGGAATCTCCTGGAGCGCTGGGATCTTGAGAGACTTGGGGAGGTTGTCCGGCCTATGCACAAATTGGAGCAAGAGGTGTGCTTTCCCAGTGTTGCCTGATCTACAGGAACTTTCGGAAGCAGTGGAACAGATTGGTGTTCAATGGGAATTCTACACCTTCAGAGACTTAGGTGTTAACATGTACCACTTTACCATTGAGGAATGCGTTGAGAGCCCTGAGGGGCAATGTAAGATTCTGGTGGTCCCTGAAACTGCTGATAATGGCTGGAAATGCACTAAAAAAAATGGTGATGCTGCCAGGAGTGTTGAATTACTTTGCGAATATGCAAGTCTGGATTCCTCAGACCTGGTACAGGGAGTTTAACTCATCCCTGTGGGACCTGATCTGGGATGGGTAAGACACCAGGTTTCAATGAATATACTAAAATACTGGATATTCTGAAAACTCCCAATAGACATGGTTGGCTTTGGGGGGCGCCCGTACTTCGAAATATACTTCCTGTTGGCCCAACAGCAGTGGTTGGCTTCTTGACTTGCAGTACTTGATGTGGTCGAGATGAGAGAACTGGGTGAGTCTCCTCAAGGAGGGGACCCTGGTCACGGTGATGCTGAGGGTGCGACTTAAGATGGCACAACAGCCTGCCCTGCTTGAAGCTGCGCTTTGCTCCTAGAGGGCAGCAGTTCAGAGGACCAGGCAACACTCGCCATACACGCTGGGTCTGCCTTTGATAGAGCGGGAATCGAAACTGTGGGCAACTGTTATTCTGAGGGAACGCTTCTCCACACTATGGTTTAGGAGGGCGGTCTCCCCCAGGGGCAGTTTCTGACATAAGCCATGCTGTGGAGATCATTGCTTCAGCTCTGGGGAACGACCCCTGCAGAACTACACACTCATTACTAATCCCCCCACAGAATAAATATCATGTAGCATACAGACTCCATGTGCTGCCCCCGATACGCCCTACCTGGCGCTGACTTTGAGCACATAATGTGGAGTTGTTCAACTATAGAGATATTTTGGACAAACACTGTAGAAGACATTGAACGTATGCTAGATAGACAAAATGTACTATACCCGCAGGCCTGAGAAGAAAGTGGGTAATAGATTTCTAGATTTAGCCCTGCTGGTGTCCTCAAGGGACATAACAAGACACTGGTGATCAGCGAATGGCCTCCCACACAGTAGGTGGAAGCGAGCCGTAGAAAACTGGGCTATTGCAGAGGGAGTTGCCATGCGGGCTGCGGAAAAGAATGGGGTCTGCAAAATACCTATAGCAAATGTATGGATGGAAGTATTAGCAACTTTTCTGAGGAAAAAACTGGTGTAGTGTCACGAGTACGACAGAAACCCACAACAGAGAACAGATGGATTTCACTTTGTGACCGCACAATGGAGTGCCTCACATGCTGGGCACAGACACTAGAACACACAGGGCAACACTAAAGCAGCCACAAAGCAGGCCACCTGGATGAGTTGGAGAGAGGGAGGAGATGGGCAAAACAGATAAAAGTGTTGGCTAATATATGGGATGAAACAGACTGCAGCATCGGTTGGAAAAGGAAAGTTGTATAAGATGTGAGCAACTAGGTACACGTATAATGGATACCATATTACACAATGTGTTCAGATTAAAGACACAATTTAGTCGTGTAACGGTGATACACAATGTAACGAAAATGCACAAACTGTCATATTGTCAGTTTGCTGTACAAAGATGTTAATAAAAACCGTTTAAAAAAAAAAGTAACTCCGGTGGACTCCTTCCCTAATTGAAATCATCCATGGGAACCCCGAGACTTCATCCGAAATAGTGTATTTTTATGTCTAAAAGTTAAGATTTCTGAGTACGCCATACCGCACACAGCATGGCATACATTGAAACCGCCACATAAATTGTCACCTACTGGTACTACACACCCACCCGAATGCATAAATACAACTCGTCCAAGCCCCCAGAAGTCAATAAATGTATCCTCACTTTGGAGATTCATACCCAGGACCCACAGACTGGACCACAGTTATGCATGGAGGATCAGCAACAGTATTGTTTTTCTTTGAGGCTGCTCCCACCATGCATACCAGTTGTTTAAGGGTGAAAAAATCCACCATAGGGACAGACCTTCTTAAATTAAGTGGTTCTGCTCCAATCGTTTGACGGACAGGCTGACACTTATGTGGCCCTTAGTCTACTTGTTAGCACACATGGCTTCTCTGCAGGCCTAATGCCAGGAGTGGGGCACACTAACTGGCTGCTGGGTGTTTCAGCACAGTGCTGCCAAATTTTCAGTTTGCCTCGTTGTAATATTTCCACACTTTAGTCTAGCTTATATGACAATTTTATGTTCATCTATGACACTCTGAACATTTATTCGCTCTCACTTGCAGTACTTTAATTGATGGTGGATACGCACACACGTTTATCTTTAGTACCAGAGGACTCCTCAGTCCTCACATACCCCAAAATGTCGCTCATATAGGTCTGTGCTCCCAAGACTTCTAGAGAGACACTAGAACAGAACCTTCTACTGTTCACACTATCCAGGGTTTTTAGGTCTCGCCTAGCGTTGCAGCGCATGCGCTGTCACTCTGCGAGATCTATTGTAATCAAGGCGATTTCGGAAGTGGAGTGAAAACTCCGCCCATGCTTTTGATTGGCGCGCGTCACACTTTATGCTAAACGCTCGCTTTCTATTTGTAGTGAGGCTTGTTTGTTCCCTCCCTGTCTCCTTCTCGGCTCGCCCATCCGGACTGGATCGTGCACTTGCGGCGTGACACGGTCTCCTACATTAGTCGGTGTAGGTCCTTTTTTTTTTTTTTTTCATTAAAGTGAAAGCGTGATGGCGACAGCTTGCTTTAGTTTGTAAGCCCTCTTTTCTTTAATGGGTTTCTGCCCGCTTTCACTTTTAAACACGGCATGCTTTCCATTAATCCTCTGATTACTTCCCAGCAGAGAAGGGTTAGAAGGCTTGTACTGGTATGCGAGAGCTGATGTGGGGAGAAGTTGTCAGAGGGCGAGTGCTGGCGTGAGGAAGAAAACTCGGGAGTTGGGTCACCGGTGAGTGATCAAACACATGGGGGCTGAGTAGGGACACCGGGGTATACGCTTTGTTGATGAACTCGGACTGGAGCATCCTGCGAAGCAGCGCCCGGTAACGGTTTCAGCACGGACTGCAGCTTCCGTTCAGTCAACAGTTAATGCAGGGACTGGATTTTATGGCTGTTTACATTATTGTATTTTATATTCGGCAGGGCTTTCAAAGATGATCTGTGGAGAGTTTATGTGTGCTGTGTACACAGAATAAACTGTAACTGAACACACAGAACTAGACAGGGAGCGGGCAGGGAGCCTAGGCTGAGAGAAAAGGGGCGGAGACTGCGACGGCAGTGAGAGGAAAAGCTGAAAGGAGTGTGCGGTGTGCAGAGAAATGGAGAACTGTGGCAGGAGCGGTGTAAGGCCTTCTGCCAGACCACACACCAAGGACTAGTGCATCCTTGTCTTCTTCAGCATCAGAAAATATTCGCCTGGGCGCCCTATGGAGCTGTGAACCACTACCACATTGCTAGCAGCATAGGGTGGCTCAGTGAGTTGAACACTCACCACTGACAAAGGTTCTGCTCTGGAAGTCATGAGACCGAAACCAACAGGGCACACTTAGATCTTCATCTTTCCGTAAATTCAGTACTATAAACTGATTAATAGTAAGAGTTGTTATTTACAGTGCTTGGAAACGCGAGTAGAGTTCTATGACACTACCTAAACATCAAGTTAGCATTCACGTCCAGACTCTATTATTTGAGCACTTCCTCGGGCCCCCCTCTCTGCCACCTCGTTCACACGTCATCAGCCTACTCTCAGATCTCCGCCTCAGCACCCAGCCCCCGCAGTGTTGGTCTGTCCTCTGGCTCAGGGTGCCAGATATTATTTCAACATACTTTGTAGAGCTTGTCTGCGGACCAGCGCTTGCATCAGAGCACACGCAGCAAAGCTCGTCCTCTGCAGTTTGTGTGGAGTACATTCAAACACAGGTTGGCGGGCTTTCGTATTATTTCAACATACTTTGTAGAGCTTGTCTGCGGACCAGCGCTTGCATCAGAGCACACGCAGCAAAGCTCGTCCTCTGCTGTTTGTGTGGAGTACATTCAAACACAGGTTGGCGGGCTTTCGTATTATTTCAACATACTTTGTAGAGCTTGTCTGCGGACCAGCGCTTGCATCAGAGCACACGCAGCAAAGCTCGTCCTCTGCTGTTTGTGTGGAGTACATTCAAACACGGCTTGGCGGGCTTTCGTCTGCCCTAATGGCCTTTACTGCAAACGGCACTAGAACAGCATTTGAACCTGCATCCCACGGTACTTGATTTGCATATATCGTATCCAGTATGCATGCAATATAAACATCCTTACGCATATGTATATGTGGCAACCCAGGTATTAGAACTCATATTGTTCAATGAGCTTAAGACGGCATGTGGCATTTGTGAGTTAGCCGTGCTGCCAAGTGGCCCCACATTATATATGATGCCTTCAGTCTCCCGGGCCTTTTTTGCAAATAGTAGTTTGCATGCAGGGCTTTAATCTTAGACTTACAATGTTAAACAAGTATTGGTAAATTCAATAGATATGGGCTCTGTTAGGCATTTTCTATTCTTTGTAGAATTACTTGGTGTGTTTGGTGCAGTGGTAGAGTGTAAGGTGGTTTTGATCAGAGCTATTGAAATTATGCGATTTGTGCGGCTGCTGCATTGTCCGCATAATTATGAATTCACCACATAATTCATCTGCTGCTTAATCTGCAGATTTTAATAAACAATTTTGATTCTAGTGCAGATGGACCAACAGTTACTAAAACGGGGCAAAATGTTACAGTGCAGTGGAAGGACCTTTGTAAATGTTGCCTGCTCCCCTTTCTGTTGCTTATTGCTATATTTTGGTCTTAAACTGGTACCAATGGAGTGAGGCCTTTGCTCAGACAGTGTTAACCTGTGCACAAATGACAAAATAATAAAGTAATACTATACAAAATGTGCTACATAACACCACATAATTTGCCTCTTATTGCTGCATAATTTAGTCAACCATGCTCCACCCTTCCGGTCCTCTCCTGCCGCATAATTCTAGTGGCCTTGGTCATGATGTAAACAGACCACCAGTCAGAGGAAAGGATTGTGTAAATGGGAAGGCAAACAAATAATGTTAGTAAACAGCAATTGACAGGGTTCAGAGTGTTGGAAAGACAGGTACAGTGTAGCTAAATCACCTAGTAGTAGGGGTTGGTGGTGCATGATGTAAACAGAGACAGCTCGTGAGAGGGGATGTTAGGCAGTGACACCTATTGACAGGGGTTATGGGGTAAAATGGCAGGCAGAGACAGAAGGGCAGGAAGAGACCGCCAGTGGCAGGGATTTGGAGTGCAAGGGAAGAAAGAGATCGGCAGGAGATCACCAGAAATCCGAATTAATGGATCATGGGAAGTTAAAGGACAAGATGGTAAAGAAGGGCACGCAGATGCTGTCAAAGACAGCCAGTGACAAAGACTGAGTCAGCAGGAGTGCAGGAGGAGACATCCGGAAACAGCATGTGACTAAGATGTGCAGGTCACACGGACACCTACAGGGGAAGCCATTGGACAGAAGTGGGTTAGGTGGTGAATGACCCTGAGGGAGCAGGATGAGGAGAAAGGGAGATAGCCAGTGGCATGGACTGAGAGGGTCGGGATGGAGACATCACCAGATGACGGATGATGTCACTTGAAGTCAGCAGAAGGTTAACTTAAATTTTTATTTCGTCGAAGCACTTTTATTTTTATTATTTATAAACCAGAACAATGGAAAAATTGTGGGAAAACTCATGCTGTACCATGTAAACTTATTCTAGGGACACCTCTCCTGTGTGCTGCACAAAGAAAACATTGTTGCGCCAGAAACTAATTGGGAAGGAAAACACACATGTCCAAGAAATACGCAGCATATGAGCTGTTTACATCAGAAGCACACAAGATGCACATTACTATGACAACTACAATTATGTACTTACCGGACGTTATTTCATTCGAGACTTAAGCCCTAATTTATTTTAATTCTATACTCGCTAGACTTAGTTGCTTCCAATTCTCCGTTGGTGCATTTTCTGTAGGGGAAATCACATTTTCCTGCCACCTTTGTTATACCTCTTTAATTATTTTTTCAATTACAACTTCTTTTAATTTAACAGCCGTGGTCTTGTTAACAGTACATAAAGTTTTGACTCCGTAATGTGTGCACAGTTCCAAAAGTTCAGTAAATTAGAAAGGCAGGATTCGGTTGTCAGGGTTTATAATGTGAAGTTTGTGCTGCATTTATTTTATGCAAAATAGCTTTACTTAATCGCGATCACTATTTCTATTAGTAGAAGCCATAAGTTCTGCTTGAGGTGGAGCGGCAAGGACAGTAGTGCATAGAAAATATGGCTTGTCATTTACTCCAGCAGTGGTCTAAATTGTGAGGGGAGGGGGGACACCGCTTGGCAACCATTCACAGACAGCACCCATGCTTCAGTGGTCACAAACCTAAGAGCCCATAGAAGACCCGCCTGATATTCAAATGACATGGCTTCCAGGTCCGAACACACGCCTGCCATAGTCTATTGTGCTGGTTATCGCACTGGGACCTGTCTAACCAATAACTGATAAAGGAAGCTTCTACGATACTGCCATTACACTTCCTGGAGGACTCTGCCACACCTGCCTGTCTGCTACACGCCATTCTTACTGTCAGCTCATGAATTCTTGGCTCGGCACACAGTCCTGGGCCCAGAGGTCGGTGTGCATGCTCTGAAAGAGCTCGCCCTTTATGGAGCTACACTTTGTGCAAGAGATGGCGCTGAAGAAAAAACACGTTAGAATCTACTCCATCCCTAGCGCTGAAGCTGATGCCTCCTGTGCATAAATATTTGCATTGCCAGGAACGTCTTTCGATCGTTTCATCATGAAAGAAGGTTTGTGGCTGTCCCCAGATCGTTAATCGTTTAATCACTCATTTTGAAGAGTAGTTGTCAGCCTGTCAGTCGCAGCATTTGTGCCTAATTTTGCCTTTATGTATTCAATCCTCTGTACTAAACTAAGTATTCAGTTTGTGTGATTTGCCTGGATCGCTCTATTCTATGCAGTGTCAGAAGTTATTTCAAAATATTTCAAGACGTTTCATCCAATTGTTTTTTTAGTAACTTTTTTCTCTCAGTATGGATAGAGGAATGTTATCTTTTTTTTATTCATTTGTTGCAGCCACAGGAAGTGGATTTCAGGCCCATGGGAAGAGCCCTGGTGTCACCACACCCAATTGCACTTGTTGATGGTCTTGAAACTCATCAAATAGCATGTGCTTTTGCAGGACTGAAACATATGCTATCACATACTTTACAAGTTTTCTAACCAGGGCTTTAAGTGGAATGAAAAAACTGGGGGGGGGGTGCCTCTACAAGGGACGTGGTCGATGTAATTAAGGGCGTGGTTTAAATAAATAAGCTAAAAATCTGTGCTTAGCATATCGTGCCCCTCATCTGATATAATGCTGCTTCTGTCATTGCACTGGATAGCCCCTTTGACATACAGTAATTGGTACTAAGCTTGAATGGTATTATGCATATTATTGAATGTGGTAGTTTATATTGGTGTTATGTGGGATTAATTGTGGGTAATGTTTTGATCTTTCATTGGCAGATAGTCTTAGCATTGTACAAAAAGAGACTCCTAGTTGGAATTACTCGTTTTAAAAACCTGCAAGCGGTGCGTAAACACGCTGTTTGTACTTCTAGTCCTTGCTCACCAGAAGCAAGGCTGGCAGTAAGAGGTGCAGTTACTGCCAGCCTTGCTTCTGGTGAGCAAGGACTAGAAGTACAAACTGCGTGTTTACGCACCGCTTGCAGGTTTTTAAAACACATAAATAAAAGGCATTGTCATTTACAATGCCAATACCTCAAACTCTCGCAAATGCGAGACCTATTGCATTGCAAATGCTTGTTTTCTTTGCAGAGTCCCTTGTGATGTGCCTAGCTCCGTAAACACAATGGAGGCAGACACACTATCCCCCTGCCAAAGCTCTCCATCCTTCAGACATTTGTAACCCTTTCAGACACATTTCACTTTGTATCTTACAGCAGGACCTGTCTTGTGGCTTGTGGCCTCCTGGCCTGCCTTGCTGCGTTGTCTTGGGCCTGGCTGCCATGATGCTTTTCTTTGCACACGTTACTCTGAGCCGTTGTTCTATCGACCTCTGCTCTTGCCAAGTTATTTTAGCACTGTCTGCATTCTCTGTCTTTCACCTTTTCTCATGTTCACTTTGGGCTCAGTCTGCACAACATGTACAAGGTCGAATAACAACGTTTCCTTGTTCTTGCTGATTTGGCCAGTCCCTCGCACCTAGACCTAACACTATGTATAGCTGCCATGGAATAATTTGTGTGCTTTTAATATTGCTGTTTTCCCGCGCTAGACACACTTGGAGAAAACCTTTCCAGGGAGAAGAGCTGTGATTGTCTGCTGATGTAGTTTAGCATCTAGAGACTGAGGTATGGGGGTTCGCTAGTCAAAGCCCAGAGGTCTTCTATTTTTTATAATAAACTAGCTTCCAGCACGGGGAGGGTGGTAATGTTAGTTAGACATATATCCACTACTTTGAGATGCTTTCCCCGTTTGTATTCTATGGAGTTGTAACTATGCTGATTATATTATTCTTATGCATTATGCTTATAGTACTGACACGTGTACTGTATCTTAGAGCACGTAAGTTGAAATAAACATTTTAACCTATACTGTGTCTCTTCTTACGCACGTTGTGGACAGGTATGAGTGAGTGACGAAAGAGTGTTCTTGCCTCTGCGAGTCCTGAGATAGAGATACCGTGTTCTGTGTTGTCTAATCATTGGTAACCTTGTTGCTAAAGGGACGCTAAGGCTAGTTGGGTTGGGGTTTTAGGTGCTACGGTTTATGGTTGGCTCACCACTATATTCCGAGGTCCTATTATCCTGTGCATAGCTCTGTATGTGCAGAATCCCTATGACATGGCGCGACCAACGAGTGGGGCAGCTTATCTGCGAGACGCTTGAGTAGTTCTTGTGCTTGTCCACAAACCCCTCACATACGCTTCCGGAAGCGTGTGTGATGGCGATACCTCCTATATTGAAGTTTTTGTAGGTTCTTTCAAGCTTGAAGTTGTTAAAAGGTTTCTTAAACAAACCCTAATTGTGCTGCCTCCTTTTAGATTGTCGAATATTTCTAGCCAAAAATGGCTGTTCAAATTGCGGCGCATAGCCGCGGGGTGCTCCGCGATCACTTACGGGTGTATGGAGTGCCAGACGCGGGTGTCGAGCTGATCTTTGTGGTACAAGCCGATCCGGCTTACCACTTTGAGGTGTTTTACTCATGGATCACTTTTCCTGCGGTGGATGGGGCTGATAATTTGTTCCATGAATATACAGCCACCGCAATTCCTAATCACTATAGACCTTATACTAATCTTGAAGTACCGCTCACGGCTTGGCAGCACCGTGTGTGGTTTGATGGCGCCCTCCCCCAACCGGTAACCACGGTTCGTTTAGGCCCCTTATCTATTGACGGGGCCACTTGGCCTGTTTTGGCCGGGTACACCCCACATCCGCGATATGACAATACCAGTCGCGGACTTGCGCACTATGTATTCGGCTTTGGTGCGAGTGCATCGAGCTTTAGTGCAATATGTTACAGGCAACATCCAGGGAGCCCCACCTGGAGTTGCAGGCCATCCAGCTGGTGCAGGCGGAGTGACCATAAGTCCTGTAATGGTGAACTCAGTGATGGGCAAACGTCCACAAAATAAGGATGACTTTCCTTATTGGCTTGCAGAAAAATTTGACCAGTTGGAGGCAGTTTTTCCAAACACAACACCGGTGGATAAACACCGAATTCTTACGATTAGTTTGCCAAAAGACTTAATCCCCGAGTTGACAGCATGTGACAACTGGGGTAGGGTATTCGCAGCCGTATATTCTAAGTGCTTCGGCACTCCTTCCATGACGGTTCTCCCCTCTGTAATTAAAAAAGTACAGGATGAACATGGCCCTGAAGCGGCTGTGGAATTAGGGATGAGACTGGTGGGAGTGTTCGAAGTAGTAGCTGAGCTGATCCTGGCGAATGTCAAGGGCGATGCAGTGAACTTTCAAGTAGCGAATGCTTTGGCTTTGGTCCCAGAATTGGACAAGCCTCGCGAATTACCGAAAATTATTACCCAGGCTTACAAAACTATTGGCAGAAATAGCCTGGGCAATAAGCCTTTTGCAAAACAGCAAACACAATCGCAACAACAACAATCCAAACCTCAATCTGAGAAAGATGAGAGACCAATCTTCACTAAAAAGAGATGGAGGCTGAAAAAACAGGGTAAGCAACAAAAGAAGCCGGGGTCGAGAGGCGCATCCCCGGTTTCAGTCTCTTCTGAACGCACTTATGATTTACGCGATAGGGCGAGAATTAAATCACCGGATAGGTTTCAGATCCCTGATACGCGTTCTCCTCGTTCTTCACAGGCACAGACCACGTCACAGGCCGTTGGAGGAGACCGCCAGGATAGAGGAAGGGACCGAGAGGTCCCCCAGGGAAGAGACCAACCTCGACAACAAGTCAGAGGGAAAGCAGAAGACTTTCAACGTTCCCGACCACAATTTCAGAAGAAGAAGGTTGCCGCTGTAACAGCGAAATATGCCACAGACGGTGAGAACGAGGCTCCTGAATTGGACGTGGGCAGTAACCCTCCTAGACAGCGCCGCGGAAGTTACCATAGTGCGGGAGGCGCTACGTCCTCATATGGAGGCGACAGCAACTGAAACATTCATTACTGTCGAGACAGCAGACACCAGAGTGGCACCCCTGACAGACTTTATAATATTGTCATTCAAATCGAAGGTGATATACAGCGTATAATTAAAGGGATTTTTTGGGAAAATCTGACCTCTTCATATGACATTTTGTTAGCGGAGGTGGATTGGCCACCCCCATTCGTTCTTGCTGCACGTAAAGGGGAGGAGGTAATCCTTCCGAGCTTTTCTCGACATGTCCCGAAGGACAAAGCGGAGGCTCTTGCAGCTGAGTGGGCTGTGTCCCTGGCTCCTGCGTTATACCGCAACCACGTGGGATGGGATGAAGACTCTCCCCCCCATGAAATACCATTGAGGTCCCTACCGCAGCCCCAACCCCAATATCCCATAAAACGTGAAGCCAAAGGCCCCGTTTCCGAAATTCTGACTCAGTTGGAATATCAGGGAGTAATCGAAACATGTGTATCACCTATGAATAATCCCCTTTTCGCGGTTTCTAAACCCGATGGATCGTACCGCTTAGTTTTGGATTACCGGCATCTGAACTCTCATTGTCGGACCTTTGCGGTGCAAAATACACACAGTTCTGCGCTTGTAGACAGTCTTGTTCGTAAAAAATACAAAACGACACTTGACCTCTCAAATGGATTCTACACGCACAACTTAGCCCCGGAGAGTGGCCAATGGAGCGCTTTTACTTCCGGTGGTAAATTATTCAAATTCAGGCGTTTACCTATGGGCTATAAGAACAGTCCCGGCGTCTTCGCCGCCCGTGTTGTCTTTGTTAGACGGCATTGATCCAGATGCATGTTCGTACGTCGATGACATTTATCTAACGGACGACGAATTGTTTCCGCATCTGTGTAGAGTAGACCGCATTATTCTTGAATTTGCGGTTCAAGGTTACAAATTTAACTTTGCCAAATCTCATATTGCTGAATTTACCGTTTTGTTCTTGGGCTACGAGCTCAACAATGAAGGTAAGGGCTTAGCCCCCCACTTCCTAGAAAAATGTGCACTTCTGTGCCCTCCTACTAATCTGAAGAAGCTTCAGTCCTTGCTGGGTTTTCTGAACTTCGGGCGTACTTACATTCCCGAATACGCCCAGCGTATCAAGCCATTGTATGCCTTGATGCAACCTAACTTTTCGAAGTCTTGCTGGCTTCCGGAGCATTCCTCCATTCTGCAGTCTTTGCAGACAGACCTTCTAGAGTCTAAATACCTGTTGACGCGTGATAACCACACAAACCTGGTGATTAGAATAATTCCAGGAGCAGTGGGTTTCAGGTACTTAACCATTAACGAAGGTGACACAGTACCCATCGCATACAAGTCACATCTATACACTACCGCAGAAATGCGCTTTTCATCTGTGGAGAAGGTTCTAACTGCAGTGCAAATGGCGATTCTGAAGGAGCGCGCACTGGCACAGGGAAAACGCATTATGGTGGTAACACCCTATCCTGCCCTAGAGGCAGTGACGAAGGCAAGTGTTCCGAACTCTAAAGCTTTGCACCCCCGTTGGATTCAATGGGCAACATCTTTGACGTCTCCGGATGTCACTTTCATTTTCGATTCTTCTCTTCAGACTCAGGAGTTTTTACAGTATGAATTCGTTCATCCTCCTCCTTTGTCTTTACTGCCGCTTGAGGATTACGACTGTGTGATCTACACCGATGGTTCGGCACAACCGGCCACGGGGTCCAAGCATGCTTATTCAGCCGCATGTGCTATTGTTGCAGGTACTTTTGTGAACGGAAAGTTCAAATCCACTGTAGTGCACACTCAGGCACTCGGGGACAGTACTGCACAATTGGCCGAGCTGCGTGCATTGGTGCTTGCGCTTGAGTTCGTTAATCCTGATGTGACCACTCTCATTGTGTGCGATTCTTACTACTGTGTTCAATCTTACAATGACAATCTGTTCTTTTGGTCGCAAAACGACTATAGAGACGCTAAAGGCAGCACAATCAAGCATAAAATGCTTTGGGTTCGAGTGGCAGAATTACAACAACGTCTGCCTCTCACACAGGTGGTTCACACCTTAGGTCATCAGCGGGTGGGCGCACACGCTGTTGGTAACGGTCTGGCAGATGAAGCTGCCAGATCAGCAGTAGTCACGTGTACAGTAGCAGCAGTTACTAGATCCATGTCTAAAATTGACAACGATATATTGGCAGCTATTGCTGCGACAAAGGAAGGTGCTAATTACCCTAGGGGTTTTCCTTCCAAATATTCTTATCAGTTAGGTCCCGAACAGGCTCCTTATGTAACAATACCCGACGTTGGTGATCGGCTGATCCCCAACGCGGACCGCAGACTTTCCTTGATAACGGCAGCACACAAAGGCATGGCTTCGGCTCATGCTGGTGTGTCTGCGACAGTTTCCATCTTGCAGCAGCATTACTGGTGGCGTGGTTTATATAAAGACACCCGTACTTATGTGCTTTCCTGTGACGTTTGTCAACAGATTAAGCCTTCCACGGTTACACGACCACCTCAGACCTCGCTCTGCATTTCTAACAGACCCTTTGGGTGTGTTTACCTGGATCACTGCGGCCCCTTTTCTTCAGACACTGCCTATAAATATGTCTTAGTGGCAGTGGACTCGTGCACACGTTTCATCTGGGTCTGGCCACAACGGAGTGCTGACGCTCGAAATGTCATCAGGGATTTGCGTGTCTTTGTGGGAATTTTCGCATGCGGCACCCTCCATTCTGACCAAGGTCCAGCGTTTGCCTCTAAGGCTTACAAGGATGCAATGGGTTCACTGGGGGTGCGGGTGAAATTTTCGTCTCCGTATAGGCCTGAGGGCAACTCAATCGTTGAACGAATGAACCGTGACTTAAAGCAATCCTTGACAGCTAGAGTCTTAGGTACTGGCTGGCCCACTTGTATACCGTACAACGTGCACTTAATAATCTCCCTAGAAGACCTCTGGGTGGGCGGACCCCATACGAAATGCTCTTTGGCATACGAATGTTTGTGCCTGACCTTGATGGTCTAGACATGGCGGCGCAATCTGCCAAGTTTGATGTAGATAACCATTCTACTATGTTACAGGACTTACAAGAAGCCCGAGACAAACTTGCAATCGCACATTTACCTTCAGCCACAGACGCTGCTCTGCAGATTCCGGTTGCCGGCTGGCTTCCGAAGATTGGCGACCTGGTTCGAGAAAGGTGGAGAACAAGAAAGAATTCGGCCCCTCTTTTCGTGCACCGGTTCCAGTCCTGGGCTTGAAGGGAACACGTACAGTTATCTTACCACCGCTTCCTGGTCGCAAGGAGAACAGATACATCTCAGTGGAAAATGTAAAGCTACAACATCTGGCCGATCCTGAATAGTGTTACACCAGCGGTCTCTTGTCCTGCGATTTACCGGACTTGTGTTCGTGGCCCTCCTGCCCGAACGGTCACTGATGTTACCATTGAGATGGTTGATTTGCCTGAAAGTATACTCGAACCCCCCATCTCACCCTGTATCGACGAGAACGAGTATACCTATCCCGAAACAGAATCGGTGGCACACCTACCAACAACGCCACTGACCCCGGCACGTTATTCCTTTGACTCGGATTCCACCTCTTCAATTGCCCCGTCTAAGTTCAGTGTTTTTGTATCCTGGTTTAGAGACAATTTTTTGGTTCCACCCTGGACATACATCTGGTTGGTGCTTTTCTTGATTTTTTTGTTCATGTCCATTGGCTTTGTCACAGTGTTTTTTCTACTCATCAATGGTCACTATTTACCTGAACGCTCTGCTGTGAACAGTGTTGCTGGAACTTTGGCTCCACATTCCTCATCTCACATCATGAAGCGTGACCACACATTTGTGAACATTTCAGCTTTTCCAGTTGCTGATGGCATCGTATGGGATGCGGTAAATTTTCAAATTCATGGACCGACAGAAATTATTAATGTACCTAATGTCCTTCGAGTTTCAATGGGTGATGTAGTAAAAAGTAATATTCATTCAGACGATTGGGATGTGCATTCCGTTGAAGCATTGTTTGCTGATTTAAAATATTATGCTTCCTTTAACGCTGAAGATTTGTATATGAATTCTGCTAATTATGCCGATTTGTATTGCTACCAGCATTGGGGCAACCATTTTGTTCATAAACCAAGTGCACTACGTGGTTCTTTCGCCTACACCCAATGGGAACATTGCCCAAATCCTTTGCCAGGTAGCTCCCAGACTCTTAGGAATAAATTTACATATTTCACTGATTTTAATAGATCGAACCCTGGGTCCTATTATTTTAAATTAAATGCCCCATCCACTCAGAAAATCATGTTGACCCACACCAAATTGCTATATTCGGGTTCCTTTTTGAGCGCCTTAGCTGTGGGTGGTTATGAGTACTGGAAGGACACTGTGGATTTAAAATCAATCTGGGGCTCAAAACCGTGGCAGGTGCAGGGCATCGAGGCTTTGCACCGTGCTTGCCTTATCCCGGCCCAAATTGTGTTTCTGAATGCTTCCATCTATCAGACTACGTGTTGGGGTTTGGCTACCACCAAACAATTAAGCGCACCATCGATTCCATCCCTGTCTTCCTCTCCCAACAACAGCTTGCTCTTTAATATGACCCTTGCGGCTTTGCAGGTTTTGTTTCAGAACAATTCGTTTAATGTTTCTACGCTTGTTCAGTCACCCTGGTTGGCATGGCCCATATCATCTGATGCGTGCCAACTGCGTTTTCACGACACAGTCCCTGGCTATAAACAGGACAGGCCCGATCCTAGGTTTTCTGACTCCCGTACTGTCACAACATATTCTGTTGGTAAATTATGTAAACAGTGGTTGCAGCATTCTTCCCTAGACTCTGTGAAACAACATTTGTCCCTCCTATCAGGCACTATTGATCTGTCCGACTTTATATTGGGACCTCGTGGTCCACAACCGAAGAGATTCATTTATGAAGCTTATAATGAACTCTGGAAGCTGTCGCAAATGGAAGCTGCTTCCCGTTTACGGGAAATAGACCAAGCAAATTTAGAAAAGGTGCTTGCTGTTGTTGACAACAGCATTAATACCCTGTCTTCCCGCATTTACACATTAGAGAATATTGTGTCCTCTGTTGTTGATATTGTACAAGATGATGTTTCTGTGTTGTATCATGGTCAGAATCAGTTACGTTCAGTTATGCAGTTTGCGTGGACTTTGCAAACACTTAAATTAGGTGAAGTTCCTTGGCATTTTTTGAACACCACGGCCTTATTTCTGCCTTTTAATTTAACTGACAAACAGCAATTCCTGTCCATGAAAGATGCAGCTTACACTCTGTTACATATCGAGAAAGTGGAGCCCTTACCATTCTCTGTGGCGGAATTAGATTCGGCTGTGTGGCTAGTTCATGGGGTTATCGCTTTGCCTTTTTCTTTATTTGAATTTAGGTCGTGCATGAAACATTATCCTGTGGGCCGTTTCCGGCCCTTGGGTAGTGCCTTCCTGCATGAACTCTGGTCATTGCCTTTCATGTATAAATGCCTTAGAGACGGCAAGGAAGTTTTTCTCACGGGGGAGTCATGCGATTCAACTGTGGGTCATTCCCTTATTTGTAAACATGTTAAATTGCACGGGGCTTGTAACGTTTACGCTCCGAATCTTGCTTGTGTGTTAAAGGGCATTCCCACTCCTGCTATTTCGCCTACCTTTACTTTGCTTACTAACGGTAGCTATTTGCTTTTAAATAACGAAGATTGCTGTGGCATGCAGGCCGGCATCCCTTATATTGTCACGGTCTCGCACAGGGTTGTCTGCTGCAAGAATGTGCTTTTTCCTCCCCCTCACGGCATCATAGATAATTCTATTTGGCCTTCCATTCCTACCATGGAGGCAGATTTCAATAAACTGAGCAGAATAAAGGCGCTATTATTGAATGAGGAGGTTATGCTCACTTCCGCCAGGGAGACATTCATTCTCCAGGTGGCAAGTACCCACAGTGAAATACAGGCCCTTTTGAACACAAACCTCCCACAGCATTTCGGGGAATTGATACACCGTATTTTTAACGCATCAAACACTGAAGGTCTGGTGCATTTTTTTAAGGTGGTGGGGTCCGGCCTTGTGTCCACTTTCCAAACTATTTTTGGTGCGGAACAATTTTTGGCCACTGTCCCACGAGTGAAACGTATCAGGGCTGGGGGCAGGTCTTTTCGTTGTCTGGCTGCCAAACTGTGGAACTCCCTTCCAGTACAGACTCGTCGTATAGACTGCTTGCTATCTTTCCGAAAGGCCATTAAAACTCACCTGTTCCCCACAGCCTAGCTCTTGCCTTCTCAGACTCTGTATTAGCGCCGGGACGCCCCTTTGTTGGGGCAGTTGTGCGCTTTATAAACTAATTAACATAACCTAACATGATACCGGCATTTATTCATTTGATTTTTTCCAGCGTCTTTGGTGGCTTCCCATTGATTCTCGCCTTGGCGGCTGGTGTCCTGCTGTTGGTCTGCTTTCTACGCAATGGCTGCTCCCCAATGGGCCCTACTCGAACCCGAACGCCTCCAGCTGCTCCGTGAGCGCATCCTGGCTGGTTTTGGCATACTGCCGTTGGCGACACTGAGTGTGTCCTACACCCTTTCCTTTCGCTTTGCGTATTTCACTTGCGTGCAACCTGTGATGTCTTGCATCCGCTGTCCTTTCACCTGGACCATGGATTACTGCCTCTCCAATACGTCGTTGTCTGTTCCGGATTTTGTTCGGTTAGTGAGTCCCTTAGAGGCTCACGAACAGGACTGTTCCGTTGCAGGCTGCATGACGCGTGCGGCTGCACTGGGGATTTTGGCGCAATGGGATATCTGGGCGGCTGCTCAGCATCTCCTCCAGCAAAGCTATATTGAATATCACGCAAGCTGTCCCGCATTGCTTTTGGATACTCCATCCTCTGAGGAACATTCCTGCTCGTTTGATCTGTTGGACTGGATGGCGTCTATGTTTTCTGACACTTCCAATGATGTCCTCTTGGATGCTATAGCGTTTTTCTGCACTTACACGCTTCTGGATTGAAGTGGCCTGCCTCGCTGGCTCTCATTTTTCTTTGGACACTTTTATTTTTTGGCCCTCTCTCCCGTTGGTTGTCCCTCATGGGGACTACGTACCCTACTGACGTTTCTGTTCTGCTTGGTCAGTTTGAACTCTGTCTTCGTCCTTTGTCTTGGCCGATGGACTGTCCAGGGGAGGGTGTCTTGTGGTTTGTGGCCTCCTGGCCTGCCTTGCTGCGTTGTCTTGGGCCTGGCTGCCATGATGCTTTTCTTTGCACACGTTACTCTGAGCCGTTGTTCTATCGACCTCTGCTCTTGCCAAGTTATTTTAGCACTGTCTGCATTCTCTGCCTTTCACCTTTTCTCCTGTTCACTTTGGGCTCAGTCTGCACAACATGTACAAGGTCGAATAACAACGTTTCCTTGTTCTTGCTGATTTGGCCAGTCCTCGCACCTAGACATAACACTATGTATAGCTGCCATGGAATAATTTGTTGTGCTTTTAATATTGCGGTTTTCCCGCGCTAGACACACTTGGAGAAAACCTTTCCAGGGAGAAGAGCTGTGATTGTCTGCTGATGTAGTTTAGCATCTAGAGACTGAGGTATGGGGTTCGCTAGTCAAAGCCCAGAGGTCTTCTATTTTTTATAATAAACTAGCTTCCAGCACGGGGAGGGTGGTAATGTTAGTTAGACATATATCCACTACTTTATGAGATGCTTTCCCCGTTTGTATTCTATGGAGTTGTAACTATGCTGATTATATTATTCTTATGCATTATGCTTATAGTACTGACACGTGTACTGTATCTTAGAGCACGTAAGTTGAAATAAACATTTTAACCTATACTGTGTCTCTTCTTACGCACGTTGTGGACAGGTATGAGTGAGTGACGAAAGAGTGTTCTTGCCTCTGCGAGTCCTGAGATAGAGATACCGTGTTCTGGGTTGTCTAATCATTGGTAACCTTGTTGCTAATGGGACGCTAAGGCTAGTTGGGTTGGGGTTTTAGGTGCTACGGTTTATGGTTGGCTCACCACTATATTCCGAGGTCCTATTATCCTGTGCATAGCTCTGTATGTGCAGAATCCCTATGACAGACCTTTGACTGGAGCGCGGGTTAAGCATATAATACTAGAAGAAACATCGCATGTCATTTTTTGGTCCTGAAATAATATGGTTATCTTTTGGCTTTGAAATGGCCTTTGCTGTGAAGTTAAGACGCAAACGCTGCCACGGTCACTTCACTCCCATCCTGATAAATTATGACTGTATAGTCACAGTATGGATGCCAAGTTGTTGATGGATGGTCCTGTTTGTTGATCTGACTGTAATGAGATGCTGGGGCTCTAGAGCCCACCCTATAAATGAAATTTATAAAGTGCAACTGCTTTTTCAAACTAAGCGTTCTGGCGCTTAAAATAAAACAAAGAAGGTGAGAGAGATTCTAAGGTTCCCGGAACAGGAAAGTCTTCAGTTGGGCTTTAAACTGACTTTCACTAGGAGTGTTACGCAGGTGCAATGGTAAAGGATCCAGGTGGTAGGTACGAGAAAAGGGAAAGATCTACAGCCAGATTGAACTCTGCGCACTTTAGGAACATGAAGTAGATAATGGTTTGCAGACCTAAGCGCCCTAGAAGGAAAATATTTTTTTAACCTGTTCTGAATATAAGACGGGCCACTCAGATAAAAAGCTCTGCGCGTGATCAAAAGGGTTTTAAACTTAGTTCTGGCACTGATCAGTAGCCAGTGAAGTGATTTTAGGCCTGATCTGATGACTGGCTTTTAGTAATATTCAGTATAAGACAGCCAGCAGCTTTCTGAACACGCTGAAGCCTTGAAAGCAGATCTTGAGAGATTCCTAAGTAAAGATCATTAGCATAATCTAGTCTAGATGTGATCAGGGCATGTGTAATTCCCTTCCGAGTTACTAAAGGGAGATATTATAGAAGCTTTTTCAGAGATGATTTCAACAATCCAAAGCAAGTAGCAACCATGGCACTTGCTTCGGGCTGAAGGATAAAGTCGAATCCAGCAAAACCCCATGCTTCCTAGCAACTGTTGAAGGTGTAGGTACTCGCCCCAGTTTAGGAGGACAGAGTAGTGAAGAATCAATGGGAGAAGATGAATCAAAAGTCAGTATTTCAGTTTTATCAGCATTAAACTGCAAGTAGCTGTTGTACCTCTACAAGTGGAGAGGTGTGGTGCAGCGGCCAGGGCAGCTGACTTCAGAGCACAGGGCTCACGGTTCGATCCCCGGCTCCGGCGGCAGCTCAGCTCAGCACCATGTGACTCTGGGCAATAGCTCACTTAATTTCCATGACGGCCCCCAGCGCCTTGAGACCCGTAAGGGTGAGTAGTTCGCGCTTTACAAATACGGATTTTACATCTTTTAGGCAACAGCAGTAAGACACCCCTGAAAGTCACTGGCCACAGAATCATCAAGCTGTTGAAAGGCCAGCATAAGTTGTGTCATCTGCATATGATATGATGTTCAAGCTCCATTGTTACACCACAGGGGCCTAGGGGCCATATAGATGTAAAATAGAGTAGTGCTCAATACGGAGTCCTGCGGGACACCACAACCTATAGATCTGAACTGGGAGGTGAAAGGTGATTAAAAATACTGCTTGTTGTGTTCTTTTCTATCAGGAACACAACCAATCCAGGGCCTTGCTCACTATTCCAATCTCTAAAGAAGGATTTTATGGGACACCGTATCAGAAGCAGCGGAAAGATCTAATAGAATGACCACTGCCTTTCCAACCCAAATCAAGATTAGTTCTGATATATTCTGTATCCTGCAAAAGAGAAGTTTCCGTGCTAAACATAGCACGCAAACTAGATTTGGAAGGATGCAGGATATTGTTCCGCTCAACATAGTTGTTGATTTGATTTTCGCCTATGGTTAAATGAAAACTACAGCTGGCTAAAGCCACTACGTCACCCATTGCATACTCTTTGGACGCCACACATTACATGCAAATAGCTCTCAACCTTTTTCTGTCTTTTGAAAATGGTTGGTGCAACAGCCCAGTAGGATAGGATGGGCACTTCCTGCAAAGAGCTTTGTCTATCGTGCAGACCACATACTAAAGTATCCGATTTTGTTCTATCATTGAATATTGATGTTAGAAGGAGGACAGGTTCTGTATTAAGCACTCCATCACAAGGGAAACTAACGTTGAGATAAAATAAGTTTTCGAGGCATGTGAGCTGTAGATCACATGCTTTGCATACTCCTGCCATCTAGTGTAGGGTCCGGATGTTTGCAAGTTGTTTTTCTTCGAAGAAGTCTTTCCAGTCACGAGGTAAGGTGACTTCTCCTTTCGGTGATAGTGCGCATGGGCATCGACTCCATTGTTAGATTGTTTTTTTCCGCCATCGGGTTCGGATGTGAATTGCTGCGCTCCTGTTCGACGCCGTTCTTCGGGTTCCCCTCGGTGCGCAATTCTCTAAACCCGCGTTGGTATCGTTTCGTAAGCGTATCTCACTTCTCTGTGTATTGTATCGGTCGCAGGAAAACTTTATTTCGATCGGAAGACTCGTGGAAGGCCGTCGCGACTAACCGCGTCAGTCCACCTTGCAGTCGATGGATCGGACTCCATTCAAATTCTGCCCTCAGTGCCACGCAAAGTATCGGCACACCGACTCGCACGAAGTGTGCAACTTGTGCTTGTCTCCGGAGCACAAAGAAAAAGACTGCGACGCGTGCAGATCGCTTCGAACCAAGATGACGCTCCGCGATCGTCGGGCTCGACGTCGTGAAATGCAGAGCCAAAACATCGAATACACGCCGGAAATCTTCGGTGAAGGATCCGAGCATGAAGAATTCGATGTGCAAGGGGCCAAAGAGGAACAGGAAGCCCTTATCTGTACCGGAATTTGACTCGGAGATCGAAGAGGACGTACCACAGGGTCAAGGTTCCATGAGTACCGAATACCCCTTACCCCGAAATCCAATTCCACTTAAGCAAAAGGCTTCAGTCCCACCTCCGCCCCACTGTTGGCACCGAGACGATGTTTCCGACGCCTCTTGGCTCGGCACCGAAACCCACTGTCAAGCCTTCCGGCTCGCCAAAGTCTGGCACTGAGCCGAAACCTTCGAGCTCAAAACCAATGACTGCTTTGGAGCTGAAACCCTCGACGCCGTAAAGCAAAACCGCTTCGGAGCCAAAACCCTCGACGCCGTAAAGCAAAACAGCTTCAGAGCCAAAACCTTCCACGCCGAAAGGTTATTCCATGCCGGTACCGAAATTCTCGGCGCCAAAACCGAAAAATGCTCCTCCGAAGCCGCAGGATCCGATTCTTGACTTACCAGCCCCCATATCAGATCCTAAACAAAAGGAACTTAACATTAATCCTGAAACAGGACATCTTCTTACCAAACTGCCTCACAAACGCAAACCCGAGTCAGAAGACATACATTCTAAGATTCCTTTAAAGAAGAGGAATGTCGGTACTAACCCTTCTCCTCCTCCTATTCCACCACGTTCCCCTACACCTTCACCACCTTCTCCGGTATTGGAATATTTACTTATCCCACCACACAATTCTCCACCCTCACAGCCTCCTAATGATGTTGATGATGGAGACGATGAAGATATTCAGTTACCTGTAGACTATACCATTGATCCACCTACAGATAACGATCCAGACCTTTACCCTGCATACCCTTCCCCTCCTGACAACAATGTAGGTTATTTAGAGTTGCTTACCAGGGCTGCACAATATCATGGAGTGCAACTATATAAAAAATCCTTGGAAGAGGATTTCTTGTTTGAAACTCTGTCTAGTACACACAGATCTAGTCACTCTTCCTATGCTCAAAGGCATGATGAGACCTGCCGAAGACATTTTTAAAGACCCTGTTCGTGCTCGCATTCTAACTCCCCGAATAGATAAAAAGTATAAGCCTGCTCCTTCTGATCCACTCTTCACAGGCTAATTCACAAACCTCTGGGGATGTCTTCCCTCCAGACAAAGAGTCAAAATTAATAGACGCCTCTGTCAAACGAATAGCTGCCCAGGCAGCGAATCATTGGCGCATTGCTAACACCCAGGCCCTCTTAGCCAGGTATGATAGAGCCCACTGGGACGAGATGGAGCAATTGCTCCCAGATGAGCACAAAGCTAAAGCGCAGGATTTAGTACAAGAAGGAAAGCTCATCTCCAATTCCTCTATTAGATGTGCCTTAGATGCTGCCGACACTGCAGCTCGAGAGATTAACACTGGTGTGTTACTCAGGAGACACGCCTGGCAAACCTGAAGTCCAGCAATTTATATTAAACACTTTGTTTGATAAAGAACATCTTTTCGGCCCTGAAGTTGATCAGGCATTAGAAAAAATGAAAAAAGACACTGAAGTAGCCAAGTCTATGGGAGCTCTACAGTCTCCTTCTAACCGGGGCTCCTTTCGTCGCTCCTTTTTATTGTGGGGGGGGGGGGTCTAAGACCACATCCTCAGACACCAATGTTTCCTCATATAAAGGCAACAATCAACCTTCCTCCACAAGAGCTTTATTTAGAACAGGATATAGAGGAAACAACGGCAAGGACAGAGGAAAGAGTTCCACACCTTGTAACTCCCCTTCCTCTAACAAGCAGTGACTTGCCTACACTTCCCCCGATCATCTAACATCTGTCGGGGGACGTCTTCTACAATTACTCCCCATTTGGCAATCTATAACAGACAAATGGGTGTTAGGAATTATCCAACATGGATATTGCCTGGAGCTTACCACCAATCCTCCAAACATTCCACTTCGTTCTCACAAACTTTCACCAGAACATTTGCACCTCCTCAAACAGGAAGTCCAGTCTCTCTTGCTAAAAGGAGCCATAGAGCCGGTACCACTACAATATCAAGGGTTTACTCCCTGTATTTTCTAATTCCCCAAAAGGACGGCTCATTAAGACCTATTTTGGACCTCAGAGAACTGAACCTTTACATACTGTCAGAACATTTCCACATGGTAACACTTGAACAAGCGTTCCCACTTTTTACAACAGGGCAACTTTATGTCTACTCTAGACCTAAAGGAAGCATATTTTCACATTCCAATTCATCCCGCTCATCGCAAATATCTCAGATTTATGGTAGTGGGTCAACATTACCAATTCAAAGTACTACAGTTTGGAGTCACCACTGCTCCCAGAGTGTTTACCAAATGCCTGGCAGTGGTCGCAGCTCATCTGAGAAGACCGCATATCCACGTCTTCCCCTACCTGGACGACTGGCTCATCAAAGCCAGCACGTACCAGAAGTGTCTCCAACACACACAAGCCACAGTTCACTTACTACACCAACTAGGGTTCACAGTGAATGCGCTGAAGTCTCATCTGCAGCCTTCAAACACACAGACTTATTTGGGAGTCACCATAGATACTCACAAAGCTCTAGCCTCTCCCACTGCAGCCAGAATTCACATCATTCAGTCTCTTCTCACTCAGTTTCAGCCCAACCACTCATTACCAGCCAAAGTCTTCATGCAACTGCTGGGAATGATGGCCTCTTGCATTATAATCGTCCCCCATGCAAGACTTCACATGCGTCTCCTTCAAGAATGCTTAGCACGTCAGTGGAACCAGTCGCAGGGTCAATTAACCAATCTAGTGTTGGTAGATGGCTGCACCCATTGCTCTCTGCAGTGATGGAACCCACAAAATGTATCCAAAGTATGACCCCTCATCGACCCTGTTCCACAGACAGTGTTAACAGCAGACGCATCGCTCACTGGTTGGGGTGCTCATTTACAGGATCACACAATCCAAGGATTGTGGAGTCCAACACACAAAACTCTGCATATAAATCACCTAGAACTACTAGAAGTGTTTCTAGCATTCAAAGCCTTTCAAATTCACCTTGTAAGCAAAGCTGTCCTAGTCCACACGGACAACATGACCGCTATGTACTATATTCAACAAGCATTTGCAATGCAATAGGTCTCGCATTTACGAGACTTTGAGCTATTGGCTCTGTAAATGTCAATAGCTTAAATTCTCGTAAATGTGAGACCTATTGAATTGCAAATATTGTTTGTTTCCAAGTGCCCCATGCCACACTTGCACTTAATAGAGGCCACGCCCCTTTCTTTAGACGAGCTGCGTCTAAAGAAAGGGGCGTGGCCTCTATTATGTGCAAGTGTGGCATGGGGCACTTGGAAACAACACACAAAAAAAATATTTGTAAAGCAATAGGTATTCCATTTGCGAGAGTTTAAGCTATTGTCATTTACAATGCCAATAGCTCAAGCTCTTCTAAATGCGAGACCTATGGCATTCTAAAGAAGTGGCCGCCATTGTCCCGGCTGCTTGGAAAGTGAAAGTGTGCATGGCGCGCTGAATGTTGTTGCAAAGCACGTCGTGCCTGCAGTAAGACAAAACTCACTAAAGAAATGGTGCTTACAGACTAAATAAGACATACCGTGCAACAGAAGTAAAAGGGCCAGCCCTCATGGGAGGTTACAAATGAAGACAAGGTGGTACTAACAAGCCGATTACCGAATCAGAAGCCAGCATTCACAAAGGACAAAGACGCAAGCCAATGAAATATATGGGCGGAGAGTGGGCGGAGCTTCAAGTGCATACTCTAATACAGCATGCCTTGCAGCGCATGCGCTGCCCAGGCTCGACCTAAAAAAAACCCTCATGACTAGATCTATCAGCCTTACGAACCACAACCCCTTCATGGTACTAAGATTAAAAAACCCTTAAAAAGGTCACACACTTACAGTATCACACTCTTGAGAATCCTAAACATTTTTGCCTTTCTGTAAGATGGTCTGATCCAACATTTATTTTTGATATCCCTCCAACCTTTTTGGAAGAAACAACTGCTCCTCTTAGCAAGGACTTCTTGGTAACTTTCTATAATGCAACACAGAGTAGACCAAACAAGTATGTTGTTTGCATGTAGTAACACTGTAGGAGAGGTCACAGGAAGAATTTCTGACAACATGCAAACACTGCTCATGACTGCAATATACAGTGTACGCTGCTCAAGGGCAAAATGGTCAAGAATGGTTTTAATCTAGATATGGAACGACTGTACCCTGAAATGGGTGTCATGCTCAGAAATAGATGGTCTTTTGAGTAACTCTATATGTCAGCATGAAGTCAGTAATCTGGCACTACACTGGCTTAACTGCAAGGCTCTGCACAGATGCCACAATGCAGCGGTAACTGAACTACGGGCAGTAGTGAGAAGAACCAACTTGATTGACTCCAGAGTAAGGATAACAGGTCAATGAAACTGAGTTCACCAGCTTCTAAAATGATTAGGTGCTTTGCCGACAGTGGTTTGGAATGGGCTCCCCGAGCCACGTATTAGAGCTCGATGAGAGGCAGGGAGAGGACGGCGCTTCACAATGGAGGCATTGAGGGGTCCTGTGGGCCATCAGTCCCACCCGGCCTGGCACGGAGATGTGACAAACTAAATGCTGACGGAGGTATTGCACGTGGACAATGTTTACGGCCTGACCCGACGCTATACATGGAGATGTAGTGATAGCCTCAGTTGTGAGCTAGGGGTCACTCGGGAACAATGCACCCCCTCAGTGCAGGAGGCCGGACACAGAGATATGACGATAGCCTCAGTGATGACATTGGAGGTCACTGGGGAACAGTATATGCCCTCTGACCGTCCAGGCTCAAAGATGCGACGATGGCCTCCGCTCTGACGTGGGTCACTTGTGAACAATGTCTCCACTCTGCCCAGTTGTCTTGATTTCGGGCCTTCCAGTGGTTCCTTGGACGATGGGCTGGGCGGTCTCTGGGCACGACCTTTGGCATCCTCAGATGTGGGGAATCGGCAGCCCCTGAATAAATGACCAGAAGTGAGAGCTGGGGGCACAGGGAGCGTCCTACAGGCGTCGGGTGGCCCTGCGTGATGAAGGCATGCAAATGAAGTATAGGGGTTGCCACAAACATTGAGCACTCCCTAGTCCGAGAAAAGGTTTCTTTCAGATTCTCTGCCTCCGGTTAACCAAAAAAGCCTGTTCTCAATTGAGGGGAGGGGGGGTGAGGGGCAGCGGAAGAGGGGAGGGGGGAAGGAAGGAAGGAGATATATATATTTTCAGCTGACTCCGGGGTGAACAGAGATTATTTTCCACCAGACCTTTTTATGGTGCAATGAGCAATTTAAAGCAGGCCTCTGAAGTGTGCTTCGTGGAATTTACATCAGGCCTCTCTATATAACGCAGGGAGGGATTATAGTGGAGAGAGGGACTACCCGTATATGATGCAGTGAGGCAGTTAATGGAGGCTTGCTCCTAAATGGCTATGTGAGGAATTTAAAGCAGTATCAGGACCAACCATCAATAGACTTACAGCAGGCCTTTCCAGGGTCCAGTGAGGAACTAATAGCAGACCTCTGGGGGTCTAAGGTGGGGCCTAAGGCAAGCCTCTAGAGTGACAAGTAAGGGATTTAAGGTAGGCCTCTTGGGGTACTTTGACGGATTTTCCGCAGGCCTCTGGAATGTGCATTTGGAGATTCGCAGCAGGCCTCCGAGAGCGCTACCAGGGGCTTTCAGTAGACCTCTGAGGGGGTCCATGGAAGAACTTACAGCAGGCCCCTGGAGGGTGAAGAGGGGGATATGCAGCAGGCCTCAAAAGAGCTAAGCGAGGGCGTGCAGCAGCACTCTGGAACACACAGGCTAAGGTTCAAAGTCACACCAGGTTTCTGGAAGACGGGTCTATGGAAGGTCCAAAGATCACGAAACAACAATTGTCTGGAAGGTGCAGTTAAGAATTTACACCAGACCTGTGAATGACTTTAGGGCAGGCCTCTGAAGGGTGCAGTGAGGAACTTATGGGAGCCCTATGTGACGCACGGGGGGAGATGGGGGGCAACAAAATTAATCTGAAAGTTAAAGATAGGGATCCCACTGGATCCAGGTCACTGGGCAACTGGGACTTTCCCTTTTGATTGAACAAACCCTTTAAGGCCTTTAAGGCGTGGAGTCCATTGGTCTAGAAAATACCTCTTTCTCGTTTAAAATTTGGCAGTGCTTAACGATTTCACCAGTGCCTACATGCGGGTGCATTAACCAACCAATTACCATATGATTAGTGCATTTATACGATATTATAAATTTATAGATTATAGGAGTGAGGGGTTGCAAAATGTTGAGGCTCTTCACTACTACAGGGCAAGATAAAGGACAGTGGAAGTGCCGGAGCAAAGGTTTCGGCCCCAGGGTCCTGCAGGCTGCAAACAAAGCATGGGAAGGATTTTCTGGAGCTGCACCTGGCCCGAGTTCACCTCTGCTGGTAGGAGGCCGTCCCATTTCTTCTTGGGTCTGCAAAGGAGGCGTCGCAGCATAGAATGAGAACATTGCTATTATCATACACTTTGAGAAACCCTTAAGGAAGAGCCTTGACATAGCGTGCACTCCCACTGGGTAGATGGAAAGCAGCAACCCCACCTCCTCATAATTGCAAATGCGATATCTTCAGCCAGGACTGGGGGCTAACCGGGAGTTCCGCGAGACCGTAGACCTTAATGGCAGGTCATTTTGCCCGGCGGGTCCCACAAGTCTCTTGCGCACCACAGCCGATGTGGTGAGCTCGGCACTCGTAGGGGCGTGGCGAAGCAGCCCTGCACCTCACGGCGTTAAGGGGTCTGCCATGTCTTGTGGAGAATATACGCTATGAGACTCATGGTTTTCTGCACAATTCCTGGTAATACGAGAGCACGTCTTTACGTTTAATTGCTGTCAAACATTTTCCATTAATAGAGGACATTCTTTTATGGGTTGGATTCGGCCGCGCCCATTATTGAATGTGGGGTGCTAGCAGCAGATAATTGTACCATGTTAACATGGCAATGAATGTGAGTGTCTGCTGCTGATAAGCACGGCTGATTGTTTTCAGTGTTTGCTTTCTACAAACTAAAGGCTAATGTTTTCAGGACTAGAGGTACTGCTGCTTTCGAGCACAGCCAAATGTTTTACATGGCTTTCCTCCTTGTATATTCAGTGTACAATGGCAACGCTCATCTTGTTTCGGCTACAGACAAGGTATTTATGATCGCATGGCGGGATGCTTTCGTTCTAATGTTCTTAAGCAATCTACGCAGAAAACCGAAATTCCCATACAATAATTTTAGCCTGCCAGAAGGCCAGTCAGTTACTCTGGGTGGCGCACCTAACCACAGGTTATTTTAACTATAAGACAGACCAAAAGCACACATTTCTAGGCTGTGTTTTCAGTTTACTACTATCGTTTTTCTGAGTTTCACTATCTGCAGTCGGTTGCACTAGGGGTTGTCTCCACACACGAGCAGCACGCAGGCGCTAGTGGGGTGGCAGGACGGCTTATGTCTAAACGAAGGCCTTTATTAGATTAATTCCCTTCCATACATTCTTGTTGTCATGACTACGAGATGCTGCCTGTTTTCGAGCGCGTCTATAAGACTTTCATGGTTTAAAAGTGCAACGCTTTAAGGGCTCAGAAATGTCTATTTTTCGTGTTTTCTAAAAATCAAACTACGTTGGCAGCAACCGAAAATCTGTTTGATAAGCAAGGTAAATCAATAATTGTCATAGACAGGAGAGCAGCGTGACAGTGACCACGCATACGTTTCTGGTTTAGGTACAAATAGCATGCAGGTAGCTCCGACAGTCAGCACTCCCATCTGGGCATGACTGAACGAGGAGAGCTCGAGTCTTTACAGACAGACACAACAAGCGTGGCCGCAAAAGTGAAAGCAGCCCGCGCGGCAAAATAATTAAATAACAAGCGCGGTCCCTAAAGTGAAAGCGGACCCCGCTGCAAATAACAAAAAAAAAAAGTGCTTACCGACTTATGGAGACCGTGTAACGCCACAAGTAAAAGATCCAGTCCTGATGGGCGGTCACAAAACGAGACAGGGCGGTAACAAGGAGGGACTAAGAAGCCTCATATTGAATCGGAAGCCAGCGTTTACCAAAGACGATGCCACCAACCAATGAAAAATATGGGCGGGGCTTCCACTCCACTTCTAAAACATACCCTACTACAGCATGCCTCGCAGAGCGAGCAGCGCATGCGCTGCAATGCTAGGCTCGACCTAAAAACGGGGGGACGACACTCTCTCCAACTATCACGCCTAGCACAAGCCATTTGGAAATGCGCTATATACCACAAGATTTGTCTCCTGGCAGAGCACCTTCCAGGAATAAACAATCAGATTACAGACCTCAGCAGACAGAAGCAGCAAAACCATGAGTGGGAACTCCATCCTCAGGTTCTCCTCCCCTACTTTCAGGAGTGGCGATTTCCTCAGATAGACCTGTTCGCCACAGCAGAAAACGCAAAATGCCCAAGCTTCGCCTCCAGATTCCCACACCCGCTCTCCAAAGGCAATGCCCTATGGATGAACTGGTCAGGGATATTTGCCTATGCTTTCCGCCTCTCCCACTCATTCCACTGGTAGTTCGGAAGCTCAGGCAAACATCCCTCACACTAATTCTTATAGCTCCAACTTGGGCACGTCAACCCTGGTTCACCACCCTGCTGGAGCTGTCACTAGTTCCACATCAAAAGCTGCATCTCACCTCCAGTCTCCTCACTCAGAGCCATGGAGAAATCAGGCATCCAAATCCCAAAGAACTCAACCTGGCGATCTGGATCCTGAAGTCATAGAGTTTGGTTATTTACATTTACCTCCAGACTGTATGAATATCCTAAAAGAGGCTAGAAAGCCTACCACTAGAGCATGTTATGCAGCAAAATGGAAACAATTTATTTACTGTAACAATATCAATCCTCTAGATGCTTCTGTACAGAACATCATCTGTTACCTGTTAAATTTACAACAATCTGGATTAGCCTACACATTAATTCGCTTACACTTAGCAGCAGTAGCTGCATACTTACAAAATATACAACACTTTTCAGAGTACCAGTGATTAACTCCTTTATGGAAGGATTAACAAGATTGATACCACCGAGAGTCCACCTGCACCAGTGTGGAACCTAAACATAGTCCTTACAAGACTAATGGGTCCACCATTTGAACCAATGCATAGGTGCCAATTGCAATTCCTCTCATGGAAAGTTGCTTTCCTCATCGCAATAACTTCACTGAGGAGAGTTGGTGAACTCCAGGCATTAACTATACAAGAGCCTTTCTTTCAGCTTCACAGAGACAAAGTGGTTCTTCGCACCAATCGTAAATTTCTCCCTAAAGTAGTTTCTGCCTTTCATATCAATCAATCAGTTGAGTTACCCGTCTTCTTTCCTCGACCTGATTCTGTGGCAGAACGGGCTCTATACACCCTTGATGTTAGAAGAGCTCTACTTTATTACGTCGAAAGAACAAAAGAATTTCGCAAAACAAAGCAACTTTGTTGCTTTCTCTCAACCACACAAAGACAATCCTATATCTAAATCAGGCTTTGCAAGATGGATCATTAAATGTATCCAAATATGTTATGCGAAAGCAAAAAGAACTTTGCTAATACCCACTAGAGCGCATTCTACTCGCAAAATAGGGGCTACTATGGCCTTCTTAGGTAATATTCCCCTAGCTGATATCTGTAAGGCAGCAACATGGTCTACTCCGCACACATTCACCAAACACTATTGTGTAGATGTGTGCGAGGCAACAAGCTAATGTAAGCCAAGCAGTACATAGAACACTGTTTCAGACAACTCAACAACTACAGGTTAGCAACCGCTTTGGGAGTATACTGATGTGTAGTCTATGCAAAGTATGTGATCTGCAGCTCACATGCCTCGAACGGATAATGTTACTTACCAAGTAAGCATCTGTTCTTGGCATGTAGAGCTGTAGATTCACATGCGCCCACCCGCCTCCCCGGTCTCCTGTAGTTGTTGCAGTTTCTCAGTTTACATACATACACATGGACATCTCTATTCTACACTTACTAACTCTATTCTCACCCTCTGCGGGAAAACAATCTAACAATGGAGTCAATGCCCATGCGCACTATCGCCGAAAGGAGGAGTTCCCTTACCTTGTGACTGGAAAGACTTCTTCGAAGAAAAACAACTTACAAACATCCGGACCCAACACTAGATGGCAGGAGTATGCAAAGCATGTGAATCTACAGCTCTACATGCCAAGAACAGATGCTTACTGGGTAAGTAACATTATCCTTTTTTTGTTCCTTTCAGATTACAGAGATTATAATTCATGACAAAAAAACTGAATGTTGCTTCTGGTACCAGTGTAATTAGTTTTGCTCTCAGGTTTCTGGTTTAATGCTTAAGTAGTTAAGCCCTGGACAAGTTTTTTTTATTTGCAGTATAATGCTTGCGGTGCAAAATTTTATAATGGAATAAACAGGATCACAAATACCAGAATGAAAAGAAATATCCTGGACTGGATGAGATCACTCTAGCAAATTTGAAAGCCGTGGAGTTAGTCTTGGGTATTATTTCTGGTCTGTAAATTCATTTCACTCTCGGCATAACTTGACAACAACTGACCGGATTGTGTGGCTGTTTAGAATGGACTGTGCTTTGCATCAAAGTCCTTAGTGAGGCCTCTCTGGTCATTTCAGTTTGTGATAGATTAATAGCAATGACACAAAATAGCCTTAGCTATTCCCTGTTTGATGTATATATGTAGCTTTACTCTTTGCAGCCGACTGTTGTGTGTTTCAGATTCATCACTGAGGGAACTCTAGCCATAAGGAATTTCTCTTTGCCGGAACAATTTTCTCACCTCATTCGACACAACCCCTGGGTGTTTTTTTTTTTTTTTTTTTTTTACAATGGTTCAATAGTTTTATTAAACCAGATGCTGTGAAACAAGATGGACTCAAAAGTGAAATGCCAGAATTGGGATTAAGAAATCGTGACTGCCAAGGGAGTGAGAAATACTTTGTGAAAATGGCAAAAATATCTAGTGGGATTGCTGTTTCAGCAATTGGATTCACCCTATTTTGAAAGGGTGGCCATAGTTAGGCACATTCTGATTGCCTACTGATAGTCAACCAGAAGAGTCCTTTGACAAACTGACCACGGTTCGCATGCCGGCTGGTTATCGCGTAGCTGTCTATTGACTGCAAGATAGAGTTGGCTGTGTTTCTTTTTTCTAGGGATTCTGTTTTGACCTACTTAGGATATCTGCTGTGCATTTTCAGTGTCCGCTTTACCCACTGAGTAGTTAGTGAGTTGCTAGATAGTAATTACATGTCTAATCTGGTAGCAGTGGTGCCCTCTTAGAATCGGATCGTGGGTCTCATCTGCTGAACCCTTTAAACAAAAAGAGTATTTATGTAGCCATGTTTACAGCAAATTATCTCCCCTTCTGTATAGATCTGTGCTGAAAGCCCTGCAGATAAAGCAGCGGGTAAGTCTGCAGATGAGAACAGTTTATTATGCCCACCTAGTATTTACTGAAAGGCTCGGTGGAACTAGTCAACAGTGGCTTCTGGCTGTGTCGGATGCGGCCACCACGCCATGGTGAACAGACAGGAGGAAGTAGCAAGAAAGCTCGCCTGCTTTATGTCACAATGTTGTTTCTTGGCAGGGTCAGATGCGATGCGATGCACTGGGTAGCCTTTGATGAACTTCTATCCGTGATTCTGCGGACTTTCCTCTGAGCACACCCTCGATCATGAGACCTCAGCCTTACAGTGCCAGTGCCAGCATACACAGCTGAACTAAGACTGACAGCTGAGACCCAATACTTCAGTACCAGAAGGGTAGACCAATCAAGGTGTCTGTCAATTATGGTGGCATTCATTGAGGGGCTGGTTGTGGCATTGGTGTTTAGGACGCAGAGAGCCCTAAATGCCTAACCAACAGTTGAACTAGGCAGACTTGCGTGACTGATCACCCAGGCACTGTTTTGGGAACTTTTACAGAAAAGCGTTAGGCTAAAAGTCGAAAGGACTGATGGTCTTGGCTCCTATCTGTGTACAAGAACTGTGCAGACAAGGAGCAACCACTTCTGGACAAGCTACAGAAATATTACTAATGCATTTTTAGTTTATGTATCTCATGCATGGATGCTACTGTAAGACTTTACAAATGGAGGATTTGATGTCAGAGATTCTGTCTCTCTATAAAGTAGTGATATTATTACTTTTGCCCTCATTCCTAGCCCAGCTTAAACTTTAAAAGAATCTCAGTTTGACTGGTCTCACTAGGCTCGGTGCAGCAGTAAAGCTTTAATGTTGTCTTTCACACTCTTCTCTAAAGTCTGAGGTCTGCTCTGTTCAATGAGGATGGAGTATCATGGCAAAGAGAAGACATGAAAGGGAGGCAAGAAGAAGCAGCATAAAGGGCAACGTCAACATTTGACTCTATGTCAAAGGACACTATTTCCAGTCCTAATATTTTCTTTACCTAAATTGGTGTGTTCCAGGAGTTTTGTCTTTATTCAGTATATAAACTAATTGTGCTAGCAGACCTGAAAGCAATAATCTCTGTAAGGAAATTCTAGAACAGGAAAACCTGTGTCCGAGTATCATGGAGTTGTTTGGATCCAAATAACGAAGGGAGAAGTAGATAGTAAAGACGTGAAAGTAGGGGATAAAAGTGTCAGACTGGAGATGGAAAAAGAACTAGGAGGAAGAGAGCTGAGGTAGAGAGGTGTGCCGTTGCCCCCAGTCACTGTCTGCTTCTGCATTCTGGTATTTGTAGTTTACGAATTTCAATTAAAAACACAAACCTAGAAGAACCAGAAAACAGAGGATAAAGGAATGCTAGTATGTGTCAACTTTTTCCTGTGATGTCATGATCAGGCTAAAGGTCAGGTGATGTAATTTCTTATGTTGTCATCATTGCGCTAATTACTCGTTCTGAAACCTGAAAAAATTTACATATTTTCAGCCACAGTGTATGACTTTACAATTGTCAAGTTGTACATTAGTGGGGAATTGTAGGTAGCAGGTATTGCATGGAAACTGGGCACCCTGGATCAAAAAGTCAGATTCCAAATGCGAAGTACACTCTTTAAAAAAAAAAAATAGTTTGGTTAATTAACACATAATGCACTTTGAACTTCCTGTACCCTAAATACAACTGGAACTCTTTTCAAATGTTCTTATAGTTTTATCCATTTGTACGTATTTTTATTAGTCGTATTTTTTAAATAAACACTTTAAAAATATACATCAAACAATTGTCTGATCTGCAAAAATAGAACATTATGGAATCAGTCTTCTCTTTTCCTCTGGTAATTTTGGCGTCTGATCCAACTAGGGCATTCTGGAAGGGAGCCTCAGTACTTTCCATCTAACAGTCAGGAAGTCCATGCTTAATTTGAGCTGGTGGTTGCTGGTGGGGACCACTGGCATTTATTTTTGGGACTGGAACTTGTTTTTCCGAGCTGGAGGAAAACGCACAGATTGGGAAGACAAAGGATGAGAAAAACACCAAAACCGTCTCAAATGGTGAAAATGTGGATCTGCAGGAGTGAGATAAGGGGGCAGGGAACGTCTGTGGTGAATTAAAGAGGCATAAGGTGGATTTAAGAGTACTAGCCTTGGCATTCTGTGAGCTTACGTGTAATAGCAGCGGGCTTCTGAGCAGCACACCATGTACCGGCATTCTTTAACGAGTGAAGCACTGCAGGAAGCCATTTGCTAGCCTAAGGACTTGAACTCTGACCATCATTTCTGCCACAACTTACCTGCTCATGCTCTCTGATGATGTGCAGCTTTACCTGGTCAACGGGACTCACCTTGGCCTAATAGTAGCCATTCATGGCTTATTCTGTGCATTATTGTATGCATTCTAGCGATCGTGGCGCTTCGTTGCCATATTGAGGACATTCTTGGCAATATTCTGTCTACACCTGGCATGAAAATAAAAATCTAGAGTGAGTATTCCTAGAATATCTGTGTATCCTTGGCATAGTGAAGACACTTCTGGGAAGATTCTGAAATTCCCCGGCATAATACTGGCTAATCCTTGAAAATATTCAGGCGGCCCCTGGCATTATAGTGGCTTCTTTGATGCATCATACCGTTCTTCTCAATATTCCAGTTATTCTTGGAATAATAGAGGCCCATTTTTGCCATATAGTGGCCATGCTTAGCAACATTCTGGCTTTGCTTGGCACAACAGTTTCCTGTCCTTAATATATTATAGAAATGCATGATGACATTCTTGATAGTGGCCCATTCTTTACGTATTTTGAGAGTTTTTAACAAAATTTTGGCTATCCATGACATACCAGTGGCTCCTCCCCATCATATGGTTAGCATTCTTGGGAATATTCTTGTTATGCCTCACTAAATGGTATTCATTCTTAACATGTTGTCGGTGTCCTTGCTTTAATTATGGCTCTACACTTATTAGTTATGACCTAGACCCAGTGGTGTCCATTCTTGACATTTTGTGGATATTCTGTACATACAGCTAGCTATCCCTGGCAAAATGGAGGTGGCAGTACTCGCCACATAACTGAGATACCTGGCTTGTGATGAATAGTGAGCATGAAAGGCAGTCAGTTTTAGTGTAAGTTATACATGGGAGTGTTTGATGAACATAAGCTGATGTATTTTCCTACAAATAGAAAATCTGGGATTTTTGGGGCAATGGAAATTGCAGGCTTCACTTTGCAGGGTTTGAGTTCATTTATCGAAAATGAAAAATGTGTATTTCACAATAAAATGTATTTATTTTTTAGAAACTGGCAATTTGCCAGTTTTTGGACAAGATGGTTGTGTTGCAATTCTAAAATCCATTTAAAACCGTACTTGAGCAACAATTCATGTGGAGTATGGGAGAATGTTTGCTTATTTTGGTGCCTGTGTGCCACAGGGTCCTTACTGATATGGCTATTACTTCATGATGTGTATGGTGGCATTTCATAACCTTCATTCATTAGGGCTTCTTATGAGATCTCTACAGTTGTCTGAGAACGGAGCATGTAAGATTGGTGTATCCTGTCTGTTCCCGTGCGCTCTAAATAACTTGGCAGCAGATTTGCCATATGAACCTGTAAGATTTGTCTAACTCTGCTGTCTATGAACTGCAGTTTTGAGATTTGTGCAAGTTTAGTTTTTCCTCATCTTGCCTTTTCCACATCTACTTTAACATATGATGAAGAATCCACTTTGAAGGAACAGTGTGGAAAAATGAAGTGGAAAATATACTCTATACATTTTGAACTGTGAGGGGGCCTTTTTGCTTAGTGGATTGCCCATTGCATTGGCTCTATCTTTGTAGCAGCTTTGTTCCAGTTTAGTTCGCTCCACAATCTGTTACTGGGATGATTGCTAGATGTGTGTTTTTACAGGCCCTTTACTGCTCTGTCATGCACTGTAGTGCCCATCTTCAGGGGGGTCTAATGTCTTTATTCCAAGTAGTTAAAAGCCAAAGGAGCAATAGAATCCCAACCTGTAGCTCCCCGTTAGTCGCTATAGCTCAGGGTTCTCCAAAGTCTGTCCTGGAGTGCCGGATCCATGCCAGATTTTTAAGATAACTACATTTATCTAAATGGGGATATGCCAAAAACTGGCATGGATCTGGCCCTCCAGGACCGACTTTGGAGAACCCTGCCAGGATAGCTGAACAGTGGCAGCCACTTTCACCGGGACAAGAACTTCGAACCCCAAGCTGCCAACCCTTAGCTATACGCTGCTCAGATTCAGTCTGCACTGCCTATCAAGTGAGGCGCTTGGGCTCATCAAGCTGCTCAGTGCACATTCTGCAGGTGCATGCAAGGTCCTTGCATGGCCTCTTGCACTGCCTACTCCCTTTCCTGCTGTGAGTCACATGAGACACCCCCCTTGAATCCCACAAACCTCCATAAGCAACTTGTTGAAGGGATTAGCCTTACGAGTAACTTGCTGGCTTTTTCTACTGTGAACATTGCACTGTAAAAGAATCTCTTGCTCTATGTGGTGACTGCTAAGGGACATGTTTTTTTTGTTTTTTTAAATGGTTGGACATCTGTGAAACATGCTGCGCTACAAATATCTATTATTCGAACACCTTTAAATAGGGGAACTCATGATGGTGAGCATGTCATTTCCAAAAGTCCTGTTTTTATTCTCTAAAATTTGTTTTTAAAATATTGCTTTAATCCACTGTCTTTCTCAGAGTGCCTTTGTCATGAAAAGGTTCAGATGACTAAACCAGCAAAGCAGATGAGAGGGCTTAAACATTTAAGTGTATGGTTATAGGGTGGACCTAAATTAAATATAAATAGCTATATGAATCGTGTTCTGCCACCTGCTGTTCAGAATCCCTTCAGAACAAATATTGTGTCTAATCGTAGAATTGTGTAGCTTTCTTTTAATATGCAGAAATTCATCATGGGAACTTAATGCTTGCTACCCGCATTGCATGCAGAGTCCCTACAGGCAAATCCACATTTCCTCTGATAAAAGATTTACTTTTCGCTAAATTGCTATACCATTGTATTTTATTTGTATTGTAAAACAGTTCTTCTTTTTCTTCATGTAGAATGTGTTTGTGCATGTTCTGGACATGTCCAATCCCAAAGGCATCTGGGAATTTTCTGATCAATTCAAGGCTGAGCACAGATTGAATGTCCTGGTAAGTCGCCATGTTGTATGCACACAATCCCCGCCTCTGTTATATTATGTTTGCATTGCTAGAGACGTCTTTCAGAAGTAGGACTTTAGAAAAATCTTCATCTGCAAACTATGGACCAACTCGTTTGCATCTTTCCAGATTCTTTGTTAAGGAGGGATATAATTCATTTGACACCAAGCAAAGGATGCTTCATAAAGCTCTACTTCAGAAAGAAGCACTAGGAGGGGCGTTAACATACAGCCTTCTTTTTAAATAGATATCTTAGAAATTCATCACATGCACAGTCTAACACTAGGAGCGATAGTTTGGATCTCTGTGGGAAATTATGACATGCTCTTCAGGACATAACACATCACGGCCCTCATAGCTTCACTTTCTAATGGACGCCGACGACACCCAGGAGCACTGCATTGTTCAGGGTGTTAAATTAGAACTGTCTATGTTCATAAAAGTACTCCCTGTACTATACACTGACGATAGTGTAGCTGACAAGGGCACTTGTATTGGGGTGATTGGTCTGCTTAAAGAAAAAGTGACAAAATGCTAGAAAATGATACTTTGCCTCAACCTTTGGAAATCCCATCTTTTGAAATACGCATTGAAACCACTCCTGATGAAGTTGAGGATCATGTTTGTCAAACATGCTTCTGACTTCTCAACGGTTTTTCAGGCAATGGAATCATGAAGGTACATCTTTGGTCATTCAGGACATTAGACTTTGGAAGTCCTTGAACCATTGCCCTAGAGCTGACCTTCACCTCCTCTGCTCCAGGAAGCTGAGAAAGCTATTGGCTCACATTGTGGATGCAGTGTATAAAGAACAGGGATTTCACCCCATTTCCACTACACCTCATCCCAAACAAACATTTAAGAAGTGGACATAAAGAATTCTAAATCCTTTAATGCTCTTAGAGTTTTATATCTTGAAAAAATGTGTTTTTAATTATGGCTGGAAATAATACTTCAATGTGATGAACTGCATAGACAACATTTTAGATGTAATTTTGCACATTGTTAAGGACTTTTTGGCGTCTGTCATATGAAATGTGTTCTATGATGATAGTAATCAAGGCATCATCTACCTGTTAGTTCAGCAGCCATCTCTGAAATTGTATAGTTTCAGTGTACTATTCTGAAAGCATCTAAGATTTCTCAAAATGTTAAAATTTAATGAGGACGCAAAATGTCTATTTATTTTCTCTGTACTCCTCAAAATTAATGTAACCAGTCTATCTTCAATAGTGGCAAGGTTATGGCCCATCTGCAAATGATTTAATCTTCATGATATAACCCTTCATTTCTACAAGAAAGTTCTCTACTGTATGTATCTACATATATATGTGGTATGTAAATACTTGCACAGGGCACAAGCACTCATTCTTCTTTTTGAGAACTTTCCCTTACACTTCCTTTTACAGTCTCACCCTCTGCCCCCAACCTGCCATCTCAGAAGACACTGTCAACATTGTGTAAGAACTGTTAAAAAGGAGTCCTTCTCATGACTCTACAAAACCAAAAGGCAGTAATCATCACAAGGACTTCCCTAACTCTTGCTCAGTTTCCCCAACCCTTAGACTTCTTTGCACTCATTAACCACTGCTGAAGTACAGTTTTAATTTATCCAAACACCCATCCTACACCTGAAATACACCTGTACTGATGTGCAAGCTGCATCACTCTCCCTGTTTGTACCTCAGCCTCTGGCACACCCTGCCCTTAAATAGAAGGTACTATTGTATCGTACTCCGCAACCAAGCCACTACTAAACTGCTTATCATCTACTATCCGCTGGCTGACAACACATTTTTAGAGCACCTCTCTGTATTCACAACTAATAAAGTGATTGCCTCGAATACAACAACTTTCACAGAGACTTTCAGCTACATTGGTGAGGTCCAAAGGTTCCAACTGTGTCACAGCTTTCTTCATTTTTATAAATAACCACATGCAAGTGAATTGGATTCCCACCCACTGGAAACACTCCATTCTAGACCTCTTAATTGCTAGAAAATATAAACTCAAAACTGAGACACTGATCCCTGCTGATTGGTGTTTCTGGACTTTAGGCTAAACAAAAAAGGCCACAAAGTGGATTTGAAACCTTAACAACTTTGATCCTACCTCCTTAACTGTTAATGTAGCCTAATCCTTGGAGACCCTCCCTCCTGTTTAGGAAGTCAACAGACCTGTGAATCTGTACACAGAGTCTTTAAAAAGGAGATTGAGGAGACATTGGCGACCAAGAACAAGGCCCTACATGTAGGGTTCATTGACTTCAAAACAGCCTTTGATAGTGTCTTGGGAGAGAAACTTTGGACAAAATTAAGTGACTGGGGTATTCCACCCCACTTACCAATGGCAATTGTATCACTGTACTCCAGTACCTGGGTAAAGATTAAAATGAACTCTGGATGGTCCACAACCTTAAAAAATCACGACCAATAAAGGCTTAAAGCAGGGCTGTACACTGGCCCCACTACTGTTCATTCTGTATGTGGCCGACCTAAAAGAACATCTTTTAAAGGAGAGGTTGTTCCTACCAAAGGCAGCTGGGCTTAGAATCCAGGTGTGTTAATATGCAGATGGTAAGGTGCTCCTTGACCAGATAGGTCTACAGAGACGTTTTAACTCACTTGCTACTTATTGCAATGCCAATAACCTAAAGATTAATGTCACAAAGATGAAGGTTATGATCATCGCTCATAGACGCATACAAAGAGGAGCGTGGTTTATCCAGCGGAGTGCAATTGAGCTTGTGGACTCCTACAAATATTTGTGGGTATGGCTGGAAAGCAGGGGATGCATTTCTCCACATATTTTTGCTCAATAGATGGTAGCAAATTAATTTACGTGGGCCTTCTGCAAACTAAATAAATTAATGGTGAATCCAGGTTTCCTGCCTCTTTTAAAGGTGATGGCAAGCAAGCTATTACCAACAATTTCATAAGGGGCACTGATATTTAAAAGTCAAGTTGGCAAACTGGCTGAATAAGGTGCAAGTCACCTGTTACAGAAAGATTTTTGCTCTTCCGATTGTACCACACACGCTCAAATCTTCCTAGAATTTTGCTTGACCTCACAATGTCTGATATTGACCTAGCCTACTGCCTAAAAGCCAAGCAAGCAAAGAATGACACTCTAAAGCATGTGATATGGAGAGTAATAAATTCTCCTCACTCAGTATGGCATAGATATTCAAATACTTCATTGATTGATTTGGAGGCACAAGATATCTGGGCAAGTAACGTGAAAGCTGCTCCTAAAACAAGCAAAACTAATATCAATGGAACGGGATGTGAGGATACTGAAGGAAAAGGTGCATGGTAGCTAGGCAGCAATGCTTAATGAACCAGGTCTTCTCCCAATCTACCTTTCTCAACCACTTGGCAAGGAAATGAAAAAACAACTGCTGAAATTAAGATTTGGCCTAATCCCCTTAAAAGCTTATTGGTATTGCCGGAGGGAACTCCATGATAACCGACGGTGCAGACTCTGTTCTAGGGGAATGTATGACGTTGCAACACATGCGTTCACAACGCATGCCTTTACAACGCGGTCGTTACAATGACCGCATTGTTACCCCGCGTGCCAATACATCGGAAGTCGTATCAACGACTTGCTGTAGGGGGCGCGCTGGACTTAGGAATAGTATTAATTACTATTCCGACTCCAGTTTGTGCAACAGCAGGGAAGGTGTTGGATTTAAAATCCAACACATTCCCTGGTGTTGCACACCCCCTACAGCAAGTCGTTGATACGACTTGCGATGTAATGGCACACGTGGTAACAACGCGGTCGTTGTAACGACCGCGTTGTGAATCCATGATTTGTGGAAACAGCGTGCTAAACGCTGTTTCCCGTTCTAGGGGAGATTAATCCTTGTCTCACATTCTCTGCATTCGAGAAATGCTAACTCCGCTCAGAAAATTCTGGTTGCTTCCAATATTTTGTGTATTAAATATCGGGACTTGCCATGACACCATACAATCCTGCTTGAAAGGCGAACCCATGCAGCAACTTGCTCACTTTTTGAAATACCTTAAAGTCACATTCTCACTTCTGCAGATGACCCGTACCTCGCCGGAGTAGAGATAATATTAAGCAATTGGCAGGCCAGGTCAAATTTTAGATAACGGGGTCGTTTATGCTGCCACGCCGTTATGCAATCAGCACTTTATCGGACTTACATAAATAGGCATCTTATAACATCGAAATAGAAGCCAAATACTGCACTTTGAGTACATTATAAATCGCCTCCTAAGAGTAGGCCAACTTGGAAGCATGCAACACTTTATTGTTCTTAGTATAGAAAGTACGCCGTAGTGCATAGCAAAAAGTCATGCACTACATTTTAACTATATTGGGGGGTTTTTATAAGCAGTTTTTAACATATATATGTGTTAATAAAAGATATGCATGAATTGACAGACAGATAAGGTTTACATATTGATCTTTTGAGAAATTCCTTTTTTTCTCTTGTTTTTTTCCCCCAATTGTAATAATTTTAATTAATCGCAAAATAAAAGAACTATTTATGTATCAAAAAAAACTTGTGGCATAACACTCCTTCCCTGGTGACTTTGAGGACTCAAAGTAAGAAATGCAAACCACTCATCTACAAGTCCAAATGTACCTTCATCAGAAATGGTAGGATGCCCAATTTAAAAATGGATGCACAAAGCTATTCAGGATAGTAAATACGTTCACAGAACTCTCTTAAGAGGGAAATACCGAATCCACTGAAAAGATTTGAGCTCTCCGCTTTCTTTAAGCATAACATGTAAACTCTTCCTAGCATCCCCCTCTCCCCACAGGGGTCCAGGAAATCTGTGACACCAACCTTTTCTTTTATAATACTGACACAATCCGTGTCCCCATTCACTATAACTTCTACCCTCAACACTCCAGGTCCCCCCTTCTATATGAACCATAATAACTCCTCCTTGTCTCAAGGATTGGTCTTGGACTTCATAGCGCTAGGTCAGACCTCGTTTCTATTAGAAAAAATCTGCTAGCATACCTGGACAACATTAAAAACATTTTGCATATTCTCAGTGCTTAATTTGTAAAAAAACTAAAAATAAATAGAGAGAGAAATGCCAGGGCCCTGTCAGGAGGCACCATCCATTGCCTCTGCCTGCACTGCCAATAACCGTACCAATACAACTACTAACCATAACACTTCTATAAGTGTGACAATTCAGACTATTCCAGGCCATCCACAGCTATAAGAATGCCTTGGGCGACAGGCGTTAGTCGTTGCTAATGTATGTAGAATTGTAAACAACTGTTGTGCTCATTCCAAAATTAGACAGACAGCACCACCATGTGGTGGACTGTCATAAATGCTGGTGGCAACAATTAAGTGCCGGTGCTGAGCACCGGAAACCCCTGGCTCAGATTAAGCACTGCCTATTGTCAAAACCCTCCTTTCATTGCAAACCCCTTAAGAGCTGCATAGAGAATCAGCTCAAACTTCATATCTGACCTTTGGCGTCTGCCTAAGATGCATTACAGAGACAACAGCTCTAGAACTAGTAGACAAACCACTTTATATCCTAGACAAAATGGACTCGGGACTTCTGACTCCTCAAAGAGAACATCAGTGCAATTACAAAAAATAAACCAGTGAATAAAAGCATATTGGACTCAATTGAGAGAGTGAAGCAGAGAATGTTTCATGGAGATGAGCAGGATTACATATAACATAGGATTTATATCCTTGCTGAAAAATGCGATCAAGCGTTCCTTAACTGGTCGTATACTATTTTTTTTTTTTTTAACACATTTTTTATGGAGTGTTGTCAATCATTTATACATATTACAAGGCACCAATGACATTTTTTGATTTTCTCACAGTCGGATGAGGGAGTATATATGTTGTTCTTAACGTCCCATACATAGAATTTCATTACATTACATTTCCTAGATATGCAGCATTTGTAACACTAACAGTAATGGAATTACATATCAGACACAGCATATCAAGCATTATCGGCGTGTTAATTACCATTATTGAAACTACCCACCCCCACATACTAACCCTATTAACAAGGAACTTAAGAAACTCTGCCGCTGTGTTGTAAATACCCCTACTGAGGTAGATAATACATAATACTACGGGGTAGTCATGTCCGATATAGGTGGAAAGGACAGGAGAGGAAGGGGGGCACAGGGGAGGCGGGGGGTAGAGGGAAGGAGAGGGAGAGGCAGGGGGGACGGCGGCCACCTCGAAAACCACGCAGGACGCAGCATCAATAATCAGTGATCATCCAAGTGGACCTCCAGTGTGCCCCGGGAACCCCCTAACCCCCCCCTCCGTAGTTGCTTTGAACTGTTCCACCAAATACGCCCAGTCCAGGGAGATGGGTCGTTTTCGCAGCCCTCTATATTCTTCACGATGAAGCGCTTCCGTCTCCGCTACGGTCCATCTAAGAACTTCCTCCCTCCATTTATCCTCGCGCGTCGCTGTGCGCGATTTCCAGCGCTGAGTAATCAATTTTTTGGCAAGCATCAAGGCTAATCCCGTAAAGCGGCGCAGTAGCTTTGCCTTCTTGGGGAGAGGAAAGAGGCCCAGAAGGCATGCATCTATAGTATTCCAAGGGGAGTGTTCTGTTAAGATTGAAAGGCTCTGCGTAACCTCCGACCAAAACCCTCCCAATACAGGACAGGACCACAACATGTGAATAAAATCAGCATCATGGTTTGGACATCTTGGACAGCCAGAAGAGGCAGCAGGAAACATCCTCTGGATGGCCCTTGGGGTGAGATATGCCCTATGCAGTATGAATAATTGTATTGTTTTTAGGCGGAAATTTCGGGAGACCCGTCAAGGGTGTTCTAACATCAAGGCCCATTCTCTATCATCCAATTCCCTTACCAGGGACGTTTCCCATTTTTGTCGGAGAGTCAGTAGTGGAGTGCCCAAATGTACCCGGAGCCCCTGGTAGAGCCATCGTACAAGGTGGTGGCCATGCCCCATTATATGAACCGACTTCAACAAATGGATGGTGGGAGGTTCTTTCTGATCCACCAACCAGTATTTCCGGATGTAGTGCAAAAGTGCTGCATGTGTGAGGAAGAGGGTTGCCGGGACTGCATTAGTATGTACAAAATCCTCATGAGACATCAAGCTGCCATCTAAGAATAAATCTCGGACCGTCTCCATGCCATTCTGGGTCCAACTCTGTAATCGAGCACTAGATAAAATCCCTCGCCTAGTGGGCTGGCCACAAAGCGGGATATTAGGGGCATATGGGATAGGTATTTTTGCATATTTGTGCGCTTGCTTCCAGTAATGCATTGCCACATGTAAGCGAAAGGGGGGATCTCTCAATTTGTCGACCCCGGGGCATAATTACGCCTGGAGGATACCACGGTGTAGATGGTTCGCAGTATATCCTATCTCAAATAAGTTACGGCCCGCCAACCAATATGTGAGCCATTGTAATTGCCCCACTATACAGTAGGCCTTAAAGTCGTTAGCCCACATGCCGCCAGCGGTACTCGGCAATTGCATTTTGGCTAATGCTACCCTATGTCTACCCGTTCCCCACAACAAGGACACCAACAGGGTATCCAATGTTTTAAATATCCATGCAGGGAGAATCACCGGGAGGTTCACAAAGTGATAGAGGAGTCTAGGTAACATGACCATTTTGGACACGGCCAAACGACCTGCCACTGTTAATGGTAAGGTATTCCAAAAAGAGACCTGAGAACGGAGTGAGTTAATAGTTCTAACCACATTCCCGTCTATAGTATCCGCAGTGGTCCTGTAAACGTGGATCCCTAGATATTTAAAAGTTGTGGGTTCCACCTTAAATAATAACTGCCCAAACTGTAGGTGTGGTCTATTATACCTATCATAAAAAGAAAATGCCACCGATTTTGAGGCGTTAAGGCATAATCCGGATATTTCCCCGAACCGTGCAAACTCCGCTGCTGGTTCATGCATAGTTTTGTTTAAATCTTTAAAATATAATAACATGTCATCTGCATAGAGTGACACAGAATGGACTGTTCCAGCCAGCGGTATACCATATGGGGCCATAATTTGACGCAAACGTTGCGCTAGAGGCTCCAAAGCCAGCACAAACAATAAGGGCGACAAGGGGCAGCCTTGGCGTGTACCACGATAAACAGAATACATTGGTGAGATAGTGAACCCAGTCTTGGCACGGGCTGTAGGGTTAGTGTAGAGCAATTTTACCCAATTGCAATATGATGGGGGAAGACCGAATTTAGCCAACGCGGCTAACATATAAGGCCAGCTCAGAGTATCAAATGCCCGGCGTACATCTAATGATAGACACCCAGCAAACGGTGCTGATGACGAAGCCGCATGGATCACAGCATGTAGACGGCAAATATTTAGTGAGGTACTACGGTTGGGTATAAACCCACATTGATCCGTGTGCACTAATTGGGGAAGGAGGGGGAGTAATCTAGATGCCAAAAGTTTACTAAGTACTTTATATTCAGTGTTAAGGATTGAGAGGGGCCTATAGGACGTAAGGTCAGTTGGAACTTTATCAGGCTTTAACAAGGATGTGACCAGTGCTTCCGTAGTGGTGGGGGGCAAGGAGCCTTCTGCAAGTGAAGTCGTATAGAGCTGTAGCAACTTGTGGACTAATGTTTCTGCAAAGGTTGAATAAAACTCAACAGGGAGCCCATCTGAGCCCGGAGTTTTATTACGGGCCAATGCCTTTATGGCCACGCGGATCTCCGCTGCGGTAATCGGAGCCTCCAGCTCCTCGGCCTGAGGGTCTGAGATAGTAGGAAGTTCGACCTCTGCCAGAAAGCCAGTGATTTCTTCTGACATGTCTAGGGGGGGAGCAGTGTACAGGTTAGTTTAAAATTCTCGGAATGTGTGATTAATGTCAGCTTGGGAGGTGACCAATGTGTGATGGGCATTAGTTATCGCCAGTATGGGGGTGGGGGTCATTTGAGGTTTAATCAATCGCGCTAACAACGTGCTAGCTCTATCAGCTTCCACATGCGTGCGAAGTGTGTATGCTTGTATGTCGATCACCCTTAGCCGTTCCAACAGTTCTGCATATTGTATTCTGGCCTCTTGCAAGGCCTCTACCCCCTCCTCGCTTACTTGGGCTGCTATCTCTTTCGCTTGCAAAGCACTTTCTAGATCCGATATGTCTCTAACCGTCTCACTCCTAATTCCCACCAAGGACCCAATGGCGACTCCCCGAATCGTGACCTTAAAGGCCTCCCATTCTAAGGATCTGGACGTGGCTGTGCCCTCATTCTCTACAAAAAATGTGGTAATAGCCGTAGTCAATGTGGCCCGAAACACCTGATCTTCTAAATGCAGCGGTTGCAACCGCCAAGTGGGAATAGGTGCGGGGGAACGACCCCAATTTATCACTAGTTCTATGGGATTATGGTCCGAGATGGTCTTGCCCAAATAAGTACATTGCTTAATGGTCGGGGATAAGTCAGGTGTACATAGGAAGTGGTCTAGACTGGTATGTAACTTGTGCGGATAGGAATAGAATGAATATTCACGCATGTTGGCATGCAGGGACCTCCAAATATCCAGTAAAGCCCAACCCTGTGCCCATCTCGTTAAAGCGGCCGCTTGTGAGTGAGCAGCTGTGTTCGGTAAGGGGGGATGTGAGCGATCTAGCCCTACATCAAACACTGCATTTAGGTCCCCTCCCAAGATCCATGGGTACTGCGACCAATCCGAGAGTGCCCGGGAGACTCGTGTTAAAAAGGCCTCTTGGTCTACATTCGGAGCATTAATGCATCCCAGCACCACCTGCCTACCATCCAATGCTCCTCTTAAAAATACATATCTTCCTTGGTCGTCTATCTTACTCTCACTAAGAGAGCAGGGAATTCTCGCACGTATCCATATTGCAGTCCCTCTAGAATATGAGGAATAGGCCGTTGCATATAGTTGTCCCCTCCAACGTCTCTGTAATTTCAGAGTTTCTGAGGGCAGTAGGTGTCTCCTGGAGATAGACTATTTGGGCTTTACGGCGATGTAATTGTGCAGCTATTCGATGCCGCTTGTGCATCGTGCCCATTCCCCGAACATTCCAGGATACAATAGTATAAGATTTGGCAATTGACCTCATCAGGATACATTAATTAGGTCCCTCCCACCCCGCCCCACGGAACCCCCCCCACCATCGCATTATGCGGCAAAAATACAAACCGTACAACTTCATACCAATACTGGGTCCAACGATCAAACTTCGCTCGACCAAACTGTGTGCTAAACAACAGCAAACTACATTTTGAACGGGTGCAGCCCCTTTCGGGGGAGGTTGCATAGAGCATAAAATGCCCAGAACAGGCCGGGCCAGGGAGCTTACCAATCCTTCCAGTTCACTCGACCGGAGCACATTTTAATTATACCTCGTGATAACGTACATACTGATTAATACAAATTCAGGAAGCAGCAATACCAATTATATGGAATGTGTACATTTCACATTTTGACCATTTGGGTGTTATATTCCATGGGATAAATGATCAGGTCACCCCAAGGGATCATTGTTGAGCTGCGTAAGCCCCGATGGAAACAGTGCGACACTGCCTCCAGAGTCCGAGTCCGAATTAACCTCCTCGGATGGACTTGTGCTGATGGGTGGACGAGAGACACGGAGGGCCGTGGCAGTACGAAGGGCCTCCCGTCTACCTTCCATCACTTGTTGATGAGGCGGAGGACTAAATCCTGTACTCTGCGTGAGGAGACCCCTTCTGCGTCTCCGGGGAGCACGTTGCGATTTCGGCTGTGCGGTGTCCAAGCGTCTGGCAGGTAGGGTTTCCGGGAAATTTCTGTCCAGCCAATCCCAGGCACTGTCCGGCGTATCGAAAAAAACAGAACGCTGGTTATATATGATTTTCAGATTTGCTGGGAATAGTAGTGCAAATGTGAGGCCCGCTGCACGGACCCGAGCCTTAACCTCCATGAACGAAAAACGTTTACGCTGCACTGTCAGTGTATAGTCGGGAATGATCGAGATTTTTGTATTATCCACCTGAAGAGGACCACTGTCTCGTGCTGCCTGCAATATATGGTCACGGTCTCTAAAGTTCAGAATCCTAGCCAAGATTGGGCGGGGATTCGCACCAGGCACAGGCTGTCGTGTAGGGACTCGATGTGCACATTCAACAGTAAAATGTGCCGACAAACCCATAGGGGCTACACTAGTTTGCAACCAGCTCTCTATGAAGGTCGTGGGGTTGGGGCCCTCTGATCCCTCCGGGAATCCCACGATTCTGATATTATTTCGCCGAGCCCGGCCTTCTGCATCATCAGCACGAGTCTGTAGGGATTCAACCTGCTGGCGCAGTTGACGTAGTTGTTCGTCATGGGTGTTCACTTGTGGTTCCAGTGTTGCTAACTTTTGTTCTGTAGTTTTAACCCGATCAGCCAATTTTCTGTGGTCGTCCTTGAGTAAGTTAAGGTCCACTGAGATTGTGCCCAGCTGATGTTCCAACACGGACCGTGAGTCTTTGATCTCCTTCAGTATCATATCCAATTTATCCACTGGGGGGGTTAGAGACCGCTCCGTCCTGCACTTGCTGTGAGCGACCGGGTGAGTGCTCCGAGGTCGGCGAAATAGACCCCGTCCTCCCGGATCTGGAGGCCATCCTCTGCTTTTCTCTGCCCATAATTACCTCTAGATTGGGCGACTGGGTGAAAGTCAAGCCCACGATTGGGGAGCCCAGATTGAACCCCCGTCAGCTGCGCAGTGTCTGGCCCAGCAGGGGTCAGGGTCTAAAGTGAGCACCAAGGACAGCAAAGATAGTGTCTCTAGCCAACTGGGGGGGTTGCAATTTAATTCGCGTCGATGCGAGGCAACGCAGGGGAGTCAGAAAGTACAACGCCTTCTTTGCGCAGTAAGAGCTTCACAAAGGATTGGCACCCGTGGCTATTATTCTTGACCGCTTTGGTAATCCACGTTAGCCACATATGTCGCAGAAGAGCCCTGTCATGTTCCGATAGCGCAACAAGAGGAGCCTGTGTGTTGAAGTATGCCTCTGGGCCCGTAGTCGACCCCCTCCACCACCACCAGCAACTCTGGCCTCAACAGGGAACCAACAGGGAGCCCCGCCGCATGTCCAACTGTGTGTCCAGAGGAGGGAAGTACTCACAGCCTGTAGGGAGGAAAGTAGATGCACCGGTGCCCGATTACAGCCATGTGAAGGAGGCGGGACGCAGGTGAAAGGGATCCGACGGCCCCCGCCGATGGACATCCACAACTCGAGCCCGCTGGCTCCATCCAGGGAAGGCCTTCTCTGTGCACCACTATTTATCGACCGCTGGGCTTCCCCCGCAGTGCTGCTTCCCACGTCCTCACTCAGCCATCCACTTCACTGGGGGGAGATCGGTAGGAACGGAGGCGATCACGGTACTTTAGCCGTTTCAGCAGGGAGGCAGCGCAGGAGGTTCCAGGCCCTGACCGGGCAGTACACAGGCGGTCGCCCCCGGCAAGTCCATATTGCGGCTTCCGACCAACAGCAGCCCCAGGGACCGGTGGACCCGAGGGAGAGGGGGGAGCCCCTGGGAGCACAGTCACCTCGCGCTCAACCAGCAGGCCCACCACCCCAGTCGAGGAAGATCTAGTTGGCAATTACCTTGCGGGCGTACCTGGGTGACGAGTGGGCGCTCCCGGTCACTCCGGGCGACACTGGTCGAAATCCCTCCCAGCGGGGCCCTTTCCAGGCGGTGAGTCCGAGCTCCGGTCGGGGGGCCCGGGTCCGGGGACTCGCGTCCGTACACCAGCCGTCCTCCAGCTACATCTGCCCAGCCACCACGCAGGACAGGCCGCTGCTTCGTTAGCTCCGCCCACTTCTCAGGCCTCGCGCCGCTCCGGAGTCCGCCACACCAGCAAACCCAAATCTCCCGGCTGTCCCAGTCATTTAGGACAGCCGCATCATCGTCCCGGCTTCAGCAGGCAATTAGACGTGTATGCACCTGTGTCTGGAGGCGTCAGGAAAGAGCGGATTTTGGCCGGATTAGCTACCCTGGCACAGAGCACTTCGCCTAAGCGACCGCCATACTAGGCTGCAAGCCACGCCTCACCAACTGGTCGTATACTAAACACACAAAAACAACACATTTCAATTTCTACAGTAACTAAAAGTATGTGTACCTCATAATCCTCCATAGAGAAAGGAAAAACTGCAATTATGGACCTTTTTCAGGCAAGTGAATCTGCACTGCAAGGCAGATTAATGATTTAGAATTTGTTTAGGTGCCAAATGAGGCAGGGATAAATGAGGTGTTAAGAGTAGATGTCAGAACCATATCTGGACATCCCTTTCACTTGACCTTCCACATAACTTGGAGGTGATTTGAGGAGGGCGAGGAAGCAGGGAAAATTTGATGTGACTAATTTATCAGCATCTCGAGGTTTCAGTAATCTTGAAGTCATTCCACTAGAACATGCAATTTATTTCTCACCCATAAGTCTATAAATGGTCTATATTACATTTAAAACGTAATTCACTTGACAAGATATAAAGATTTGTTAAAGATGCAATGGCATAGCCCAGTGTAATGGCAAATCTTTATTGACTTTAATTTGTTACAACAACTTTATGGAGCTTGGACAAAAACAAGATAGTTGAAGGTGAGGTTCTGTGTTTTTCTTCAGAAACGTTGACGATTGTTTGTTTCTGGTCCAGGGAGGACCTGGCTTTGCAGTTCGGGCTGGTCTATTCCCATGAGGAGCAGGGTCAAGACTGATTTGCATATGACTGGGTCTAAACTGGGGTGGCATGGTGAGCAAAAGAATGATGGATTTAACCCAGATCTCTTGACTGTGGGTGAATGTTTGATTTGTTCCACATTTCATTCATCATTTGTGTGTCTTTTGGTTGCAGAAGTGGACACCAGAATTTATACTACTAAGTCAGGAAGCCAGTTGCACAAACGTGAATGATATTTGGAACGGACTTCCAGTTCCACTAAAAATAATTTTCCTTTATTATTGGAATAGATGTAAAAGGCAGAAGCATTCTCTTTCCTGTTTGAGAAGTATGACATCTCGATGCATCTATTTATGCTAATTGATTTTCTACCACCCTCTGTGGTGACATTGCATTTCTTTCTGAAAGATACTAAACCTATGGTTCTGGTATTTCAACAGGCATCATTTCAATCCCCTTATTTGTTGCATTTTGTTGTGGTGAGAACTGGCACTTGCATCCACCAGATAAGCCTATCTGTTAGCAGAATTCCATTCTTGATCGCACTAAACATTCAGTAATAATTGTATATACTTTTATTTGACAGATAAATAATGCTGGCTGCATGGTGAACCAAAGAGAACTAACGGACGATGTTCTTGAAAAGAATTTTGCTACAAACACATTGGGTAATTAAAGCACAGTTATAAAAACTGAAAAAGTGCCCTAACCCGAGGTTACATGACACATCTGCATTGGTAAAGTAGCCACAGCGAACACTAGTGATGTACTGAGCTGAAGTTCTGTTTCTCATTAAAACAGTGCCTATTAGTAATTTCCTGCTGCCGGTATTTAGAAATCCATTAAATTCAGAAAATGACATTGTACCCTGCCTGACTTGGATGTTACTGGCATGGGAGTACTTCTTTGGCAGCTTGCCATTATGTAGAGGAGTCAAGGCTAAACTCTTCAGTATCCACTTCATGTTAATTGTGGCTGACAGTGCTATAAACCCAGTCTCTAAACTCTGGTGGGACGAATGTGGTTTCAAGAGATTGACCGCCATTTAATTTAATGGATTTTAAACAGACGTGATGGAAATTTTCAGCAGAATGGATTCTATATATTGATCTAAATTCTTCAGCAGACATTCCGTCTGTCAGCTGGTTGACTCTTGGTCACGAAAATGTGTCTGTTAATAGACACTGACTTGAAGCTCGGCAGTTTCATTGTACAGAAATAATATGATTTTATGAAAGTCTGACACCAGACTTTCTCCATCTCATATAACAGATGTTACTATTACCCAAGTTAATGGTCCTCAGTTTATGAAACTCTAAATGATGGAAGGCTGCGTTGGCCGTGCCTGGATTCAGACATGTGACATGAAATACCAACAGATGTAAGCAGCGAACATTTAATTTACTCTGTCATCTTGCCGGTGCCAGAGGTGCACAGATGCTGATCTGTAGGATTCCTTTCCTGTACTTTCTCCTCTGAACAACTAGTTCAGATTCTGCTTGTAGCAAATCCTGAATTGTGGTGGACATGTTTTATTAATCTATGTTTGCATTACTCAAAGATCAAGTTGGGAAATACACCGGATGAAGTGACAATACCACCATATGGTGTTAAAGACCTTGTTTATTATTGCATAATAGCCTGTTGCTCTGGGCTTTACTAATTGTTAAATGTTGTCACTTGAGTTGTAGGCATACTCTTGACCCTTGGCTGTTCTGGTTTAAACTGAGATGGAGAAAAAAAAACAATGGGATGGTGTGACAGAAGGGACTGTAAATCAGTTCATTGCAAAAAAGCTGTGATGTCAATGGTTGGTGCCTGGTCTACCAGGAAGATTAATAAAGAAGATGGAAGGAGCCTCCTCAGTGAAGACAATCGTCATAAAATATGGCCAGTTGTCCTAAAATCTTAGTTGCAAATTGTGCATCAACTTTTTGTGAGCAGCAACTTATTTTGTGAACCGAACTATGTACTGATGGGTCGGTTCACAAAATAAGGAATCGTAGTGAGTCATGGCCACCTTGCCTAATCAATATTGATTCGACAGGGCACAATGTGCAACCAACTACAATTGACACAATCACAGGGATGGTAACCCTTTCATTTATGTTCTGTATTAACAACCTCTTCTTTTTTTTTTTTTTTTTTTTTTTTTAAGCAACCAGATTTTCTTATAGTAATTTGTGCTGCTTAAAAAATCTATTTCGATAAACTTCACTGAGTGGCAGCCATCAGAAGTTGTCATAGATTCAGATCCAGTTACAATGATCTCACCTGAACAAATCGGATGATTCAATTTCTCACCATTGCACGAGTCTGAAATGTATCCATATCTGTGTGACATAATCCAGTTCAGACTAATGGCATGCCCTGATGTTACCCATTTCTTTTACAGTATTTAATTGACAGTTACACCTGTATTACATTAATACTTGGAATACATTTCATAATCTTAGGATGCACACAACTTAGTCAGTGCGGAACACCTTACATGAAAAAAACACCCCTTACTTTAACACAAGGTTGATACATAAGTTGTGTTAGTGCTTTGCTTAATCGCTTCACCATACAACGATAATGTCATTGGTCAAAGAGATTCTGCATTTGAATGTCCTGTTGTTGAAAAAATATATATTTTTTTTATATCCATTACTATGAACCCTACCAAATGCAGACGAATGGATTGTATGTACTTTCACCTGTAGGGTGACATCATGTAACAGTTTACATTACTGTGCACAAATCTCTTTGTCTGTTTTAAGGAATGTACATTCTTACAACTGCATTAATACCTGTCCTGGAGGAAGCAGAGGATCCACGAGTGGTGAGTGCAGACATCTTTGTAGTGTGCTTGCTATGGCGTTGAATCGCTGTTTCTTTAGTAGGAATGTTTGGAAAACACTTTCTTGAAGCAAATACTCTGGGTTACGTGGCTGGCACACATCTGATATTGAATTCCATTAAGTCACAATCTTACTTATAATTATTCTTTTCAATATGATGCAGGTGAATGTGTCGTCTGGAGGGATGCTGGTTCAAAAATTAGATGTGTCTGACCTACAGTTTGAAAAGAGGGCATTCGAAGGGACTATGGTTTATGCTCAAAACAAGGTTTGTTGAAACGGTACATGGAGATTGCAGTGTGCTTATTTGTAAGACCTAAATGTATCTAGAAAGCTTCCTTGTATTTCAAGTGCTGCTAGATTTGCATATATTTGAAAAAGGTGTGTCTATGTATTCACCATCTCTTCTGAATCTCATCAGATGTATGTAGAGTTTTATTCTGAAACAGCTGTTCAATAATAAGCAAGGTTTTGTTACACCAATAGTGATAACTGGAATCGTTAAAAATCTCTGGCAAAGGGGGAATCTCACATAATGGTTAGTATATATTTATATGTAGGTTATTAAGAAGTTTAAACCATGACATCTACAGTGTAAAAAAAGAGCGTAAAGTCTTAAATCAAATCTTTTGAAAGGCTCCACTATATAAGTCTGAGCACCATATTTTATAAACCATCGTACAAACATGGAACCTTCATCTGCTGTGCCACAAATCAGTTCTGCTACTCTTGTATCCATTGCTTCTCAATAATAAAATGTAAAGTCTGGCGGTGCACATACAACGCAGGACAGTAGGAAATTTACACAGCAACTAGTTCACAGTGATTTCTTAGGGGTCCATATGCAGCTGCGGCTAGTTTCCTAAAGCCGCTAGCAGTGATCAGTAGTGGGAGTTGGAAAATTCACAATTTTAATGATACTACGGTGGTCCATATCATTAGAGAGTTGATTCTACTTACGCAGTAGCTTGTATGTATTCTTGTAAAGTGCTATGTAGGTCAGGTTAAGTATATCATTAACTTTAGGGGCTATTGCTACCCCCCCAAGTCTACCATTGAGCTCACTATCCTTCCGTCAAGGTTGTCCCTGGGTTGGTTCATTATCTGGGTTTTGAGTCCATTTAAGAGATAACTTGAAAATGCCCTTAATAAGCTAACTACTCTTTATACTAAAAATGCTACTTCTGAGAAACCAACTGTATATCTACAGAATCTGCTATCTTTGCCAATAAATGTTACATGAACAATATGTGTATTAATCTCTATATTTGCCAGGAATAGTTCTAACTATAGGGCAAAGAGTATAGACAACAATCGGAACCCCTGCCTTATGCCATTGTCATTGCTAACTTGGCCAAGGCTAAAACAATGCAAACTGCCTGCATAAGGTTTTGAATAATAGTGTACGTATAATGCCAATACATATAGTAAACCAAAACCCAATTTGCTCATTACTTTTGTGAGAAAAGACCATGATACCTTGCTAAATTCCCTGTCAGCATCCTTCAAGACTATCTTTGCATGCTTCTCTTTAATGGATCCTGTATCAAAGATGGCTATTGTTGTATTAATATTAACAGTTCTATTCCACATCTGAAGAAACCAATTTTGTTTGGGACAAACCAGTGTAATGTGGTTATCACACTGGGTAACCACTTTGCTATCAATTTGGAGACTATCTTCACATCTGCGCTTATTAGCAATATTGGTCTATATGACCCGCACAACTTCAGGTTGTTTCACTTTTTTGGGAATACCAAGATCAACATCTAATGGGAAGGACAACCTGTTCATGAAACCTGGAGTGAAACAACCACAAAAAATAGCTTATATACTTTGAGTGGGATAGAGTAGACTCTGGCTTCTTTGCCCAAGAAAAATGCAAAATAATCTCAAATTTCCCCAAGACAAAAAATTTAAAATCTAGAACTCTCCCTGGAAAACTCACTTGATGCTCAAAAAAACTTTATGCTTACCAGAACATTGGAAAAAGATTGGAGTGCATTTCAAGAAGTGGACATTCTGGACCTTTCAACATTATCAAGAAAATCAGACCATCCTCCTACGCTTGGGACCCTATTGCCTCCACCCTTATGAAAAAAAAGCAAAGGTTCAATAACTGCATCCTGGTTGAATATCTATCATCAACTCATCTTTGACCTAAGGAATAGTCCATGACTCACTCAATGTGATTCAAGTCACTCTGTTATTTAAAAAAAAACAGGGCTTTGACCTGGAAGATCTAAACTGCTTTTGCCCACTGTAAAAAGAACACCTTCTCTTCTTAGTGACATTGTCAGAATACTGTATTAATAGGTGGCTTAAATGCTTCATAAATGGAAATGAGCTCCAATCAGATTTCTTGTTTGCTGCATCACAGAAATAGCCACTCTGAAGATAATCAATAACTTCCTCCAAACCTTGGACAAAGAGGGATTGGGTCTTCTGGTCCTAGACATGCCAGCAGCCGTTGACACAGTAAATTGTTACTCTTGTCTGACTACACTCAAGGATAGGATGGGCATCAACAGTGTAGTACTTAGATTGGTTGATGTAATATCTGGAAAATCATGCCTAATAAATCAAGATCAACAACTACTTCTCTGACAATTCATACCTGCACCACGGAGTTCCTCAATGGTCAATACTGTCTCCCACTCTTCAGCAATTACATGGAACTGTTAGGCTGCCTTCTGAGCCTATCCAACATCAGCTAGCAATTCTATGCAGATGATACACAGCTACACCTAAATATCTGCTCTCCAGAAGATACAGGAAATCTATCAGAAACCTTAAATAAGATCCACACTTAGACCACTGCCCATCGCTTGAAACTCAACTCAGTAGAAACGGAATACTCCTCATCTCACCCCCTAATTATGTCAACATGTCCCAAAGATGTCCCATTTCTGAACACCACTCCAAACATTATATGCTGGGATTCTGGGTGGCAAACAATTGAACTTGCAAACCCAAGTCATCACGTCTAAAAGGAATCCAACAATATATCCCAGATCAAAACTTCAAAAGAATCACACAGGCCCTAGTCCTCTTGAAACTGAATTTTGGTATTCTTTAAATCGTCTTGCCCCTTCATCAAGACACCACTTCATGTGGCTGCCAGACTGGTTTTGGGCAACAGGAAATGTGAACACATTTCCCCCATCCTCTTTTCACCAAACTGCCTTCCTACCGAAGCAAGATCCAGCTTAAAACTAGCCTGCATTGCTCACAGAGCAGTGTCCTCCTATCGGTCTTACCTAGAAACTACTCATCTCAGGAGGAAAAAGACATCTAAGGAGTATGGATCCCCTCCTTCATGAAATTCCTAAGACCAAGAAATCTAAAATGGCTAAACAATTCTCTGGGGAATGCCACAAGGCTGTGGAACTCATTATCATCAGTGTTACAAACAGTTACCTCCTTTGAGCTATTCAAAAGAAAGTTAAAATCTGTTATGTTTCAATGCCACCTAGCACTGTAAAGAATCCAATCTCCTCACCAGATTAACTGACTGTCATTGCTGAACAATATGTATACCAAGGTTCTTCCTCCAAACTACCCACCCTGCACCTTGTGCCTTATGTGTTTTAGACAGATGGACTGTCAGAGGATATGATCTTAAAGATAGTATGGTAATTACATTCCCCACTTTGAGTCAGTTTTATTCTAGCTAACTTTCATCAAACATTTGTTGTTCACTTACTAACTCTAGTCGGGATGTTGACCACAATGCCCGTTTTATTTCAGATAACGTTGGTACATTAACCTTTCTTAGACATTTTTGTTGTTAAACTTCTTACAATTGCCCTAGTGTCTTCTGTCACAATATAGATAATTAATAATAAACTCTAACCAGATTCCTATATGTTTGTATCGTTTCTGAAGATGTACTGCCAGATTGAAGAAGGGCATGTTGTAGCTCTTAATTTCGTCAGCTGGCCGTTAAGATTGTATTGCTCCTGCTGGGATCTTGAGAGATTGTAGGAAGTGAAGGGAGAGTGAAGTATTTCCCCGAGCAACTACTTTATGTATTCCATATGATGTTGTTAGAGGCTCATCCTAGATAATTCTAACAATATTCCTTAAATACGACTAGCATCCATTGTTTGTATTCCCAGTTATTAAGAAGGGACCTGTCAAGGGTCCAGTGCAAAGACTTAATGTTTCTCTAATCCACATCTCCTAACAATTTAGTATAACCAGCATTATGGTGTGAGAATGTTTTGGGGTGTACTCTCATTAATGCCTGTGCTATAAGACCTCTAGACTAAAGCACAACATAGTCTTCAGTAGTGTTGATGTGGATATGGCTAATAGCGTACTAAACTCCCTGTTCGCTATCTCCAGGAGTCAGCAACCCCCAAACCTCCATACTATGTAAAATAGCAGACCTGCTTTAGTCATTCTGTTGCCTCCTTTTTTTACTAGAATTGTCTATTAAAGAAATAAAACGTACATTCAAATCCCCCCATACAATGTATGGTCCCTGCCAGTTTAGTAGGTTGAGTACTAATTGAGAAAAGATACCAGGACTGTTGGAAATATAATGTAGATAGTGCATACCACCTTTAGAAACTCTCACCATAACCCAGTTGCCCCGGTTGTCCTCCTGAGCTGTAAGATATTGCCAAGTATTATTTTGACACATCATTGCTGCCTCTGTTATGGATACTTGCTGAGTCTGAGCAGCCAAAAGGCTACAGCCCAACTGTTGTAAAACTGAAGTTCTGAAATGAAATATGCATTACCTGCAAACAAATAACATCAACATCTAGTTTGTTGAATTCTGCTTTAATATTTTTACTCATGAAGTGTAGGAAACTGGGTTTTTGTTGCGGTAGCCCCCCCCAACACGTTTTGCCTTTTATTGATGCAAGTTTGACTGAAGTCCACTGGGTTCCTGCTAACCAGGTCCCCAGTGCCAGTGTTCTTTCCCCAAAACAAGGCAACTGGTCAAATGATCCAAAGTTGGTCAGACCTTTAGCACTAGTAAGTGGTACTCCTGGTACCTAGGGCATATGTAGTAAAGAGGGTCCCTAAGAGCTGCAGTATGTCTTGTGCCACTTTAAGGGACCCAGCACCAAATTCTTGCAGACTGCCACTACAGGCTGCATGACAGCGCTCTCTAAAAGTGAAAACACGACATGGCATACATCTGTGTGGCATGTCTCCTAACACTACATGTAATATTTGTAAGTCACTCACACAGCAGGCCTTACAGCCATAAGGCAGGGTGCATTTTATCACATGTGAGGACATATCTGCATGAGCAGAATATATGCCCCTGCAATGACTAGTTCCATTACTAGATATTACAAGTGAACAGGGAAGCCATCTTAAGGTATGCACTGATCAAAACGAGTTTCCTAGCTACATAATGGCTTCACTGAAATATATGTTGTTTGGTATCAAACACCTCATATTAATACGCCCACACTGATTCCAGTGATGTATTCACCAATACATGCACCCGGAGGGTACCTTACAGGTACCCCCCTGAACCCTACTAGCCCCCTAGTATGCTGGCTGACTGGCCGAGTCCAGCCTGCCACCACAGATGAGTTTCTGACCCTCTAGGAGATGAGAGCCACACTCTCGGAGGTCAGAAACAATGCCTTGTCTGGCGGGAAATGTTTACACCTCCTCCTCCAGGAAGGATAGTAAATCAGCATATCAAGACAGGAGGCTTCAAAGGCCTCTGCCGCCTTTGATATGCGACCCAAGGATCCCCAGACAGATGGCTGCCCCAACCCAGAAGTGGCACATCTCTCACTACTGTGAGCTACGGGTGGGGAAGAGAGAGGGGTCTGCCGCTGACCCAGCGGCGGTCCGTGAGCCACCACTGCATATCTTTTGTAATTCCCTCGGATATCTGGACCAGGTCGAGAGATTCCCCTGATGCTGTGCCCACTGGAACTTCAGATCCCACTGCAGAGCCTGCATATGCCAACGGGCATGTTTTATCAGCAGGATGCAGGCAGCTGTGAGACCCAGCAGCCTCCGAGTCGGTCTCACCAAAATCCAGGATAGTGACGGACACATCAGAATCATAGACCGAATAACCTGGGCTCCCTGTTTCAGAGGATATCCCTGAAATTGCACCGTATCCAGAATTTCTTCAACGAAAGAAAGCGTCTGAGAGGGAGTCGGGTATGAGTTCAGCACATTGATAGTGAACCCTGTTATGTTCCATATAGGTACCCCAATATAGGCTCAGGTAGTCACCTAACCTTTCACCTATATTCTCCCTACCATTACACTGCATAACTGTTCTTAGTACTGACCTTTTACCTAGTTACGGTAATGTCCAAAGATGACATGGGGTTTTCTCCGAGAAGCTTAAGCCTCATTCATTATGCATGAGGATTCTTGGAATCACAGCAGAAGAGCAGGCCTACCATCTCCTGCATAATAACTCTGTATAAGGGTCATTTCTTCCATCATCCTAGTCCGACATGACACAGCAAGGTATATCCCCAGGGGGTACCACTTTGGGTATATATACATCATCTCTTGCTGAGATAGTCGGAGGAGAAAAGGACTTCCATGCCGACACACTGACGCGAGACGCTGAGGCTCCTGCACGCAGACACTCCAGCTCGCAGTGGTCTGACATCCCTTGCGGGGTGTCTATCTCGAGACCAAGACGGGGTCCCACAGTCTCTCACTTCAGGTAATGGGGTTGACTTTATCCTAGAGGGATTCTTGGCTTTACACCTACATACATACTAGGTACACTTGGGTACATCTAGTTAGGGTCGCATCGTAGGAGTACGCATTTTACTGTCATGTATTTTATATATTTGCCTGTATTCATTGTTTTAGCACGATGGTATAAATCTACCATCTTCTTACTCTGTTAGTGCTTATAATCATTTATATCTGTTACTGTTTAATGGTTGTTTCAGCACACCTATTTTACAATAGAATGACGCTGGTTCAATAAATGCTTATTGAAAAACGTCCCCACCGTTTATTCTGTGTATCTCTGAGACCAAGTGAGCATGAGTGACTGAGCGACAAGTAGCACTGTTTCCACAATTCTGAGGGATCAGGGTTGTCATGTTCGATAGTTGCCAAGAACTATTCTCTCCTTGGTAAGAGGGGTTTCTAGTGGCACTGTGAGCTAGCTGGTATACAGGCGAACATACCCGGTTGGGGTGTCTGGAATCAGTGTATGTTGTCTAAACGCGCAGATCCTATATAGGTCTATAGGAACTACACAACAGGAGGTCTGCCGTAGTCTGGAGGTGGGTTTCAACTGCCTGGGGTGATCCTGCCTTCAACAGCTAGTCATCAAGATAGGGGAAGAGTGCAACTCCTTATCTCCGTAGATGCGCTGCAACCACAGTCAGCGAACTGATAAAGCTCTTGGCCTACCTTAAACCGCAGGTAACGCTTGTGGGCAGGCAAGAAGGGGACCTGGAGGTAGGCTCCCTGCAAGTCCAGCGGTACCATCCAGACTCCAGGGCCTAGGGCAGAAAGTACCGGATTCAAAGTGAGCATCTTCAATTTTTTCTTTTTCAGGAGGTAGTTGAGCGGGCGCAGGTCCAGAATAGGACTGCGGCCTCCATTCTTTTTCAGCACCAGAACGGGAATAGCAACCATGGCCTGCTTCTGATGCCAGCACCCTCTCGATGGCTCCTTTGGCCAGAAGAGACCGTTCTTCCTGTCGCAATAGTGAGAGATGGTCCTCCGTTATCTGACCGGTGGCAAATGTAGCAGGGTCTGTTGGAATGGTAGGACATAGCCTTGGTGGACAAACTGAAGCACACATTGGTCGGAAAATATTTTCCTGCCATTGCAGCAGGTGGTGTCAAATCCTGCCACCAACTGGATTCCCATGTTGATAGGAGGGCAAACTAAAGTGACTTTAAGGTTGTGGCTGCCAGAGGGAATCGGGATTGGGTCGACCTCTGTCTCTGGTTCCCACAAGGCTTGTGGGAGCAGCATCCATTGCGACAAAAGGACTGTGATGTCTGCTGAACGTGGTGGCTTGAAGGACAGGGAAACCGCTGATAGCCCTTACCGTAGCCACGGAAGGTGGAATGTAGCTGTTGTGGGGCCATGGTGTTCCCCAACAACCTAACGGTGGCCCTACTGTCTTTGAAACGCTCAGGTGCCGAATCCTCCTTGTCGCCAAAAATGCAAGTCTCATTGAAGCGCATGTCCATACGGGATGCATGGACATCTGCGGAAAAGCCAGTTGTCCTCAGCCAGGCGTGATGTCAGAGCACCACCTTGGAAGCAAAGTCTCTGCCCAGCGAGTCAGTCGTATCCAATCTGCATCTGATTGTGAACTTTGTCACATCTCTCCTGTCAGCAGTTGCCTGTGAGAGTATGGCTCGGGCCTCCTCCAAGTCCATAGGCAGCACTTCCACAGCGATATTCCACACAGTGTGGGCATAATGGCCCAATAAGCATGCGGTGTTCACGGACCACAATGCCAGACTGGTGGAAGAGAAAAACCTCTTTCCGAAGGTATTCAGCCTCCTGGATTCCCTATCCTGTTTGTGGTAGGGAATGTGCCGGGTTTTATCCTTGAGGTGTAGTCCTGGACCACCAGGCTCTCGGAGGGGCGGGTGCAGGCAGGCGAAGGCCAGGTTCCCGGGGACAGGTCGATGGCTGCGGAAGATTGTCCTCTGCACAGGAGTGCCTATGCAGGGCTTGGCCCAGGCCCTGTGCAGGACAACATTTAAGGGGAGTAGGGATTCTAATGGGGACACCCTCGGCTTAAGCACCTCTGTCAAGACGTTGGTCTCCACCATGGGCAGCTGAAGGTCCAGGACCTCAGCTGTCCTCCGAAAGCCCCTTCTTCTGTTGCCTCTGTAGGAGGAGGGAAGTGTCGGGTGAGTTTTCCAGACCACTGGCATTGGCTAGGTCCTCATTCCAGGTGTTGTTGGCCATAGACTCTAAGGGGTCGGAGTAGCCCTAGAGATACTTAGATCCCCGCCATTCGTGTTCTTCAGAGGGCCTTTTAGGGAACGAGTGCTCCATCTCCAATTAAGGCAATGTGGGCCTGGTCTTCGCTAGAACCAGCATCTGGGGATGCTAGTCCGGCTCAGTATCTGAGTCATGAATCACAATGGGTTCGACATCTGCGATGCCGGAAATGGTGCCACTGGAATGGTTCCCAAAGGAGGTCATGAAGCAGAGGCCGATCTGGATTCACCAACACAGCCCCAGTCCGAGTCCCTTCCGAACCCATGAGGCCTGAAGGCGCTCCAGAGAGGTTCGACTGCCCAAAATGAGGCTCATGGCCTCATAAAACACACGCAGTTTGGCAGGGATCACTCTGGCTCTGGGAAACTCAGGGAAGCGCGAAGCGGGCCTGGTGTCAAACCCTGGATCCACAGGAACAATCTGGGAGCAGGGCCTGGATTTGTGGCATCATTCCCTGGCGTTGTCTGATGAATGGGACCGATGCGGAGAAGTCGCACTTCTTGGATTTCTTCTTGTGGGACTTACCTGAAGAAGTCCAGGATCATAATGTAGACTGGCACGAGCAACTCCGGGAGAGGTCCTGAGACCTCCCTAGTGAACGGGCCTGGAATGGAGTTATGGTGGCGAGCGGCCAGAAGCATCATGGCCCACCCGCGAAAGCACAACAGACACCCTAGTGGTGGTCTGTCACAGACATTTGCCTGTTACAGGCACCACAAGCCTTGAACCTGGTAGGTTTCATTGGGGACATGTCTTAAAAAGTTAGGGGAAAAAAAGCACACCGGTGAAGTTCGACAAAATGGAATACAAAATTCAGTCAAAAAATTACTGAGGGGAGTTAATCCAGATCAGCGTAGGCGGCGCGAGAAAGAAGGAACTGAGATCAGTGCACTGGGGTGCTGCCTATATAGGCATTGCGCACATCACTTCCATGGTAGACAACACCCATGGAGCCAAACCACGCCACCTACCGGTGCGCAAGAGGATTGCAAAAAAACAAATCCAGTATCCAATTTATGCCTGGGGAGTATTCTAAGGTAAGGAATCTATGGCTAAAAGTCTCTATCAGATAAACTACATTGAAAAAAACCATCTCAACAATATCCAATCCGACTTTAGCAATAGCAGTCGACCAGAGAAGACTCACTGCACACCTTCGACTAAAAAGCGTTAATCCTCATTTATCTTGACTTGTCAGTAGCATTTGACACAATCAACACGTCTCCCTCCTAGAAATTCCAGTAAAACGAATGGGCATCATTGATTCAGTCTTTAGATGGTTTAAACCCTATCGCGGCATTCGCTCAAAAGTAAAACTGACAAACTCTCCAGATCCTTGTCTTTTCTTCGAGGAGTTGTAGAAGGCTCCATACACTCTTCAGTCTATGCATTGAACCACTCAGTTCTCTCTTTAGGCAATTAAACATCTACTCACTCTATGCTGAGGAGACAGTGACTGCAAGCCTTTCAAATAGTGGTAAATCATTGGGGGTTTTCTTGACAGAAATCTGAATCTGCACGCCCACCTTAACACTTGAGCGAAAGGAACCAAATACCAAACCGGACTCCTACAGTGCATCATTTCACAATATTAGTCCAATCCCTGGTCATTTCGAGGCTGGATTACAGCATTCCCAGAATCATCCTGGCCCTACTGGAAAGTACCTTCAATACTGTGGCTAAACTAATATTCGGCACAAGAAAATCTGATGAAATCGCCTCAGTCCTAGTCACTTTAATTGGACTTCCCATAAAAGGCAGATGTTTGGGCAAGTCCGTCTATGTAGGATGAGGTGACTGGGAAGACATTTTTAACTAGTGCTGTGGCAGTGAAAGGCTGTACTCTATATTCTGTGGGTGCTGAAGGAAGACTCTACTCACTATACATCATGCGCTAAACTTTTATAGTTTATTTGGCTGCCAGCATAGCGGCCAGCTACATCTTTTTTAAGTTGTACACCTCATATTGTTTGCATTTCTTGTTAACAGTATGATTTATATTGTAACTGCTTATATGTATTCTCTTTCTCCTAAGCAAAATGCTGTGCAACCCTTTTGGTTTGAGCTATGCAAACATGCAAAATAAATAAATATCTAACCCTAGATTCATCATTAATGCTAACAGTCACTGTATCCATCTATTCCTTGTATCTTCTGCATTGAACTACTACTGAAGTCTTATGAAATAAAATTTAACTGTTGTATTTTTTTTTTTATATATAAATGTTTCAGAGACAGCAGATCATTTTAACAGAACAGTGGGCCAAATTGTACAAAGGTATCCACTTTTCTGCTATGCACCCTGGCTGGGCTGATACACCAGGTATTTCAATATTTTAGTATGTTTTTGAAGCAAGAAACGTATTTTTTTATGTATACATATTGTTATAGTTCACATACAGTCTTAACAATAATCTCCATGCTAGGAATATTTTGTGTGTTTTTTTTCTTTACTGTGTTCCGCAAATATTTTAGGCTAGATGGAAGACTTAACTTGCACTTAATTACACTTATTTATTAACAAATCTTTATAAATATCAACAGAAGACATGTAGCACTTTTATAAAATGTCTTAATAAATAAATGGATTACTTTTACTCTCAAGCATAGTTTATTTATTCTAAACTGACGTATACGACTGAAAAGCGATTCTCTCCCATTCAATATGAAGTATTTTGAAGATAAACATTGATATTTTGTCCAATGTTTTTTAGCGGTGAGATTGTCCATGCCAGACTTTCATCAGAAGATGAAGAATAAATTACGTACAGAGGCTCAGGGAGCAGACACTGTGCTATGGTTGGCTGTCTCATCTGCGGCAACAACGCAGGCCAGTGGACTTTTCTTTCAAGGTGAGTGACCAGCTCTTCTAGAATTTTACTTTGGAATGAAGTAAATATAGATTTGCTAGTAAGACCTGACCTCCTCATACTGTTTTGATCCTTCCTTCTTTAATTCGAAATCGTTTGAATGTTTCATATAGCGGAAGTGGAACATGCCTTTCATAGACCCCCCTTAAACTGAGAAGCAGTTCGGTAGATTTCCAGTGTGAAGACATGTCCGTGGCGTGCCGTGCCGGACGTGTCTTCACATTGGAAATCTTCCGACAATTGTTCGGTTGGAACTTGGCAATAATTATCGCGCTGGAACCCGGCCCATGTAGCCGCACCAATTACAGGAACTGAAACCCGCTCTACTAAAACTCGTGGTGTGAGTGGATCCATCTCCAGGAGGTTTACTTGTGGAATACCTTCACATGATGCTCCCAAATACGTGCATGGAACTTCATTATGGTTTCTAGGTGGTTCAGATTTGTATAAATCCTCAGACACAAATGTATGTGGCCTGAAGTTCGTTAATACAGATTATGTAATGAAATAGCTAATTATTTTGATGAAAAAATAAATCTAATCTACAATAAATTTCCTCAGGGCCCCCATCCCGGGGATCTTTCCAACTTGCAACCCCCTACCGTAAGAAGTGATGATGAAGGCCTTCAGCGTTATAATGCGATACAGATACCTCAGGCTAAAGCCATGCTAAGAGCAGCGAAATCTGGATCCCCTCTAGACGTTATGCCAGCACATGTATTTGCCCTATTAGCTCCTGTCTTGGCACCCTCCATCTGTAACATCCTTAACACGTCTCTGCATGAAGGGGTACTCCCTCTTGATTGGAAGGCCGCTCAAGTGCTACCAATCAAGAAGAAAGCTCAGTTGCCCATCAAAGTGATTGCCAACTATCGCCCCATCTCACTTCTGCCTCTAATGAGCAAAATGGTGGAAGGGTATGTCAACACTCAGTTGATGGGTTATCTTGAATCTCAAGGTACCCTCGACCCTTCCCAGTCTGGGTTTAGACCTAATTACTCTACAGAGACTACCCTCATTGGTGTCACAGATTATATAAAAATGGCGTTGGACAATAACAAGGCTGTGCTGCTGATTTTATTGGATCTGACAGCAGCCTTCGACACTGTCTCTCATCAGAAATTGATTTATCAATTGAGAGAGTCTGGAGTGCAGGGACAAGCACTTAAATGGCTTTCTAGATCATTGTACCCAGACGATTAATCTTGGCCCCTTTCGCTCCCAAACCTTGAAGCTTACTAAGGGGGTGCCCCAGGGCTCTTGTCTGAGTCCTACCGTGTTTAATGTTTATGTGGCCCCCTTGCCAAGATTATTAGGGAGTACGCATTTACTCCCTATTCTTATGCTGACGATAGGCAACTGCTCTTGTCCTTTGATAAGGATACAGAGCTAGTTGAACATCGTTTTGCTAAGGGTATGCTAGCCATATCAGCCTGGATGACAGAGAACTTTCTCCAGTTAAATGCGGCCAAGACCGAAATCCTGCTGTTTGGCTCGGGTCAAACAACCTGGTCCCCTAATCGGTGGCCGACTGCTTTGGGCCTTGCCCTGATCCCGTCACCTGTTGCAAAAAATCTTGGGGTCCGCTTTGATGTCTCGTTATCTATGAGGGATCAAGTCATGACCACTGCAGGGACCTGCTACCATACCCTGAGGCTTTTGTGCAGAATGTTCCGGTGGCTGCCCCTATCTGTTCGAAGAACTTTGATCCAGGCACTGGTCATTGGTCGTCTCGACTATTGCAATGCTCTGCTAGCATCAGCAAACGAATCTCTTCTGAGTAGACTACAGATAGTCCAGAATGTTGACGCACGGTTGGCTCTCAAAAAGCCGCCTCGTACCTCCTCTAGGCCATTGCTGAAACAGCTTTACTGGCGTCCTATCCGCCAGAGAATCAAATTCAAACTTTGCTGCCTCGCCCATAAAGCGCTTTATGGTAGAAGTCCTAGCTATTTGGCAGACAAGTTTAAAGTCTACTGTCCCAGCAGACTGCTTAGATCTGAAGGGAAAGGGCTGCTTGTGGTCCCCCGCTACAGGAAATTACGTACAGGTGGCAGAACTGTTGCATACCTTGCCCCGAAATATTGGAACACTCTGCCGGAGACCCTGCGCAAATGCCCCAGTCTGTTTCGTTTCAGAAAACTCCTGAAGACTGAACTTTTCCGGGACTGATTTGTGCTCGTCCTGTATCCTCTCTTTCTGGCAGCGCGGAGATAACCCTACAGGGGTGATTCCAGTGCTTTATAAATCCCATACATACATATGTACTCCACGTGTTGAATGCAATACACCAATTGAAATAATGCCAGGAACTGACCTTCAGTCCTGATGATGAACCCAAATTCTTAGGGGATCTAAACACCGCCGACACACACTCTGACCCATTGAACTATCTGTAGAAATAAGTTTTTGCTCTGGGTGCAGCAGTGTCTCGCTTTTTCTAATAAGTGACCTGAGTGCTGTATATAAATATTGGTCACTGGTTTTCTTGCCTGTTTATATGTAAATGTTTGTTTTGTCAGTCTTGTAACGCCTATCTTTTGAAATTACTCCGGTGGGGGTAATTCTCCTATTTGGTTGTTTGCATTCATATGTTGTAATAAAAATTTCAAAAGGTTTTTGGTTATGACCACAACTCATGGAACTGATTTTTGTATCCATGAGTACATAATAAAATTAACCATGTTAAGGAACCCTTGTTCCTAGAATAACTTAAGCACTCTTGGTGCCATACGATCCTTGGGTTCCCTTGTTTCTAGATACCTACTATGTGTATTTGTATAGCACTCTATTCACCCGTGGGGATAGCCAGGTGCTGTGCAGGTGGGTTAGGCACCGGACTCCTTAGTGAGTTTATTTGAAAAGCCAGGTCTTCAGCTTCTTGCAGAACTCGAGAAGCAATGAGGAGGCTCTGATGTGGTGAGGGATGTTGGTCTGTGCTTTGCCAGAGATACAGTAGAAGGTGCGGCCTTTGGCTGTGACTTTGTGGATGTGGGGTATGCATGCCAGTGAGAGTCTGGGGAGTGGATGTGCCTGGGAGGTGTGTGGAAGTGTATGCAGCCTTTAAGGTAGGCAAGGCCAGTGCGGGGGGAGGGGGAGGGGGGGGAGGTGTGTGTGTGCGTGTGTGTGTGTGTGTGTGCGTCCGTGTCCGTGACCAGTTTGTACTGGATGCGTTTGTGGGCTTGGATCCAGTTCAGGTGTGTGTGCAGCGAGGTAGGTTGAGGATGAGTCTTGATGCAGCACTTTGCAGGAATCACTAAGAAGCTCCTGAACAGGCTCCGAACCATCCATAGTCAAGTCTGCTGGTAACCAGGGCCAGTATAACCGTTTTCCTGGTGTTCTCTGTTAGCCATTTGAAGATCTTTCGCAGCATCCTAAGGATATGGAAGCAAGTGGAGGTCACTGCCTTTACTTGGGTTGTCATGTTGAGCTTGTCATCCAGGACAATTCCAAGATTTCTGGTGTGGGGAGTGGGTGTGGGGACGAGGTAAGTTAGCCACAAGGCGGAGTTCCCAAGGAGAGACTTTCCTTCCGAAGACCACTGTTTCAGTTTTTGTCTGTGTTGAGTTTGAGTCAGTTGGATTTAATCTGTGTAGTTACCACGGTCATGCAGGTGGCAAAGTTGTTTTTTGTAGTGGGGTCTTGTCTGGCAAGAGAGTATCAGGTGTCGGCTGCGTAGAAGAGTAGGTTGATATTGTGTGATCTGACGAGGTCTGCCAGCAGGCTCATGTTTATGTCGAATAACGTTGGACTGAGAGATGACCTTGAAGAATGTTGCATATGAGGTTCTTGGCATCCAATGTGTGGAGTGGCAGGTTGACTCTTTGTTCTTCCTGTGAGGAAGGAGCAGATCCAGTTGCGGGCAGGTCCTGGGATGCCTGTTTCATGTAGTCAGAGTGGACTGGGAGACTGTGTCAAAAGCTGTAGAGAGTTCAAGCAGTATAAGGGCCCTTGTGTCTCCATGGTCGAGGATCAGCCTGATGCCATCTGTTGGGGAGGACAAACTGTGGCATGTCCCCCGCCTCGATCTTCCCCCTATAGAAAAATGGATGCAAGTTACACTGCAATTAAATACGCTCTCCTTGGAATTTGGGTTAAGGGCAACAAATGGTCATACCATTTCAGACAAAAGGGGGGCTAACACATTTAACTGGATCAGTAAGTTAAACGTATTGAATACATTTTGGTGGACCTTAGGCTATGGCCCAGTGTGTGTGATGTGTTTGGGTTCCACCCTGGATGGCGACCATATCCCCTTACAAATTTCGCTAGGTTCGCCTAGCTTCCCAAATCCAGTCCTGTCTTCAAAGGAGATAGATACTCCCTTCCAATGACAGTCGTCACCTTAAGTGGCCCCAGGTGGTTATGGATGTTGAGTAGCTGAATTTCTTCAAGCAGAACTTGCTGACATCCACTGACGCGCTCCAAAGCTTGATTGACCAACCGGGAGGGCTGGGCATGATTAGGGATTGTCACTCCCACCTCTTTGAGCAGTTGGCCACGCTCTTCTATGAACCAGTGCACCCTCGCAAAATGGCCCTGAACCTAAGTCCCGAGACGGGCTGGTTCAACAAGGAATGTAGAGTCATTAGACGACACTTAGCCCAGGCAATCAGAGAGAACAATCTGACACTAGTGAGGGACCTGAGGAGAGGGTACAAGATAGCACAAACGAAGGCCAAAAGGGAGTGGGATGGGAGTAGATGGGCTCTGATTAGGGAGGCCTGCGATAGCAAGGATTCGCAAAAGTTCTGGCTCCTTGTAGCCAGGGGGGCTGCTAACAGACCCCCGCCCCCCACTAACAACATCTCTACTACCACGTGGCACGATCACTTCTCACTGTTAGATTCTGGGCCCAGTCTATTTGGAAAAGAGGATGCCTCTTTTGGCCATGACTCTGCTCCAGTAAATGATTTCTTCTCTCGAAGCGAAATCATGATCTGTATTAATTGCATCGCCAAGGCTTAAGCTCCGGGCCGGATGGCGTCCCGGGTGACATGTTTAAATATGACAGTGAGAATTGGGCAAACTATATCCTGGTCTTAGCCAATGCCATAGCTGTGGGGGCTCAAATACCCATTTCTTGGAAGGGAGCAAAGGTGATCCCAGTGTATAAGAAAGGCGATAGTTCTCTAACTGGCATCTACGGGCCAATCAGTCTGATTGACTGTATACAAAAAGTCTTCGCCCGGGCACTCCTGCTCAAGGTCCAAGACTGGATGAGTGAATGTAATATTCTTTCCCCATTTCAGACTGGCTTTAGACAGAGGACGAGCACTACTGACCAGGTGTTCCGTTTCTTGCTTCTCGCATGGAAGATCGTGGTCTTGGGTCGAGAGAGTCTCTATGTAGCCTTCGTCGACCTCAAGTCCGCCTTCGATCTTGTCCCCAGAAATAAACTATGGCATATTTTAAATGATATGGGCCTCCCCAAGGAGATCTTAACACTTATTATTCATCTTCATGAGGCAAATTTTGCTAGGGTGCGTTGGGGTTGCCAAGGTCAGTTCACCGACCCGATGGGAATTAACAGGGGGTTGCGACAGGGCTGTGTTCTGCCCCCCCCCACTCTTTTCTCCCTCTTTGTGAATGATGTAGTCCAGCATCTTTCACTGGTTCCAGCAGATGCTCCAGGCTTAGGGGGAGAAAAAGTTGTAACCCTGCTATTCGCTGATGATACCTTGTTGGTATCAAAAACACCAAGCGGACTCCAACTACTTTTGAATTGGTTCAAAACCTTCTGTGACCTACGGGGTTTAGAGGTGAATACTCTAAAGACAAAGCTTATCTTCCTTAATCCACATAAGTCATTCAAAGGTAGATTTGCAATAGGAGGGGTCCAGTTGGAAAGGGCGAACTCTTTTGACTACCTGGGAATTACCATCTCCGAAGATTCGTCTTGGAAACCCCATATAGATAAGCAGACTTTCAAGCACATACAAATTGTTGGGGCCCTGCTTAAAGAACATAGTGCATCCTTTACCAAACCAGTGGCAGCCCCACTCCAGATCTATGAGGCTAAAGCTGTGGGGTCCACGCTTTATGGCGTGGAATTATGGGGCTTTGAAAGGATGGGTGCTTTATTAAACTCTGAGAATAAGTATCTGAGGTCCCTGGTCTCTTTACCACAGAGCACGCCACTACACCCGTTAAGACTTGATATGCGTAGAGCCACCATTGTAGAGACGGCTAAACTTCCCACTTTACTATTTTGGCTGCGCATTAGGTCTACTCCGGAGCTGTCCTCGTACGCCACAGCCTTTGATGAAGTGGTCACACTTGACCGTTCCAGGAAGATTGGCTGGATTTGTAATCTGAAATCCTCTCTAAGAGCATTAGGTTTAGAGGGCCTCCGGGACAGTAAGAACCAATTTCCGCCCCTTAGGAAAGGTGCACTTAAAAAACAGTATTGGGTTTGGGTAGCCCAGGGTTCAAGTACTAGTTCCTCATGGGGACCCCTTACCTTTGATTCTATGAATTTTAAAATTGTTGGATTTTATGAAAAATATCTCTATTTCATCACCATTCCCCTAGATAGGAAACTCTATATGCAGTTTCGTTTTGGATCACTTCCACTAAATTCGTATACTAGCTCCTGGAGGCAGGCATCCACTCCTTCTCCCCATCGTCCCAGGTGCATTTCTGCTTTTGAGACCATTGCCCACATATTTTTTGTTTGCCCCAAGTACTGTATTCCAAGACGCAAATGGTTGAAGCCAATCTGTAATTTGCTGGGCACACGTCGCCATGTTGATGCCCTGCGTATTTTAAGAGCAGACACCAGTCCGGCAATAGTTTAGGCTGTTGCTAAGTTCTTAGGTCACATGTGGGCAATAAGAAGGCATTTGTCAAAAGTATGAAACCTGTATATAGATAAAAATTCTTTTTAGATATTTTACTCATATGGTTTTAAGTCATTCACATGCAACTGCTTTGGGTTTTTTGTGTAATTTTTATCAGTTCTGAGCATGTAAAAATTGTAGAAACCAGCCAGCATTGTGGGCCACTTGGATGGTTTAGGTAAGGGCCCTTGTTGTGATGATCCTAGCCCCACACCGGAGCCCTCCTAATTATTGATGGTCTTTTAGACTGTGTCCCTATGGACATTTTTAATTGATTTGTTTTAGTCTATTGTGTTTACTAACTGTTTTTTGGGCGACAATTTGTCTACATTTAATGTACTGTATTTTAACTTATGTACATGTCCATCTGGTCCTGATTGCATTGGTTGAGTTCTAAAATCTGTTTGTATGTTGCCCTCTGCACTTGCACTTTTATGGTCTAAACGACCGAAATAAAGTTGAATGATGATGAGAAAGAGGCAGCACAGGCACGAGACAGAGCAGGAGAGGTAGGAGCTGGGTCTGTGAGGGCCTCAGTTGGTCGTAAGGCCACCTCTGACCGGTATAATGGAATCCACCCCATTAAAGCCCATGCTTTTGATAAAACCCTACCCTCAGCAGGTATCCTGGGTCTCCTGAAGACAGAGTATATTAGACTTGATCTTATTTCACCCTTGTTTGATTGCCTTTCACTTTTTCACTCCATTCATATCCTTAACATTTCAAGAAAAAAATTATATTTTCCTCGAGTTTACACCATTTTTTCTAGACCGTGTTGAGTCTGCTCCACTTTTTTCAACCCAACAATAAAAATAATCAGTAACTTTTTGGGAAGACCTGGGTAGATGCTGCGTCTTACTTTTCATGGTGGGGGTCCCAGTTTGAATGCCCTCTGCTTTGAGAGCCAATTTCATTGGCAAGTGAGGTGTTATCTGGCCAAAGAATAAACTGGCTGCTGTGTTAAACTCTGATACATTTGGAGCCTTGTGGTCCTCCCACTGCCTATGGATGAGTTCGAATCATTACAGCTGACCTTTGTTCACTGCCTCGGGCAGGCTTTCGGGAAGGTACTTCCCTATTAAAGCAACCTAACATGTCTTCAAGACCTTGCAAAAATGGTTTACTACTACTTTTTACACTTAGAGGCTAATGCTTTGACCATTCCAATGCAAATGGTATCTTCATTATTCTGAGGAAGCATGGCTTGTAAATAATTTTAAGCATTGACACTATAATGTTTGCCCTTTTCAAGACTCTACCCCTTCTTTAATAATGAAATCTCTCTGGCTTCCAACGTAGCAAGGTGTCAGTGCAAGGCAAGGCCTTGAAAATCCTGGTAGTGCCATGGCCCATCCCCATCACAGGAATTATGCGACCGATAAGATTCATTTTGCCTAACAAAATACAGCCTGTTTATGACAGCATTATGTTTGACCCTATTAATTCCATCTTCCCAGTTGGCTTGCTTTTAGGGGGTTGGAATTAAATGCGTCACCTTCACTGAGCAGGAGGTCAGCTCATTGATATTTCTCAAAACTGGTTCAACACCAGTCCTGTGTCAGTCTTTGGGTTAATGGTGTCGGGCACAGTATCAGCCAAATAATGTTTGTGAATCTTTCCTGCTGACGGTACTAGATGATGTCAGGAGAGCTTGACAATGCGTATCTTATTTCTTCTCAATTTGTCCCCTGCCTTTGATACGGTGGACCATTCCACATAAGTTTACCATTTGGAAGCGTTTGATCTTACCTGGGCAGCTATGTCTGGTTTTCCTCCTTTCTTAATGGGAGATGCCAGACTCTTGCTTTTCTGCCCAATCTGTCTAAGTGGGCAAAAGTCTTCTGTGAAGTCCCCAGGCCTCATTCCTATCTCTCTTCCTATTTAAAATCTACAAGGCACCTCTCACTGGCATTATTTCACCTTTCAGGATAAAGTCTGTCTCTGTGCAGATGACACCCAAGTGACTCTGGTTTTTGATAGGCCTCTGTCTGAGCTTTATGAACCAGTCCAGGCTTGGATGAGTAATAATTCCGTAAACTTAATACCACCAAGAGAAGAGGTTTTGATTGTTGGGCAGGATCTCTTGGGAAGTCCCCGTCAATGGACAGCCAGGATGGGCCTTCTCCTATATTTACCATTTAAGGCAAGTGTCTTGGCTTTTTCTTTGATTGCGAATTGGGGGTTGAAGGAAAAGGTGAACTCTGTTGTCTCTTCAGGTTAATATCATATGAGATTAATAAAGAACATACTAATGATACATGGGATGTACACACAGTTCAAATACTTTTAATTAATACAGGAGGCGTTGCAGATAATAGGAAAGATGTTTGACTTATCTATGCCAAGGTAGAATTCTGAGATGGAGAGTTTCTTTGTTGTGTTTGGTGTTTATTATGCATGGTGAGAGAGTCTTTATGACTCCATGTATATTGCAAATTGCGATTGTTGTGGTCTTCTAAAGAGGAGTGGTACTCAGTTTAGCTAGATTATTTTGTGTAACTGACTACAGGATGAAGCTGTTAGTGTCCCTACACATTAAAATGTAATTACAAAAATTGCCCCCATTTTTACTCCGTAATAGAGGGCCATGGTAGTGTGGGAAGGGACCCTCTCCAAGATTAATTGTTGCCTCTTGTGTGGTCAGATCATGCTGCCGCCCAATTAAAGCTGACATTTAGGACTCGACCCACAAGCGGACCTCACCCGAAAGGCCAAATAATAACCAGAGCCTGGAAGAATATTGAGGCGACTGCTTTACAAGAGCTTCTCACCTCCACGGCCAACCAGTTGCCGGTGAGAGTGGAAGAAGCCGCCATGGCATACGCAAAATGGCTCGAGAAGGCTTGTGATAAACTAGCCCCAAAAAAATCTTTCTTCCCTAAAAGACTACAACCGTCTGCCCCGTGGTACACAGAAGACTTGAAAAATCACAAACTCACTTGCAAACGGTTAGAGCGAAGTTGGAGAAAGGGCTATAAAGAAACAGATAAAATAACTCTACAAAATGGGGATACTTGGGTATAAACAACTGCTCCACCTAGCCAAACAAGAGTTCTATGTGGCACGTATAGATCTAGCGAAAAATTCGGCTAAAGAACTATTCAGAACTGTCTCCAGCCTGGCCACTCCACGCCCAGCCATAGTTGGTTCAAGTCAAGAGCTGTGTGAGGAGATAGCCAAGTTCTTCTTGACCAAAGTGGAAACCATTTTCTCAGCCTTTTGCGGTTTAAAGAGTGCCACGTTGGATCCGGCAAGTGAAAAACTAAAGCCATTAAAAGTTACCACTGAGATACTAGATACTTTCATGCCAGTATCCCCGGACAATTTGGAGAAGCTGCTTATGGCTGCTAAATCAGGATCACCCCATGATCCTTGGCCGGTAGCAGTGGCCAAATTGGCACCTGGTCCCATTGCTCGATCACTGGCCTCCATTTTGGAGGGAATGTGTGAAACAGGGCACTTTCCTACCTGTTGGAAATTGGCTTCTATATTGCCCCTGTTAAAAAAACCAAGCCTGGACCCTAAAGACCCCAATAATTTCTGCCCGATCTCGCGTCTTCCACTCCCAGCCAAGTTGGTATAAAAAATGTTGAACACACAACTTAGCTCGTTCCTGACGGCAACACAAGCCCTGGACCCCTCCCAGTATGGTTTCAGAGGGGGACACAGCACCAAGTCTGCCCTCATTAAGGCCACAGAAGAGATCAGAGAGGCCGTTGATCGAGGTGGGAGGGCGGCTCTGATATTGTTGGATCAGTCTGCGGCCTTTGATACGGTCCATCATGGTATCTTGATGGACCGTCTAAAGGAGTGCGGGATCCAATCCAAAGCCTGGGCTTTGCTAAATTCCTTTCTATCCGGCAGAGGACATACTGTTGCATTAGGTGGATATCAATCTAAACCCTTTTCGCTACCCTGTGGGGTCCCACAGGGGTCCTCCCTTAGCCCCACTCTATTTAATGTTTGTTTCATCCTTGGCCCCCATTATTAGAGCATTTGGGTTTGGTCTTACTTCCTATGCGGATGATACCCAAATTGTGGTGTCTCTACGACCAGGTCAGGAAACGGGTATAGATCAACGTTTCGAAGCCTGTATGCAATCAGTCGGGAAATGGATGGCAGAGAATTGTCTGAAGCTTAATTCAGGCAAAACTGAAGTCCTACTGTTTGGAAAGGATACTAATTTTTGGACTCCCAAGTTGGTGGCCGGATTCGATGGGCTCTGTCCCTCTGCCTTCAAAAAAGGTGAAGAATTTGGGGGTAATTGTGGATGAGAGACTCACCTTTGGGGATCAGGTTAATGCAGTAACATCATCAACTGCATATGTGCTTAGAACGGTCAGAAAAGTAATGTCATTCCTACCCCTAGGTAGTCGCCAAACAGTGGTCACAGCTCTGGTGCTGTCGAGGCTGGACTACTGTAACAGCCTGTATTTGAATATTCAACAAAAAAGTCTGAATAAACTTCAGCTGCTGCAAAATGCAGCAGCGAGACTTCTGACCGGTACATCCAAATTCTCCTCCATCTCCAAGGAAATAAGGAAGCTGCACTGGCTCCCAGTAAGGAGTCGAGTGCGTTTCAAATCACTTTGCATGGTCTTCAAAGCTCTGCATGGCAAAGGCCCAGACTACTTGAACCAGCTGTTCCAGTGGTACATTCCGAAAAGAGCACTTCGCTCGTTAGGGGCTAAGCTGGTTTCTGTACCGCCCAGGAGGAAAGCTTTGTGGGGGGCAGAAGCTTTGCTGTGTGCGTGGCGAAAGCCTGGAATGACCTTCCGTTTCGCCTAAGAAACGCTACTGATCTATTAGACTTTAGGAAGGGTTTGAAGACCTGGCTTTTTGCTGAATAAACTCAGTTCCTCCTTGCTCGCTGCCTCAGGATAGATATGTTCGCGCCAGGACACCCTTGGGTAATCGCTACGCTTTATAAAAGTTATTAACATAACATAACAACACTTGGCCTCCTAGCAGATGCCATTCTAAAGGTGGTCCAGCATACGGCCATCAAGCTAGTCCATGATATCCTATAATTAGATTAGTCTTCAAAGGTTCACCAGGGAGATACACTGGCTCCCACTTAGTTAAAGCATCCAGTTCAATGCACTGTCTGCTTACAAAGCCATCTATGGGTTCAGCCTGGCCTCTATTGAATATGAAGAGCGGGGCCTCGAGTCTTCCATATCTCATAGATGTTCATTGAATTTGGCTATATGGGGGGGGGCCCTGACAGTTTAGGGGACCCCTGAGGGATTAGGGCCTCCCCTGTGCTGCCGGTGCCTGTGATACGCCCCTGATGGAGGATACCTTCTCACTTATTGTGCTGGCTGCTGGTGACACCATGTTGGATGATCGTTTTCAGTTTTGGTTCATCTGTTGTGGCACAAACTGACCATCTGTTTATTGAAAAATTCCTAATCCCTACTCTTTCCATCCAGTATTTTGTTTTCTCTTCTGTCTCTTCCACCAAATTCCATTGTATTCTTAGACTGTCCAATCTCCAATAATGGCAGTGGACGCTTCATTCTTCAATTGTCTCACTCATTCAACTCCATCTCAGGGCTGTAACTATCAGTGGTGCAGCAGGTGCAGTGGCATTGGAGCCCAGAGGACCGAGGGTCCATCTGCATGAAATTCCAGAAAAATGATACACTTGCTTCTGTGCTGCATATGGAGCAGGATGCAAACTCAAGTCACAGGAGCGGCCCTGTACATCCAACAAGCTGAATTAAATTCTCCATTTTATCTCGGTTCAGTATGTGTACATTTTAGGTGACGCTTCGTCACCTGAAGGACTGCAGGTTGTCTAGATCTCCAGTGACTGCACTCGGGTGGCCATTTTCTTCCCTCTCCTAGATTTACTCGAGGGAGGTTAATTTTGATTTAGGATGACTCTTGCAAATATTGAAATGCCATCTTTTTGTTTATGAATTGGTTAGTACATCACTTGTTTCAGAACCAAGCTGGTTCCTGGAGCATTTTAAATGTCCCTTTATGTGCCATGATTTCAAGGGGTAATCATGCCGCTTAATTATTTATTTTAATGCATCACACATGCTTCAGATTAGGATACAGGCTAAAGAACTGTCCAAGAAACTTGGCGTGACATTGTTGCGGGTACAATTTTCAAAGAGGGGGTGCCGGAATCAGTGTTACATCTCTGTCATAGGGATTGCAAAAAATCTAAGCATCTCCCAAAAACAAGTGTAGCAAATGAGCCACGTCCATTCAGCAGCAGAGTGGTATGGGTGTAGAACTATAGCTTTTGGGGCATTTTGGAGTACAGTGTCGCAAATATATTACTAAAGCATGGTGTGGTAGTGCACCGCCATTTACAGACAGCCCATTTTCCATTGAAATGGCAACTAAGTTTGCACTGACTTGCAGTTTCACTGATAAAAATTATAGCCTGCACAAACCAAATGTGGAAATTGTGTTTCTGCAAATATTTATCGTATTACCAAGTAAAGTGTTTTGCTTTGTTTTGAACCTATCAAATCTTGGTTTACATCACATTTCAGAATTTAAAAATATTGCCCTGTGTGCTTTCCTTATGGCTAATATATTTTAAAATATCGGTACAATTCAGTTACATGTGTTTAAATGGTATTGTGTGTTTGAAAAAAATTCACATCACACAGCCTTTCCTTTCACATTCCCTGTACCCCAAGCAAGATTATCACATCGTTTGCATAGTTGACTTGACAAAATCCTCTAACTTTGCAGTCAGATAAAGAAAAGTAAGTACCGATCTCCATGTTGAATGAATAAGCAGCGTTTTCTCAGAAGACATAGGCTGACATTTGACCTCTGTCTTTGGACGCACAACAAATGGGACAAGATAAACAAGCATTTGCAATGCAATAGGTCTCGCATTTGCGAGAGTTTAAGTTATTGGTATTGTAAATGACAATGCCTTTTATTTATCTGTTTTGCTAATTAACACATAAATAAAAGTCATTGTCATTTACAATGCCAATAGCTCAAACTTGTAAATTCGAGACCTATTCAAAGATGCGGCCGCCATTGTACTGGGCTGCTCGGAAAGTGAAAGCACGCATAGCACGCTGAATTTTGCAGGAAAGCATGTGGTGCCTGCAGTAGGAGAAACTCATTAAAGAAAATAGCGCTTACAGACTAAAAAAGACATAACAACCGAAGTAAAAGGGCCAGTCCTCCTGGGAGGTTACAAATGAATCATCAAAACAATAAAGACCTGGCTACATGAGAGTTTCTTTACTGTCACCTTCAGTCACTGCATCAAAAGTGAGTTTCATTTTTACTCCCACTATGGCACCCCGTCCAATTGCCTGCAGTCCCAAACTCTGAAATCAGTACTTTAAAAAGGAAGAATCACTGTCGATTAAGCCACCCCGCCAACTATTCCCTCCGTCACAACATGTGAGTGAAGAAAACTTACTACCAAAGTAAGTGAAAAGAGTGAGCGGGCACCTCACGTATGCAACACCAAGACGGGCTACCGGCAGGTTTTCGCCAGTGTGCCCACGTATATCATCATCGGTTACCCACTCACTAGAACAAAGGAATTAGTGTCCAAAAAGGAGAGCAAGGAAAACAGAGAAAGGGAATCAACTGTTCCAAACCAAGAAACCCGTGCTGAGCAAAGAACCATGTGCTCAAATACTATTAAAAACAAGTCAAGACTCACTGTCGTATTACCCCCTTTAATTTGAAAAAGTGAGCTTGCTCAAGTTAAAAGCACTGCATGTTGCTAACCTTTTCCAAGAAGGCCAACATGTTTCATTGCCAATCACATATATTATGGCAAATTCATCAGGGCGTGGGGTTCCAATCACTCGCCTTTCAGGACAATGTCTTTTTAATAATAAATGCGGGTTGGCCAGTGTCAGCAGGGGGCTTTCATACCAGCCTGCACCAGACCAAGAAGGGGTGTATACATCACTATTATACCTTCTTTAAAAAGCACTGCCGTTGCTTGTCAATTTCACCGCATCGAGAATCTCCTACAGCGGCATCTCGTTCCAGCCTCCAAGGCAGTGCTTTTTAAAGAAGGTATAATAGTGATGTATACACCCTTCTTGGTCTGGTGCAGGCTGGTATGAAAGCCCCTGCTGACACTGGCCAACCCGCATTTATTATTAAAAAGACATTGTCCTGAAAGGCGAGTGATTGGAACCCCACGCCCTGATGAATTTGCCATAATATATGTGATTGGCAATGAAACATGTTGGCCTTCTTGGAAAAGGTTAGCAACATGCAGTGCTTTAACTTGAGCAAGCTCACTTTTTCAAATTAAAGGGGGTAATACGACAGTGAGTCTTGACTTGTTTTTAATAGTATTTGAGCACATGGTTCTTTGCTCAGCACGGGTTTCTTGGTTTGGAACAGTTGATTCCCTTCTCTGTTTTCCTTGCTCTCCTTTGGACACTAATTCCTTTGTTCTAGTGAGTGGGTAACCGATGATGATATACGTGGGCACACTGGCGAAACCTGCCGTAGCCCGTCTTGGTGTTGCATACGTGAGGTGCCCGCTCACTCTTTCACTTACTTTGGTAGTAAGTTTTCTTCACTCACATGTTGTGACGGAGGGAATAGTTGGCGGGTGGCTTAATCGACAGTGATTCTTCCTTTTTTAAAGTACTGATTTCAGAGTTTGGGACTGCAGGCAATTGGACGGGGTGCCATAGTGGGAGTAAAAATGAAACTCACTTTTGATGCAGTGACTGAAGGTGACAGTAAAGAAACTCTCATGTAGCCAGGTCTTTATTGTTTTGATGTGTTGTGAGAGGAGGGTGGCCTGGTGATTTCCCTCTTGTGCTCCCTGTTGCGTATAAGGTTACAAATGAAGACAAGTCGGTACTAAGGAGGGACTAACAAGCCTATTAACAAATCAGAAGCCAGCATTTACAAAGGGCAGTGACACAAGCCAAAGACAAATATGGGCAGAGAGTGGGCGGGGCTTCTATTCCATACTCCAATATAGCAGGCAGAAGAGCAGCGTATGCGCTGCCCAGGCTCGACCTAAAAACAGTTGCGAAATGAGTGAATCTTCTGTTACTGAAAAGCATGGTTTAGTGTTGAACATGTTAATGCTTATCCTGTTTTTCGTTTTTCATTGAAGTTTTACTTTTTTTTGTTTTTTTGCAGACCGAACACCAGTTTCCACGCATCTGCCGTTGGCCAGTACGCACTCTTCGGAGGGAGACGAGGAGAAACTAATGCAAATATTAGAAGAACTTGCGCAAAAGTTCAAACCCTGTTCCAACAAAAGTTAAAGAATGCAAGGATGGAGCTAAATCCCATGATGGTGCACGTGAAACTCTTTGGGTTTAGTGCTTGGAGTTGCACGTGGCAGAAAATAACTGAGCTTTTTTAGACGTGAGCTTCTGAACTCTCTTCAGAATTTAACACAAATTACACGCCAGATGTCAGAGGAAATAATGATAAAGGACTTTGATCATAACTGTTGCTTTAAAAATACACAAAGCATAAATGTGACCTAATGGCAGGCATGGCTTTGCTTCACTGCAGGGGAAGGCAACGTTCTGGAGATTTGTTCAGGAGAGAATAAGTTATCATGTATTCATTAATGTTTACTGTTGTCAAGGGTTTTACCTTTCAGAGATGACTAAAACCCGAGGGCCTTTATATTTTTCTACAATGAGAGCTATTTCTTAACAATGTAAATTATCTGCAACTACTAGCGTGTTATCACTGCTGTAACAGTGACTACGTCAGCTTAGGTAGTGACCGTCCCAGCACAGGAGGGACATTTAACAACAGTAAGGTCATTAAAAAGCTTTATTAATCGAATGAATGCCTGCACATGAATAATGACATAACAGCACAAGGATCAACAAGAAATGTCCCCAACCCAGCACGAATTATTATTCAAATATCTTAAGTATATTTTGTAAATGCAATAATTTTGTCTCCGACCATAGGTTTAATCAATTACAATTTTAATGAAGGGTAAACTAAGATCATTTTACACAAAGAAAAGCTTGAAATTTTCAGGCACAAAGCCTAATTTTGCACACGAAATTTAAATGACATTGCATCATGCAGTGATCAGGAGGTGACACAATCAACTCCAGAACCTCTGATTTGCTAGTCTTGGTGTTGTCTACTGCACTGCTTAAACAGCTGGCAAACATACCTATGATGCAAAGTGACTAAACCATTGCCAAAAAAATGTAATAAAATTTGTTCTATTTGAATCACTAATCATGTCTTTTCTTTCTATTGCGCTAGACCAAGTTATGCCAATGAAGTAGTTAAGCTGCTTGTAAAATCATTTTTCAACCAACTATTTTAAATTCCATATAATCAATGGGGCAAACAGAACAAGGTAATGTTAGAAGCATTCTGATGTCCATTAGGTCTGGATCAGTTGTGATGATGGTCATTTTGTTTTTTTAACTTTTTGGCACCAACTTGATTAACTACCCTGGACCTTTCTTTAGTGTAAGCAGTATTACGCCCCACATGTGCTCAAGATTCCACCATCATAGACTCCACTAGTGTGACAAATACGATGAAAGGGGAGTTGGTCAGCTTCACACATTTGTAGCATGAGGAATTGCTTGGTACATAAGTATATGTTGTATCTATATTTGAGAGGCTTGTGTTGAAGAATACATTGTTGGCTATGAAAAAAAAAGTTATGAAAGTAAGTGGATAAAAGGAAGTGTTTGGATTGTTAGGTGGTTATTTTGAGTTTGGCAGATCCAGGACATTCTCCAAAACTTGTCTGATGTCCCATCTGCAGTATTTAGCACGTATACATTTTCTGCAGCTCAACCACTTGTTCACCTCTCGTCTTTCATGTTACAGATGTATGCTATGTGACTGCAATGTGCATTTAAGGGATCACTGACACAATACTGAGGGCAACAATATCGTTTGACACAAATATTGTATAAAAATATTGTTTATCAAAATATCCTGTCCCTATACTTGTAATGGTAAGTAAAAAAATATTGGAAATAAAATATCGTTTTACACTAATATCATCCAAAAACGTTCAAAAATGTAGTTATTTAATGTGTATAGATAGTGTAAAGCAGCAAATCTTAAATATTTTAGTACACAACATTAATATAATATAAATTACATACATTCCACTAATACTTTAACAAAATATATAAATATATACTTATATAAAAACACATACATAGATGCTTATTTGTTTGTGTGTGTATTTATATATAATGTAACACAATTATTACAATTATATATTTCCCAATATATGAAAAGTTATTTTGTTTTTTTAATTTACTACTTTGAAAAGCATATATCTATATATACACATGCTTATCTATTATAGATTAAAATAAAATATAAAGAAACGAATTACAAAATATTAATTAATTACCAAATAAATAAAATATAAAACAATCAAAAACCAAAAGTCAGTTACAAAAAATATTCTAAAAATCTTTAAAAAAATAAAAATATATAAAATTTAAAAAATAAAAAATATATGTAACCAAAAATAGAAAAAGTTTTGGAGCCTGGGAATATTAGATATACATTTCCCATGCCAGTTTATGCAACAGTAGAGAAAGTGTTGGACTTCAGAGGGGATAGATTTACTATTCCCACGCCAAACAGCGCAACAGCAGGGAAAGTGTTGGACTGTAGAGGAAATAGTAAATCTAACACCTCTGAAGTCTAAGCAACAGCAAGAAAAGCGTTCGACTTTGGAGGGGTTACATTTACTACTCCTACCCCAGTCAGCGCAACAGTAGGGAAACTGTTGGACTTTGGAGGGGCTAAACTTTTTATTTCCACCCCAAACAGCAAACTTCGTGGGTACAATGCGGGCACCCCAGTGAATCTCCATTCTTCTCTTTGCCAGCAGAAGAGCTACCACCACAAAGCGTCTTTTGGCCTTCTGTAAGCGACAAACTAGACCCAGCAAGCACAGTTCTGGGGGCCCGTCCTCTGTTTCAAGTGCCAAATCCGAAAGATCCGCTGTGATCTGCTCCCAAAAGTCACTGATCTTTGGGCAAAGCCAGGCCAGATGTAGGAAATCCGCCTCCATCTCGCCGCATCGTTTACATTTTCTTCAACTCGCATTTGAACAATTTCAATGGTGTGTGATACATTTGATGTAAATATTTAAAATGTATGATGCGTAGATTACAATTGGATGTAAGCATGTTTAACTGAGTGCAGCAGAAGGCCCGATCGCCTCTCTCCATAGGTGTGGCGAATGTGGTGTTCCACCTCTCCAGCGCCCTGTCTGGCGCTGTCGGTCTATTCGCCTGTGCTGCATTATACAATTTTGTGATCAGAGGCCTGCGTGTGTCGCTGGTCAGTAGTGTCTGCAGAGCAAAGAGCACGGGGGGCGGCTGAGAACTGAGGAGAGTATTCTTGCATAGCAGCTCTGAGATGCTAATAAGTGAATTGTCATACGTGGGGTGTGTCGTTCTAAGCACGTGATGTCAGCTAAGGTCACAAACGTGGATTTTGGCAGGCATCACCCAGCATCCGCAGTCCAGATGGCCAGAGCCTTGCCTTCATGTCTAACGAAGAAGGCAGGGTGGAAAATCACTTGCTAGGCTTGACTGGGTGGTTTGGGGGTGGCACAGCACGATGGCAGGTCGGCCTCCAAGCATCAGGGCAGCTTGAACCAGCACACGCATTAGCGCCCCCACCTCCTCTCCTACTGCAGACCGTCCAGAGGCAAGCAGGCCCTGAAGGGCCGAGTCGTGGTGGCTCTCATTGGTATTTTGTACAGCCCACCGTGAAGGCACCCAACCTCCCCCTCTCTCCACAGCGGCCCCAGAGCACACCTCAGGGCGCAGTTCCAGGAGTCCCGGTAGTCTGATCGATGGACCCCCAACACTTCACAGCTCTCATTCCTCCGGTGCCAACACCACCCAGGCGCCGATGGCCCCGCTAATACGCTTTTGCTCTGGGTCAATTTCTCCAGTAGCAGGCCTCAGGTTGTAGGTTTGAGGGGCTCACTTGATCAGCTACGCCATTATTACAGTTAGGCAAGCATTTTTGGGGATGTATAAGAGCTGGATGGCAGGATTATTATCGTATTGTCCGCCACGGCCAGCAGAGCTGCACTAAAGCGCGCCCATCTTACTGTGGGCTCTCTAGCTCTCCCGTCTCTACTCATTCCTTGACCAAGGCTACTATCCTTTGGCTTGCAGTTGACCAAAGTATATTGCAAGTTCCTCTATTCAATCATAATTTTTGTCCAAATTGACATTATTTCCTTTATCACGCTGTGCACATTGCGCTGTTTTACTCATGTTTCAAACTCTACCATCTGATAGTTGCACAGCATTTCTCAAAATGCGAACTACTTTCATGGCGGTCATAAAAAACACCTTTCCCTAGGGAACCTTCCCAGTTTTTTCACTCATATCCACTGCCCAACATCAAGCTGCACCTCCTGAGCATTAATTTTTTTTGTCATAATATTTCTTGCACTTTTCTCTAGTTATTTTGATTCTTTCCTTCCCTTCATCAATGGACCATAAACATTTCCTTCCCTTGAATAGCCATCTCGTCACAGTATGGAGTTAGGGAGCCCTCCTCGTCTAGCTTCAAAAGTTTTCCCTATTGTTGCTTCACTACTCTGCATTTTATATGACCACATAGTATTTCTTATTTGAACTTCCCAATCTTGGTTACTACTCATAGCCAGCTAAATGTTCTCTTTCATCACTGTTAAACCAATTTTGCTGTGCTATTATCACTAGGATTATATAAGGATGTCGATCAGTGAATAATGGCTACTTTCTTGAAACATTCATTCTCCTTAGAAGACAAAAAATGCACTCCATTATCACTCACTAATACTTTTGGTACTACTTCCTCTAAAACAAATGTCATCCATAATGCAACACCAAATTTGTGTCCACCTTGTCAACGATACAAATAACTGTACACCTGGAAAATAGATCAGTCATGCGTGCCACATACCTGTTATATTATCCAACAGGACCCGTTCTATCCACAGAAACCTTTTGAGAACCATTCTTCAGATGCTTCCTCTACATTAATTCTAGGCCTGAAGGTCTTAGCGTGTGCAAACTGTGTCAGTGCAGATAAAACAACTCTCGCCTACGACTCAATGGCTGAATCCATTGACGGCCACCAATATCAATACTTTTTTTTAGACCCAATTTAATCTTTACAATTCCTAGGTGAACACCATGCCATTGTATTATTATCCTCTTTCTCAAAGCTTGCAGAGGAGCAATCCCTCCACTCTTCACAAGCAAATCTTCGTCAACACTCAACTCATGTCTTACTTCCCAAAACTGGAACGCACCAGCAGGTACCGTACTTTTCTTCGGCCAAGCACTCACCACATAGCTTCCGACTTCATTTAGTATAGTGCCTTTCTCACAGTTCCGCTCATCCTTTAATATATGACAATGGAATTCCAGCAGTTTAAAGGAATTTGACTGTTCTCCAACTCACTGGTTTCACATGCTGTTAATTGAAAAGGCATTTTTGAAAGAAAATCAGCAATCACATTTTGTATGCCAGAAACATAAACAACCTTATATATGAACTCTTGTAAACAAACTGAAAATCTCGCAACTGTAGTTGAAGCATTAAGTATTCCTTCTGTTGCAAGCAGTTTAATTTGAGCTTATGATCACACCTCAGAATAGAATGCATGCCCCAATGTAACTTCTGGAATATTCCATGCCCCATTTGCGAGCCAATGCCTCCTGTTCAACCCCTGAGTATTTTTCCTTCTATTCTGTAGATGATAAAGAACGTGAGGCATAAGCAATCACACATTATTTTCCCTTTCTATCATATTGGGACAATACAGCACCAATTTCTTCATTACTTGCATCTGTAGTGAGGATACTATTACCTTGAGGATCAAAGCCCTGTAAAAAAAGATACATCAACCGTGTCATTTTTAATTCTTTGAAGATCTTCCTGGTGTATATCATCCCACACTAACTTAGTTTTATTTTTTAGCAGCTGTCTAATATGATAGGTGTATTCTGAAAATCCCTTGACATACTTGGCGATTTTGCATGACCTGAAAATGATCGGATTTCATTTATCTTTGAAGGTGCAGGAGTTAGTTTTATTGCATCAACTAATTTGGTTCTTGGTTTGTTATCTAACGCAAATATGTTATTTTATTGACTGCAAATTTACATTTTGAAAATTCATTGGCAAGGCCTTTATTTTCTAATATACCTAAAGTTTGATTCAAGTAAGCATCATGTTTCTCCTTACTCCTCCCCATAACCAAGATGTTGTCTTGAAAAAAACATAACTCCAATCTTACCAAATAACTGAAACATCAAACGCTGAAATACAGAGGCTGCTGACACCAGACCCAGGGCATGCATTTAAACTGATAACATCCTTCTAGTGTAATAAAGGTAGATCTGAATTGATGATAACCTACCTTAAGATTCAGTGTGGAAAACCATTTATACCACTTGGTCAAAGCTGGCATCTCATTAATCCTCAGAAGAGGAAACCTGCTAAACATGTTCCCACTGAGGTAGCAAATGATTGGCCTTTTTAGCTTTAGCCAAAGGTGAAACCAATCTCGATGCTTCTACAGGCTCAATTATATCTTCTTCCACTAATGTAATTGCATTTATGTAGCGCTTACTACCCCCTGACGAGGCATCGAAGCATGCTACTCCGGAGCCCAAAAAGGATTAGTGGTGAATTAGAATAGGGAAATATGAAATTAATTTGAGCGGTGTACATGATAGTCTGTTATTTGTATCGAAAAGGATAGTGGAGGGATAGAAGAGGGAAGGGTTTGCATTTACATAGCCCTTGCTACCCCTGATGAGGTGTTGAAGTGCTTTTTGGCTGCCCACTATGGTCCTGAAACAAACTGGTTTATTATTTTTCATATTATCATTAATGTTAAGAACAACAAGTTCTTTTAGATTCAAAACATACATTTTTCCAAATACATTCTGTTCTACTATGATTGGTTCTTCGTGGGGGTCGTGGCTAAGGAGCCGTGCATGGCGGACGCGTGAGCTTGGAGCTCCGCTCCGGCCCATCAATTATCAGCTATTCCCAGGGGTGCCCGAGGCCAGGACTGCCTTGGCAGAGACCGGACGACACCAGTACTCACGGTGTCTGGTCCTGACGGTCGAGTGGGTGCCGGAACAGCATCGTAGCACCTGAGTCCCTGCTGGCCGCAGGCGCCGGTGAAGATTTAAGATGGCGGCCCGGAGCGGTCTTCCCTGATTGCGCAGTACGGAGCCCTGGCTTTCTCCGTGACTTGCGCCGCACCAGAGACCGCGCCTACCACAGCCCGTTGAGGACAGGGGAGAGCTGTGAGGTCGGCCTGAGCTGTGAGACCGCAGCCGATATAGCAACGCGGCCCGTGCCCACCTGCGGCGCGTGAAGTGCAGTGCGGAAGGGCTGGCCCGATCGACTTGGAAGGCGACGGGTCCTACGCTGGAGCTGCTGTGACGGCGGGGACCCGCTGAGGTGAGGAGACTGTGGTGACGGCCTGGGGGGTGACCCGTAGATCGTCGGGCTGTGCCTGCCCCCCTTCCCCGAGTGATCTGGAAGCGGACCAGGCGGACCCCGAGGCACATTCCGGGCGGGGGGGAGGTGTGCAGGCTGTCTGGCCCGTGAGATCGCGGCCCGCCGCGGACCGCGCAGTAAAGAGAAGAAGGGCTGGTCCGGTTGCATCGGAGGACAGCGGAGCGCACGCTGGAGCCGCCGCGACGGTGGGGACCCGCAGTGGTGTGGAGTTCTCAGTGACTACCTCAGGGGTGGCCCGTGGTTTGCCGGACCGAGCCTTCCCCCTTCTCCTCTCACCCGAGTGCCCTGGGGCTGGACCGGGCAGTCCTCGAGACCCCACATGCATAGGACTGGCTTAGAGGGGTGGCAGATGGGGTGTGCGTAGCCCTGGCGGATGAGGACTGTGGTCGGCTGTGACCCGCCCGACTGCTCAGACTACCAGTCTACACCCGGTAGCATGGAGGTGCCTGGACCTTGGTGGGCCTATTGTCAGCCCTGTGGGCGTTTTCATCACCGAGGGCCCTGCGGCGGAGGAACAGACGCTGGGGCTGGTGTGTTGGCCTCCCCTGGAGACTTGGAGTGTGGGGCGGATTTGTGGGACCGGCTGTTGGCCCGACCCCCCCCCCCCTCCCCCGGACACGTTTGACAACTGACAGTCCGCTGCCTACCAGGGGCCGGCAGGCCGGGGCCTCACAGGACCCAGAGGACGGCGCCCAGGAGCAGTCGCTGCCAGCGCCAGACGCCTCGCTCCAACAACAGGTGGGCAAGATGGTGGAGGCCATAGCAGATACTAAGGCCACCCTTCACCAAGACATTACCACAGTGGCGGTGGGCCTGGGTCTCCTGCGAGAGGATCACAAGAAGCTGTCGGAGCGGGTGAAGGAGACCGAGTCTACCATCGGAACTATAGCCCCTGCCCAAAAAGCCCTGGAGCAGCAGGTGGGAGCCCTCGCTGATAGGGTGGGAGTGCTGGAACGGCTGGCCGAAGACGCGGAAGGCCGTAATCGGCGGAACAACGTCCGAATCCTGGGCCTACCGGAAGGAGTTGAGGACAAAGACATGGTGTCCTACCTGGAGTGCTGGCTGTGAGAGGTGGTGGCGCCGGAGGGCCTGTCCGCCTTCTACACCCTGGAGAGAGCTAATCGAGTCCCGGCCAGACCTCCGGCACCGGGGCGCCCTCCGCGCCCGGTGATGACTCGCTTACTTCACTTCAGGGATAGGGACCTGCTCCTGCGGAGGACGCGGACGGATGGCCCCTACTCCGTTGACAACAGTAAGGTCTCCCTCTTCCCGGACTACACTCTGGAGGTACAGCAGAAACGAGCCTCGTTTTTAGAGACTAAGAAAGTGTTGAGGGATGAGGGCCTCAAGTACTCATTGATGTTCCCGGCCCGGTTGCGGATTGAGCTGGATGGCAGAACCCATTTTTGCAACAGCCCGGAGGAGGCCTGGGACTGGATTGAATCCTACAGGGCTGGATCTTCTCGGCCTGTGGGCCCTCGGCCTCAGGGGCGAGATAAAGCAGAGCCGGGGAGACGATCGCAGCGCCGCTCCCGTAGGAGGGCCCCCAAGAAACCAACTACGTCCCAAACTGAGCGTGAGAGGGCGGATGCCCTGCAGGCTGTGGCGGCGATTATGAGGAGCAGGAGCCCCTCCCTGGGGGCCAAGACCCACACGTCGAGGGGCACTGGGGGCAATGACTCAGACTCATCTGGCAGTGGTAGCATGAAGATGCCGGTGGTGACCCCGGGCACGGCGGATGAAGTCATTTGATCCCGCTGGGACTTGCATCTGTTCCATGAGTCATGGCTGGCCTGCCGCTGCGGGACCCTGGTCTTGGGCCGTTTGGAACCGAAAGGGCCGGCGCGCCCAGAACAGTTTGTGTGTCCCCTTTCTTTGGTGCTTCCTATATTCGCTCCTTTGCTCACCCCCTCCTGGGTGCCTTACTAGTGTAGGGTTTCCCTATGCGAAATGTTCTGTACGATGTTTGGGCGACTGACCGTTGTCAGATTGCCCTGGGTTCGGGGAGTTGTTCACCGTTGGGGGTTCATTGGCTTTTCTTTGTTTGCTTCATTGCAAGGGGGGGAAAGTGTGTGCGGGCGGAGAGCGGGGGGTCCACCCTGTGGGCGCCACGGGGTGCATTTTTGCGGGAATGGGGGGCACACCTAATGGTCTGAGGTTCCTCACGTGGAATATCCGGGGGATGGGATCGATGTCCAAAAGGCACAATATATACTCCTACCTAAGGCGCAGAGATGTACACATTGCGTTTCTTCAGGAGACGCATTTGAACAAGGAGGAGGCTGGGAAGTTAAGGAAGAGGTGGCGGGGCCAGATATTTGCGACTACCTACTCGGCCGTCGCCAGGGGGGGTGCTGATCTGGGTACGGCCTTGGGTCCCCTTTGCCCTCGACTGCTCATGGATTGATGTGGACGGACGGTACGTCTTACTTACGGGGCGACTGACGAGGCGGGAGGTGACACTGGGCACGGTTTACGTTCCTAATCAGGACCAAATTGGTTTTCTGGAGTCATTCTCTGCCTCCTTGGCTCACTGCCATACAGACTCTCTTATACTGGGGGGTGATTTCAATTGCGTAGCAGACGTCGCCACGGACCGCTCCCACCCTCCTCCAGGGACGCAGCCACATCGCACAGCAGCTGGCTTCCGGTTCTGGATATCCGACTGGGGTTTAGAGGACACCTGGCGACTGCAGCACAGGGAAGCTAGGGAGTATTCCTTTTTTTCGCCGGTCCACCAGGTCCATACTAGACTGGACACATTTCTCTGCTCTCCAACTCTTAATGGCCTGGTCTCGCACACGGAATACCTAGGGCGGACACTATCAGATCATAGCCCACTGCTTCTGTTGCTCCAGCCTTTGGGTCGCTGCCCTCCGGTTCCCACTTGGAAGTTAAACCCGGCGCTGCTTGATGATGGCCCCTTTCGGGCTTCCCTGTCCTCGCTCACTGAGATGTACTTCCCTGCTAATGCCGGCACCACCTCTTCGGCGCAGGTAGAGTGGGAGGCGTTGAAGGTGGTGGTGAGGGGCCATTGCATGGCCCAGTCATGTGGGGCGCACAGGGAATTGAATAAGGAACTCTCGGATTTGGAAGGGACTATTTCTAGATTGGATAACTTGCAAGGTACAGATGACTCAGCCCAGGCGTCCTTGCAAGAGGCGCGGACCCAATACAATGATGTGTTGGGTAGATTACGGTGCTATAGTTACAAAGACTACCTGTACAGGGTCCAAAGGGAGGAGGGGAGGGCGGGTCGATTGCTAGCACGACTTATACGACCTGAGTCAGGGGGAATGCCTATCACGCGCCTGGGCCTGGACACGGGTGAGGTGGTGCATGACCCTGGGGCCATTAATGACTTCTTTCTCCGCTACTATGAACAGTTGTATAGCGCCCCGACAACAGCCCCCCTGTCGGATATACAGCACTTCCCAGCCCCCCTGCGGCTCCGTACATTGGAGGAGGAGGATAGGGAGGCCCTGGGTGGCCCCATCTCCCTCCATGAGGTCAAGGCGGTGATGGCGGCATTGGCGCCCGGTAAGACTCCTGGTTCGGACGGCCTGCCGGCTGAATTCTACCGGCGATTCACCGATACACTGTCTGACTTTATATACGGAAGCGTTTGAGGGAGGGGGAGGTTTGCCAGATACCACCCAGTCGGCCCTTGTGATACCGCTCCCCAAGTCCAAGCAGCCCGACGCGGGAGTCAGGGACCACCGTCCCCTCTCCATGCTCAACCTGGATTTCAAGATCCTGAGTAAGGTGTTGGCGGGTAGGCTACTCCCCCATAGGAAGGCCCTGATCCACCCGGACCAGAACGGGTTCATCCCCTCACGTAGTACCTCCTACAATCTTTGCAGACTTTACTCTGTGCTCTACCACAAAGGAGCACCAGCGCTCCAGCAGGCGGCGGTGTTGTCGGTGTACCTGGAGAAGGCATTCGACACAGTGTCCTGGGAATACCTCTTCGAGGTGATGCGCCGTTTGGGTCTGGGAGATGAATGGGGGCGATGGGTGCGACTCCTCTACGCCGAGCCTACGGCGAGAGTCAAGACGGGCCGAACCATATCGAGAACATACAGGATCTCTCGGGGATCCCGGCAGGGATGCCCCCTGTCCCCGCTCCTTTTTGCGCTGGCTGTGGAACCTCTGGCTGAGCGGTTTCGCTTGGGCGGGAGTGGGCTTGGATTGATGCTGGGTGGGCGGCAGCACCTCCTTTCATTATACGCAGACGATCTACTGCTGTATCTTGCGGGGCCGGCGGAAGCTCTGTGGATTCTGGGCGACTTCGCTCTTCTCTCGGGCCTTTGGGATAACAAAACCAAGACCTTCCTGTTCCCTATAGCAGGGCCCCTGCCCAGACCGGAGGCGTTGCCGGACGACACACTCTGGGCGCAGCGCACCTTTAAATATTTGGGCATTAATATTTTTCATGCCCTAGAAGATCTGCGGCACGGGAACCTGGGTCGAGCGTTGCGCTCCCTTCGTTCCTGTGTCCAGTTCTGGTGCACTTTGCAACTACCCATCATGGCCAGGATCACGCTGTCCAAAATGGTTATGCTGCCCTGGTTGTTGTACTTTTTCATAAACCTACCGGTCTTGATGCCGAGAAGCTGGTGCCGACCCTTGCATTCCCTCCTGCGGCAACTAGTCTTGGGGGATGGGCGGCCACGAGTGTCCCTACAGACCCTGCAGCGCCCTATGTCAGTGGGAGGACTTGGGGTACCTAATTTCGAATATTACATGCTGGCGGCCCAGCTACAATGGTTAACGCAGTGGATAGAAGGAGTGAATGAGGAGGGCACGTGCCTGTCTGATCCAGCGCTGAGTCGCGGATTGATGATTACGAAGCTCTTGCTGCCGTCCACCCCCGTCCCCTCCTTATCCCTACTCCAAAACACAGCCTTCCAGGCGTGGAGGAAATGCTGCAGCGGTCGACAACACAGTGCGAAATACTCCCCCATGTTACCTCTGGTGGGGTTGCCGCATGGAGACCCTCAAACTACGTTCACGGGCTCCCAGCTGGCCAGGTGGTCAGAGGCTGGGCTAGACAGCGTCTGGGATTGCTACCTGGATAAGGAATTGATTCCTTTCGTGGATCTGGCAGAGGATAGTGGCCTCCCCGCGGGCCAGTTTCTGATACACGAGGCGCTGACGCGCACCTTTACGCGACTATGGAGAACTGGGAGGGCGGAGCCTGATCCGCACCCTGTCCTACACGCGCTGCTCACCCTTGGCACGGCGGGCCACCTGGTGAAATGGCTGTATGTTGCGCTGGTGGAGGCTTCCGCCGGCCCCCTCGACGGACTGCGGGCGCGTTGGGAAAAGATCGGTGACAGGCCCCTTACAGACGCCGAATGGCGAAGAGTTCTGCGCCACACAGGGAAGGTTTCCCGGAACACCCGGTTGAAATACACACAATTCAACTAAACCCACATGACGTACATGACACCACATAGACTTAACGTGACGTACGGAGGGGAGGTGCGACAGTGTCCCAGGTGTGCCCACCTGGACGCTGACTTTGCCCACATGACTTGGGAATGCCAGTGGGTGCGCCCCTACTGGGAGGCGATACTGGCCAAGATAAAGGACGTGCTTGGAAGGGAATTGGCTCCGACGATTCATATGTGCTTGCTGGATCTCTTCCCTAGGCCCCCTAAGCGTAAAGTGGGAAACGGCCTGATAGACCTTGCGCTGAGCCTTGCTAAGCGTAGGATAGCCGTGGACTGGAAGTCACCCAGAGGGCCACAGGTAGCGGTCTGGAACAGAGATGTCATAGCATGGGCTGGGGCAGAGGGCAGAGCATTGGTGTGGGAAGAGGTGGGAAGAGGCCAAAGGTGTGAGATTGCGCCCAATTGCTACTGGCAGAATGGGAGAATCCGAGGGGAACCAGCAGTGAAGAGGGTGAGGCGGAGGAGGACGACGCCCCTATAGATGCCGGGACTGATACCCAGCCCGCGCGATCTCCCAATGCCCAAAGAGACTGAACTAGACAGTGTGAGGTTCGGATGTACTCAGTCCTCGTCTGTACTGGACTAGGTGTAGGAACTAAGGTGGCCCGGGATGGCGGGGGGGGGTCCCCCCCTGATACCTTTGCTCTCAAGATGTTTCACGATCCATTCTCCACAGTGTGAAGATGAATAGCTGCGCGCACACCACTCCTCTGCATGAATGGTTTAGTTTCTTATTTCTTCTTTGGTTCTTTTCTTTGTTTGTTCTTTTTCTCCTTAATTGGCTGCACTTTACTGTTTCAGTTCTCCTTCATTCCTTGTATCGACTTACGTGCCTGAATAAAGTGTTTGGAAGGTAAAAGTATATATCATTACAGACCTGTATTATGGTTGACCGGCGGTGGAGTGTACTCCCCAACAATTCTATAAATATACCCGATAAATCGGAGTATGCACTCCGGAACATGGACAAATGTTATTAGTACATCATGTTTTGTTTCTTTGATTATTCTTTTTGCATCCAATGTATAATAAAGAGAAAATGTAAATAAAAATATTTCCCCCCCCCAAAAAAAGATTGGTTCTTCGTGTTTACACTCAATTCTATTTACTTTTTCTACATACTTTTGAGAAGTGACACACAAATGGTCATTGAGTAAGGGTTCACATACGTGATGTGAACGTGCGTAAACCACGTTACTACGTCATTGCAAGCGTCGGCCCTTCACAGACAGCAGTTGTCTACAGAAGATGAAAAAAGGTGTTTATTCACAACGACCTACTACATATCTCCAGCCTTCATCTTCAACATCTGTTTTCTTTTCCAACGTTCTAGAACCCCCAGCAATGCACTTTCCCCATATAGGGGAAATTAGAACGGAGGAAATTAAAATATACCAGCACTACAAGGCTACACGCAGATCTCTACAATGGATGTCTTAGCCTACTTGGATATCTCCCTGGCTTGGAAAAATTTCACTTTGTCTAATGTTTTATGATAGCATCCAGAGATATTAAATGAGCTCAGCAAGCAGCATCAGCCTTTGATATTTCCAGAAGTAAGAAATATAAATAATTCTATGGGAACAACAGAGACAGCAAATTATGATTTAAGAGCACTGCTTAATTTGAACCAGTGTTTGCAGGTAGGACACACAACAGATTTTGATCCAGAGCAAGAAAGAGAAAAACACAGAAGGGGTAAAGGAGGAAGAGAAAGACAGAAAAACGTGACAAAGGGAAAAGCAGTGATGCAAAAGAACTTGCAAGAGTAAAATAAAGAGGCAGAGAGTCTCTAGTGGTGGATTAAAGAGGCATCAGGTGGAATCAAGACTACGCAGCTTTGCTGTTCGGCATCTAGACCGTGGGCTTCTGAGCAAAAATATGGGCCATAGTACTTTTTTTTAAAAAATACATTAAGCACTATTTAAGAGCCTAATATTTAGAATCCGATTGAAAAATGGAATTACAAATCATCACTTGTAGAAGTGGGTGCGGATTCACGATTTTTACTTATTCACATAATTCAGCAGTAGTATACCTGGAAAGCTGAGTCAGGCCAAGCGCAGCTTTCCAGGTATACCACTGAGTGAGTCATGTGATTTTGTTTTTTCATTCAACTATTTCCCTAGTGTAGAATTATACATAGTGTTAAAAGGCACTCCGATGTTCAAATGCACATTTTATTTTCAAGTTTATGGGCGTTCACAAATTCCCAAAGCAACCTTTGCCTTGATCCTCCCACTACCTGCATGGGACTTACGCCTGAGTATTAGCACTTATGAATGGGTTTAGACCAGGGTTCTCCAAAGTCGGTCTTTGAGTGCCAGATCCATGCTAGATTTTTAGCATATCCCTATTTAGAAAAATGTAGTTATCTTAAAAACTTGGCATAGATTCGGCCCTACAGAACCGACTTTTGAGAACTCTGGTTTAGACCTTAAGCAGTGGGTGAGAACATTGTAGAGTTTTGGATCATGTACCCCCAGGCATCTGCTTTTGAGTTTCATCTATTTGAATGGCCACTGCCGGATCAGGTTAGCAGGTGCTGAATGGTGGTCTCTAGCCGGACTATATCGTGGAGCTAGGTTCTGCATGGATTTGGTACCTTTTCCCAAAAAACTTTGTGGCTGCTGTAAACAACATTGAATTTGATCCTAATCTGACTGTTCGCCAATAGAGTGCAGTATTCAAGTGCATACAAACGTCCACCTTTAACCAATGAAGGTATCTATGCCTTTGTGAAACACACTCATAATTTCTCAAGCGTAAAACCAAACTCCCCCCGTGTTTCAGTCCATTTGCAGTTTGCTTACTCAGTTAGTTGGAATGCTGGTGTGCAGGCTGTTGGCATAATCCAAACATGAATTCACAAATAAGCCTACTACTATATGCTTGTGTTGTCGAGGAATGACAACTATATTTACTTTATTTATCATCAACACCTTTGAAGCTATGTGAACCCTGAAATTTGTAACTTTGTGAGGGCTTAATGGATGGTCCGAAAAGAGAAAGGAGTGTTCTGATTTATTTTTTTGGGTCGCCTAATTTTGTTTTTGTCCCAAAAAGCTTTTTTTAAAAAAAAAACATATTTTATTGATTTTGAGAACTAGTCCAACATACTTTAGATATATCGTCCAACACACAGTATTAGCATCCTTTGTGTACATCTACGTATTGTATCATAGTTGTATTGCTGTGCATACAATCATAGGATATTGACCAATCAACTACCACCCTCCCACCTCCCCACATCAATTAACTATCTAGCTCCCTCCCCCACCCCGTCTCGGCTCACTTCTGTAGTATCACGACTTATAGATATCGGGTCACGCATAACTTTCCCATTATGTTAAATGCTCAATTTACAACTCCACACATTGTGATTTTGTAGGGTTCCTGCGGGGTCTGCGGCTGTCGGGTACTCGGCACATTTCAATGCATATATACTATACATTTTTCAATTCAGGGAAGGTTCCGCAGAGACAAATAATTCAAGTAGAGCATCCCACTCTAAGGAAATCGGATTCTTCCTCAATCCTTTATTGTCCTCTCTCCTAATTGCCATACTTTCAGCCCTGCCCCATCGGACTACCTCTTCGTGCCAGGCCAGTGCCGATAGGGGCTTTGCAGATTTCCATTTCACTGTGATTGAGCGTTTTGCCAATATTAGTGCCAGATTGGCGAATCTGGTGTGCGTTCCTTGTATTTTGCGCTTTTTGCCTAGTCCCAGGATACAGCGCTCTACCGAGCCTCCCCCCACTTCGGGTGATGATTCATTGAGGAGTTTACGTACCGTCTCCCAGAAAGGTATTAGGCGTGGACATGCCCATATCATGTGCAATAGGTCAGCCGTCTGCGTGTGGCACCTAGGACACAAATTTGCTGCATCAGGGAACATTTTACTCCATTTGTTAGGTGTAAAGTACGCTCTGTGCACCAGCATGAGTTGTATCATCTTAAACTTAGGGTTCCGGGACACTTTCTTGGGGTGTTCGAGCACTCTGTCCCATTCCTTGTCTGATAGTTCATGTCCAATGTCTCTGGCCCATTTATCCCGTAGACCTGATAGTGATATAGTTGCATGGTTACGGATACTTCTGTATATCCATCTGGTCAGATGTCCCCCATTACATACAGCATGTGTACTAGTTCATGTGTCTTGGGCTCAGTACTGTCAGGCGACCAGGTACTTCTTACAAATCTGGTGATACTGGCATGGAGGATGTATAAGGTGTTGGGTACTCCGTGCTCTCTCACAAATGTGTCATGGTCCATAAGTGTATGGTCTACGAACAGCATCCCGACCTTATTCACTCCCTCATCTGCCCACTTACTCAGGCATCTCGTCGATACTATTCTGAACGGCGCAGGGATCCCCAGCAACGGGATATTTGAGGTATAAGGAATCAGTTCCTCAGTGTACCTTATAGCCCTTTTCCAGTATGTAACGGCCACTTTCAGAAGTGGTGGTGCCATCGAGATAGATCTCCTCCCTGGCAGTAGTAGGGTATGGAGCAATCCCTTTTCCCAATCCTTCTTGGACATCCCTATCTCTTGCAGATTGCGGCCCGCTGTCCAGTAGGAGAGCCACTGGAGTTGGCTGGCATAGCAGTATGCCTAGAAATCAGGAACCCCCAGGCCCCCGTGGCCCGTATCTAGCTGTAATTTCTGAAGTCCCACCCTTCTACGCCCTTTGCTCCAGATTAATTCAGAAAGCATAGTGTTCAGTGTTTTGAATATGTGAGCTGGGATCAATATCGGCAAATTAGTGAAATAGTACAATAATCTGGGCACCACGACCATTTTGGAGATGGCCACTGTGCCTACTACAGAGAGTGGCAGTGAGGTCCAAAATGCTATCTGGGATTTAAATGCCTTAATCGTGTGTCCCCAGTTACCATCCAACATATCCTGTGGTTCCCTATATATTTGGATGCCGAGATATTTAAATGTGGCAGGTGCCACGGGAAATGTCCACTGTCCAAAAGAAACAGGTTCTGTGCGGGCCGGATCCTTGAAGTAATAAGCATATGATTTGGATTAATTGATCAACAAGCCAGAAAGAGTCTGGAATTGTCGGAACACCGTGGGGAGGGGCTCATTGGGACCCAGGTGATTATTGAGATAAAGTATGATGTCATCTGCATATGCGGAGATAGTGCGAGTCATGGTTTCTAATGTGATGCCGCTTCCTATCGCCACCGTGCGTATCTTAATAGCTAATGGTTCGATGACCAAGACAAATAGCAGGGGCGAGAGAGGGCATCCCTGCTGCGTGCCTCTAGCTATAGGGTAGGGTGGTGAGATATGGGCTCCTGTCCTGGCCTGGGCCGTTGGGTCCGTATATAGTAGCCTGACCCATTTCACATATTCCTCCGGTATTCCGAATAGTGGTAAAGCTCTTAACATATAGCACCAGTGTAGTGTGTCGAACGCCTGTCTCAAATCCAGTGAGATACAGCCCGCCTCTGTATCATCCGCTGGCGTCAAGGTGAGAATCTGATGTAGTCGTCTGATATTTAGTGGCGTACTCCTACCCGGTACAAAGCCGCACTGGTCTATGTGTATCAGTTGTGCGAGATATGGTTGTAACCTACGGGCCAGAATTTTGCTAAGGATCTTATAATCCGTATTCAGAAGAGAAAGGGGGCGATAACTCGACATATCACTGGGGTCTCTACCTGGTTTTAACAGAGATGCAACTAAAGCCTGTTGTGTAGTGGGGGGTAGTGATCCTGTCTCTAGCGCAGCACTATATTATTTTTCTAGGTGTGGGACTAACTGTGTGGAAAATGTCTCGTAGAACTCCACAGGTAGGCCATCAAGCCCCGGGGTCTTGTTACGTGGGAGGTCTTTTATTGCCGAACGGATTTTAGATCTTGTTATGGGCTTTGCTAGCTCTTTTTTCTGGGCATCCGAAAGTTGGGGAACGTTCAGACCCTCAAGGAAGTCAAGAAGTTCCTCCTCCCGTATTTCTACTGGTGCGGCGTACAGCTTCTCATAATATTGACGAAATGCCATATTAATTCCTAACTGTGTAGTTGCCGTACCACCGCCTGGTATATGAACCTCTTGTGTCGGGGTGTTAGTCGGTATATCCCGTATAATTCTAGCTATTAGCGGACCAGCCCTACCTGCTTCAGCCTGCTGTTTCTGTGTATACGTTCTGTAATCCATTGTACGCAACTGCTCTAAGAGCTCTGCATATTTTATATTCGTTTCCTGTAATGCTGCCTTTTTTGCGTCATCTTGCAATGCCTCCCGTTCAAGCCCACCCAATAGTTTCTGAACTTCCTGTTGCTCTCTCTTTACAGTAGCACGGGCTCCCACTTTAGTACTGATGGCCACCCCCCGAATAACCGTCTTGAAAGCCTCCCATTCTACCTGTCGGGATCCTGCGGTATCAGTATTTTCTATAAAGTAATGGGATATGGCCGTAGAGAGGGTGTCACGGAACACTGAATCTTCAAGGGCTACAGACTGCAGCCTCCACGTCGGCACTGGCGTAGGGATTTTCCCCACTCGAGCTCCACTTCCAAGGGGTTATGATCTGACAGCGTTTTTCCCAGGTAAGTAGTGTGGGTGATATCGGCAATTAACGTCATGGTGAAGAATATCCTATCAATGCGTGTATGAAGCATATGTGGAGGTGAGTAAAACGAATATTCCTGATTTGTCAGGTTGCGTATACGCCAGGGGTCCCCCCGCGAACACCCAGCCGCCCAACTCTCCGGTGCTTCAGCTTGTTTCCTGCTGCTAGTCCCCGATATAGGAGAATTGGAGCAATCCAGATCTGTATTCAGTACTGCATTGTAATCTCCACCAACTATCCAGGGATACCCCTCCCAGTCTGCCAAAACCGTATTTAGTGCTACCCAGAACTTATCCTGGTCCGTGTTGGGGGCATATATGCTACCAAGTACGAAATGTTCCACATCTAAGGTGCCACGGAGCAATACATATCTGCCATTAACATCAATTCTCTGCTCTAGGACCACTAACGGGGTGCCGTTCCTCACCCATATGGCAGCTCCCCTCGCAAATGCAGAATAAGAGGTACAGTATAATTGTCCCCTCCATTTTTTCCTTCACTTGTCAGATTCAGAGCAAGTGAGGTGCGTCTCCTGAAACAGTGCGATGTGAGCCTTTCTCCTCGTCAATTGAGCGTATATCCTATGCCTCTTGTGTATAGACCCCATCCCCCTAACGTTCCAGGTCAAAATCTTGTACCTTCCAGTGTGAGCCATAAGGAGTCATGAGGTGTTATAAGTATGCTATTCGTGTGCGCCCCAGTGTAGCTAGGGCTGCATTGGCATGAAGTGAGCCTACCCAACACTGTATCATATCCGAATACAAGGTTCCCCCTCTTAACAGTAGGGGACCAAACAATAACCCTAAGAACAAGTAAGAAGTCTAACATTTGGTGCAATATAGCAGTTGCATTGGGGGGGTGGGAACCATAGGCAGAAGTAGATATAAGGGTGAAATACACCACAATAATCTCTCCTGTACTCCATACAAACCCATTACTTCAACCCAAGAAGTCATTTACAGTCTGCGGAGTGATCGGTGGAAAGAGGGCCAGACTACTGTCGGAGTCAGAGTGTATCGTGAGTCCTCTGATGAGTCAAGCGACCCCAGCATCGAGTGTGCATCTTGATCATCTAATGCCGCTGCTGCTAATATCGCCGATTTCTGGCTCTCTAGTATTTGCTCCGGAGAGGGGTTCATCGCTGTTTCCTGCCGGGGCGGCGTCCTCCGGTCTAGTTTGCCTCGCCCTGTTCTCAGCGATTTGCGCGGTTTCAGTATCACAGCTTGCGATGCATTTTGTGACAGGCCCGGCGACAGTGTTATTTCAATCCATTCCTTCGCCTCCTCAGGGCTGTCAAAAAAAGGCTTGGTCTGTTATAGCCTCTTTTAGTCAGTCAGTAGAGCATATCCAGATATTAATTTGACTTACTCATGCCTGTAACTTGTCATGTTGGGAGTGTTTCACTTTGATCTGAATCAAAAGGTTGGTATCATTAGCAAATGGTTGAATCTGTGACTTCCAATGCTTGATTAACTTTATTAATTGGCCCTCATAGTTGTAAAAGTATGGCACAGTGGAGGAACCCTGTGGGAATCAAACCATATCTCACTAGTAGCTACATGGAATGTCCCCAACTTAACTATGGGCCTGAATTAGATCATGGTGGGACAACCGTCGTCCCGCCACAGCGGCGGTTCCAAGTGCTCCTTCGAGCTGACAGTATTCCGTCTGCCATATTTAGATGTGGCATCAACAGATTATTGTCCGCAGCGTCAGCGGTATTCTCAGTTAGCTAACAGTACTCAGTCGCCGTGATTCCGGGTAGTTTGCGCTGAGCCGATTTAGATGTTCCCTTCGTGCTGGCAGAGTCCTGGCAGCGAGAGATCATAGTTGTGTGGAGACAGGTAAGTACTACCTATCATTATCTCACTACGCAAGTGTTGTGAATCTGTCAATATGTATATGTAGGTAATGTGAAATGCCCTTTTTAAAAAAAAAATTGCATGGGACACCAACAACAAACACACACTGTTTAATGTACACTCACAGATACCACAAGCACAACAACCACCAAATATTTTTTTATAAGTGTCAATACAGGTGTGTACATTTTACCACGATAAGTTGTAGGACGAACACTCATGCATTACACACAAAGAAATTGCATGTGACAGCAATGTAAACACTCACGAGGCTAAAGCAAATGTTAACACACGATTCATAGTGAGACTAGGGACACAGCCTGCCTTAGATTCCGGCAACAACGGGGTGGCTTAGGGTCGTGGTGAAGAAGTAAGAGCACAGGAAGGACCTGGACGACAGGGTTCAAGATGAAAATGGAAGTGGGAACCTGAAAAAAAAGTAAGTTTTTACCACTTTTTCTTCCTTTCAACCAACCCGAGTTCGGAGGTTTCCCTGCCACAGTTGCCTCGACAGAAAGGTACATCGTAGTTGGCTCAGCGGTATTCTTGGCAGTATTCCTCCAACAGCCACTTCTGCCTCTGACGCTGTCGACACAGGAGGAAGAATCTGGCGGAGTCATCAGGACTCCGACGGTCTTCCCTCCATTGACCCGCAAACATCTGAATACAGCGGGCAAGCGGGCAGGTGAGATAACCATCGGAAAAGTGACTGCAGGACTAGATCCGCTGACATCTAAATCAGGCCCTGTTTAGCTCAACTCGCCTCTGCTACTTCCTTGAGACGGGCGGGGAGCAGCAGGAAGCCATATTACAATTTGTCTGGTTGAATTAACTATAGTAGAGCAAGATTAGTTTCATCCAGGGCATGGAACAAGACTATGCTATATTCATCATACCCTGCTCCTCCATTTGCGAATTTAATTGATCCATCAACACCTTTTCCAGGAGTTTTCTAACAGCAGGTAAACTTGCTATGCATCTTTGGTTTAGAGGTTCCTTAGCAAGACTTTAAACTCCTTTAGATAAAGAAAAAATACTAGGGGCTGTTATAGGGATTCTGCACATACACAGAGCTATGCACAGGATAATAGGACCTCGGAATATAGTGGTGAGCCAACCATAAACCTTAGCACCTAAAACCCCAACCCGACTAGCTGTAGCGTCTCATTAGCAACAAAGCTACCAATGATTAGACAACCCAGAACACGGTATCTCTCTCTCAGGACTCGCAGTAGCAAGAACACCCTTTCATAACTCACTCATACCTGTCCACAAAGCGCGTAAGAAGAGACACTGTATAGTTTAAAATGTTTATTTCAACTAACGTGCTCTAAGATACGGTACACGTGCCAAGTACTATCAGCATAATGCATAAGGATAATATAAGCAGCATAGTTACAACTCCATAGAATACAAACGGGAAAGCATTTCATAAAGCAGTGGATATAGGGCTAAATGACCTTACCACCCTCCCCGTGCTAGTAGCTAGTTTATTATAAAAACAGAAGACCTCTGGGCTTTGTCTAGTGAACCCCCATACCTCAATATCTAGATGCAAGGTTTACATCATCAGACAAGCACAGCTCTTCTCTCTGGAAAGGTTTTTCTCCAAGTGCTTCTAACCATGAAATCACACTATTAAAAGCACACAAATTTCTCCAGAGCGGCTGTACCTAGTGTTATGTCTAAATGCGAGGGACTGGCAAGATCAGCAAGAACAAGGGACGTTGTTTTTCGACCTTGTACATGTTGTGGAGACATAGCCCAAAGGGAACAGGAGAAAAGGTGAAAGACAGATATGCAGACAGCTCTAAAATAGCCGGGCAGAAGCAGAGGCTGGAAAAACAATGACACAAAGTAACGTGCGCAAAAAGGCATCATGGCAGCCAGGCCTAAGCCAACGTAGCAAAGCAGACCAGGAGGCCACAAACCACAAGACACCCTCCCCTGGGCAGTCCATCGGCCAAGACAAAGGACGAAGACAGAGTTCAAATCGACTGAGCAGAACAGAAACGTCTGGTGTGGAGCAGTCCCCATGAAGGACAACGAATGGAAGAGGGAAAAAAAAAATCGTAGAGGCAAAAACAAAATCCAGTGTGTCATGTCGCAGAAAGCGAAGGCCTTGTCAATCCAACAGAGTGTAAGTGCAGAAAAACGACACACCCTCCAAGAGGACATCATTGGAATTGTCGGAAAAAAGCGACGCCATCAAGTCCAATAAATCAAAGCTGCAGGCATGTTCCTCGCACGAGGGAGCAGCGAATAGCAATGCGGGACAACTTGCGTGGTACTCAATATAACTTTGCTGTAGGAGATTCTGAACAGCCGCCCAGATATCCCATTGTGCCAAAATCCCCAGTGCAGCCGCACGCGCCATGTAGCCTGCAGCGGAACAGTCCCGTTCATGGGCCTCTAAGGGACCCACCAACTGAACAAAATCCGGAACAGACAAAGACGTATTGGAGAGGCAATAATCCATGGTCCACGAGAAAGGACAGCGGATGCAAGACATCACAGGTTGCACGCAAGTGAAATACGCAAAGCGAAAAGAAAGTGTATAGGACACACTCAGAGTCGCCAACGGCAGGACGCAGAAGCCAGCGAGGATGCGCTCACGGAGCATCTGGAGTCGACCTGGGTCGAGAAGGGCCCAAGGTGGTGCAGCCATTGCGTAGTAAACAGACCAACAGCAGTATACCAGCCGCTAAGGCGAGGATCAACGGAAAGCCACCAAAGACGCTGGAAAAGATGGAATGAATAAAAGCCGGTATTACACCAAAAATAGTTTGAAAAGAGGCCACAAGGCCAGAGCCCACAACTTTAAAAAAGTGCACCAGACCTTCAGTGCGTGATGCATTAAAAACACAGTGAATCAGTTCACCGAAATGTTGTGGGAGGTTAGTGTTCAAAAGGGCCTGTATTTCACTGTGGGTACTTGCCACCTGGAGAATGAATGTCTCCCAGGCGGATGTGAGCATAACCTCCTGGTTCAATAATAGTGCCTTTATTCTGCTCAATTTATTGAAATCCGCCTTCAGAGTAGGAATGGAAGGCCAAACAGAACTATCTATGATGTCGTGCGGGGGAGGAAAAAGCACATTTTGCAGCAGACAACCCTGTGTGAAACTGTAACAATATAGGGTATGCCGGCCAGCATGCCACAGCAGTCTTGGTTATTCAAAAGCAGATAGCTACCATTAGCAAGCACAGTGAAAGTAGGAGAAATAGCAGGAGCAGGAATACCCTTTAACACACAAGCAAGATTCGGAGCCGAAACGTTACAAGCTCCGTGCAACTTAATGTGTTTGCAAATAAGGGAATGACCCACAGTTGAATCGCATGACTCCCCGTGAGAAAAACTTCCTTTCCGTCTCTAAGGCATTTATACATGAAAGGCAGGGACCAAAGTTCATGCAGGAAGGCACTGCCCAAGGGCTGGAAACGGCCCACAGGATAATGTTTCATGCACGAACTAAATTCAAACAAAGAAAAGGCAAGGCGATAACCCCATGAACTAGCCACACGGCGGAATCCAATTCCGCCACAGAGAATGGTAAGGGCTCTATTTTCTCGATATGTAACAGAGTGTATGCTGCATCCTTCATGGACATGAACTGCTGTTTGTCAGTTAAATTAAAGGGCAGGAATAAGGCAGAGGTGTTCAAAAAATGCCAAGGAACTTTACTCAACTTAAGTGTTTGCAAAGTCCATGCAAACTGCATAACTGAACGCAATTGATTCTGACCATGATATAACACAGAAACATCATCTTGTACAATATCAACAACAGAGGACACAATATTCTCCAACGTGTAAATGCGGGAAGACAGGGTATTAATACTATTGTCAACAACAGCAAGCACCTTTTCTAAATTTGCTTGATCTATTTCCCGTAGACGGGAAGCCGCTTCAATTTGCGAAAGCTTCCAGAGTTCATTATAAGTTTCATAAATGAATCTCTTAGGTCGTGGACCACGAGGCCCCAAAATAAAGTCGGACAGATCAATGTTGCCTGATAGGAGGGATAAATGTTGTTTAACAGAATCCAGGGAAGAGTGCTGCAACCACTGTTTACATAATTTCCCAACAGAATATGTTGTTACAGTACGAGTCAGAAAACCTTGGATCTGGCCTATCCTGTTTGTAACCAGGAACTGAGTCATGAAAACGCAGTTGGCAGGCAGGCATTAGATGCTATCGGCCAAGCCAACCAGGGTGACTGAACAAACGTAGAGACATTAAACGAATTGTTCTGAAACAGAGCTTGCAAAATTGTAAGGGACACATTGGAATGCAAGCTCCCGTTGGGAGGGGAAGCCAATGCAGGAATGGAAGGTGCATTCAATTGTTTGGAAGTAGCCAAACCCCAGCACGTTGTTTGATAAATGGTATGATTCAGAAATAAAATCTGGGCCGGGATAAGGCAAGCACGGTGCAAGGCTTCTGTGCCTTGCACCTGCCATGGTTTGGAGCCCCAGATTGATTTCAAGTCAACTGTGTCCTTCCAGTACTCATAACCACCCACAGCTAAGGCGCTCAAAAAGGAACCCGAATATAGCAATTTGGTGTGGGTCAACATGATTTTCTGAGTGGATGTAGTGTTTAATTTAAAATAATAGGACCCAGGGTTCGACCTATCAAAGTCTGTAAAGTAAGTGAATTTATTTCTAAGAGTTTGGGAGCTACCTGGCAAAGGGGTTGGACAATGCTCCCATTGGGTGTAGTTAAAAGGACCACGCAGTGCACTTGGTTTATGGACAAAGTGGTTGCCCCAATGCTGGTAACAATACAAATCAGCATAACTTGCAGAATTCATGTACAAATCTTCAGGATTAAAAGCAGCATAATATTTCAAATCAGTAAATAATGCTTCAACTGCATGCACATCCCAATCGTCAGAATGAATATTACTTTTTACGACATCACCCATTGAAACACGAAGGACATTTGGTACATTAATAATTTCGGTTGGTCCATGAATTTGGAAGTTTACCACATCCCATACGATGCCATCAGCGACTGGAAAAGCTGAAATGTTCACAAATGTTGGTCTCGCTTCATGATGTGAGATGAAGAATGTGGAGCCAAAGTTCCAGCGACACAGTTCACTGCAGAGCGTTCTGGTAAATAGTGTCCATTGATGAGTAGAAAAACACTGTGACAAAGCCAATGGACATGAACAAAAAAATCAGGAATAGCACCAACCAGATGTATGTCCAGGGGGGAATCAAAAAATTGTCTCTGAACCAGGATACAAGAATGCTGAATTTGGACGGGACAAGTGATGAGGTGGAATCCGAGTCAAAGGAATAACGTGTTGGGCTCAGTGGCGTTGTTGGTAGGTGTGCCACCGACTCGTTGGCGGGGTAGGTATACTCAGACTCGTCGTTGCAGGGGGAGTCCGGGTAGTCGAGTAAACGATCAGGCAAATCTACCATCTCAATAGCAACATCAGTGACCGTTCGGGCCACAAACATTCGTCCGGGAAATGACAGGACAAGAGACCGCTGGTGTAACACTATTCAGGATCGGCCAGATGTTGTAGCTTGACATTTTCCACTGAGATGTATCTGTTCTCTTTGCGACCAGGAAGCGGTGGTAAGATGACTGTACGAGTTCCCTTCAAGCCAAGGACTGGAACTGGTGCACGATAAGAGGGGCCGAATTCTTTTTTGTTCTCCACCTTCTCTCAAACCAGATCTCCAATCTTCGGAAGCCAGCCGGCAACCGGAATCTGCAGCGCAGCGTCTGTGGCCGAAGGTAAATGTGCGATTGCAAGTTTGTCTCGGGCTTCTTGTAAGTCCTGTAACATAGTAGAATGGTTATCTACATCAAAGATGGCAGATTGCGCCGCCATGTCTAGACCATCAAGGTCGGGCACAAACATTCGTATGCCAAAGAGCATCTCGTATGGGGTCCGCCCACCCAGAGGTCTTCTAGGGAGATTATTAAGTGCACGTTGTACGTTATACAAGTGGGCCAGCCAGTTCCTGCCAGTACCTAAGACTCTAGCTGTCAAGGATTGCTTTAAGTCACGGTTCATTCGTTCAACAATCGAGTTGCCCTCAGGCCGATATGGAGACGAAAATTTCACCCGCACCCCCAGTGAACTCATTGCGTCCTTGTAAGCCTTAGAGGCGAACGCTGGACCTTGGTCAGAATGGAAGGTGCCACAGGCGAAAATTCCCACAAAGACACGCAAATCCCTTATGACATTTCGAGAGTCAGCACTTCGTTGTGGCCAAACCCAGATGAAACGTGTGCACGAATCCACTGCCACTAAGATATATTTATAGGCAGTGTCTGAAGAAAATGGACCGCAGTGATCCAGGTAAACACACCCAAAAGGTCTGTTAGAAATGCGGAGCGGGGTCTGTGGTGGTCGTGTAACCGTGGAAGGCTTAATCTGCTGACAAACGTCACAAGAAAGCACATAAGTACGGGTTTGTTTGTATAAACCACGCCACCAGTAATGCTGCTGCAAGATGGAAACAGTCGCAGACACTCCAGCATGAGCCAAAGCCATGCCTTCGTGTGCGGCCGTTATCAAGGAAAGCCTGCGGTCCGCGTTGGGAATCAGCCGATCACCAACGTCGGGTATTCTTACATAAGGAGCCTGTTCGGGACCTAACTGATAAGAATATTTTGAAGGGAAACCCCTAGGGTAATTAGCACCTTCCTTCATCGCAGCAACAGCTGCTAAAATATCAGTATCTATTTTAGACATGGATCTGGTAACTGCTGCGACTGAGCACGTGGCTACTGCTGATTTGGCAGCTTCGTCTGCCAAACCGTTACCGACAGCGTGTGCGCCCACACGCTGGTGGCCAAGTGTGTGAACCACCTGTGTGAGAGGCAGACGTTGTTGCAAATCTGCCACTTGAACCCAAAGCATTTTATGCTTAATCGTGCTACCTTTGGCGTCTCTGTAGTCGTTTTGCGACCAAAAGAACAGATTGTCATTGTAAGACTGAACACAGTAGTAAGAATCGCATACAATTAGAGTGGTCACATCAGGAGTAGCGAACTCAAGTGCGAGCACTAATGCGCGCAGCTCGGCCAATTGTGCAGTACTATCTCCGAGTGCCTGAGTATGCACTACAGTTGATTTGAACTTACCGTTCACAAAGGTACCTGCAACAATAGCACATGCTGCTGAATAAGCATGCTTGGAACCCGTGGCCGGTTGTGCCAAACCATCGGTATAGATAATACATTCATATTCCTCAAGCGGTAGCAAGGACAGAGGAGGAGGATGAACGAATTCATACTGTAAAAACTCCTGCGTCTGAAATGAAGAATCAAAGATAAAAGTGACATCCGGAGACGTCAGTGATGTTGCCCATTGTATCCAACAGGGGTGCAAAGCTTTAGAGTTCGGAACACTTGCTTTCGTCACTGCCTCCAGGGCAGGATATGGTGTTACCACCAGAATGCGTTTTCCCTGTGCCAGTGCGCGTTCCTTTAGAATCGCCATTTGCACTGCCGTCAAAACTTTCTCCACAGATGAAAAGCGCATTTCAGCGGAAGTGTAAAGATGTGACTTGTATGCGATGGGTACTGTGTCACCTTCGTTAAAGGTTAAGTACGTGAAACCCACTGCCCCTGGAATTATTCTAATTACCAGGTTTGTGCGGTTATCACGAGTCAACAGGAATTTAGACTCAAGCAGGTCTGTCTGCAAAGACTGCAGAATGGAGGAATGCTCCGGAAGCCAGCATGACTTCGAAAAGTTAGGTTGTATCAAGGCATACAGTGGCTTGATACGCTGGGCATATTCGGGAATGTAAGTACGCCCGAAATTTAGAAAACCCAGTAAAGATTTAAGTTTCTTCAGAGTGGTAGGAGGGCATAAAAGTGCACATTTCTCCAGGAAATGGGGGGCTAAACCCTTACCTTCATTGTTGAGCCCATAGCCCAAAAACAAAACGGTAAATTCAGCAATGTGAGATTTGGCAAAGTTAAACTTATAACTTAAAACCGCAAATTCTAGAATAATGCGGTCCACTCGGGAAAGATGCGGGTACAATTCGTCGTCTGTCAGATAAATATCATCGACGTACGAACATGCATCTGGGTCTATGCCGTCTAACAAAGAGACAACACGGGCAGCGAATACGCCTGGACTGTTCTTGTAGCCCATAGGTAAACGCCGAAATTTGAATAATTTACCACCGGAGGTAAAAGCGCTCCATTGGCTTCTCTCCGGGGCCAAGTTGTGCGTGTAGAATCCATTGGATAGTTCAAGTGTGGTTTTATATTTTTTACGAACAAGACTGTCTACAAGCGCAGAACTATGTGTGTTTTGCACCGCAAAGGTCCGACAATGTGAGTTCAAATGTCGGTAATCCAAAACTAAGCGGTACGATCCATCGGGTTTAGAAACCGTGAAAAGGGGATTATTCATCGGTGATCACTCCCTGATATTCTAACTGGGTCAGAATTTCGGAAACAGGACCTTTAGCTTCCGTTTGATGGGATATTGGGGTTGTGGCTGTGGCAGAGACCGCAAAGGTATTTCATGGGGGGAGAGTCTTCATCCCAACGCACGTGGTTGCGGTATAACGCTGGAGCCAAGGACACAGCCCACTCAGCTGCAAGAGCCTCCGCTTTGTCCTTTGGGACATGACGAGAAAAGCTCGGAAGGATTACCTCCTCCCCTTTACGCGCAGCAAGTATGAATGGGGGCGGCCAATCCGCCTCCGCTAACAGAATGTCGTACGAAGAGGTCAGATTCTCCCAAAAAATCCCTTTAATAACACGCTGAATGTCACCTTCAATTTGGATAACAATATTATATAGTCTGTCAGGGGGTGCCACTCTGGTGTCTGCTGTCTCGACAGTAATGAATGTTTCAGTTGCTGTCGCCTCCACATGAGGACGTAGCGCCTCCCGCACTATGGTAACTTCCGCGGCGCTGTCTAGGAGGGTCACTGCCCACGTCCAATTCAGGAGTCTCGTTCTCACCGTCTGTGGCATATCTCGCTGTTACAGCGGCAACTTTCTTCTTCTGAAACTGTGGGCGAGAACGTTGAAATTCTTCTGCTTTCCCTCGGACTTGTTGTCGAGGTTGGTCTCGTCCCTGTGGAGCCTCTCGACCCCTTCCTCTATCCTGGCGATCTCCTCCACCAGCATGCGAAGTTGTTGGTGCCTGTGAAGAACGAGGAGAACGCGAATCAGGGACTTGAAATCTCTCTGGAGATTTAATTCTCGCCCTATCACGCAAATCATAAGTGCGTTCAGAAGAGACGGAAACCGGGGATGCGCCTCGCGACCCCGGCTTCTTCTGTTGCTTACCTTGTTTTTTCAACCTCCAGCTCTTTTTAGTAAAAACTGGTTTCTCATCCTTCTCAGATTGAGTTTTTGGTTGTTGTTGCGATTGTGTTTGCGATTTAGCAAAAGGCTTAACTCCCAGGCTATTGCGGCCAATTGGTTTGTAAGCCTGTGCAATAATTTTCGGTAATTCACGCGGCTTGTCCGGATCTGGGACCAAAGCCAAAGCATTAGCTACTTGAAAGTTAACTGCATCGCCCTTGACATTTGCAAGGATCAAATCAGCTACTACGTCGAACACTCCCACCAGTCTCATCCCTAATTCCACAGCCGCTTCAGGGCCATGTTCATCCTGCACTTGTTTAATTACAGAGGGAGAACCGTCATGGAAGGAGTGCCGAAACACTTCGCATATACTGCTGCGAATACCCTACCCCAGTTGTTGCATTCTGCCAACTCGGGGATTAAGTCTTTGGCAAACTAATCGTCAATATCCTGTGTTTTTCCACGGGAGAGGTATTTGGAAAAACTGCCTCCAGCTGGTCAAATTTTTCTGCAAGCCAATAAGGAAAATCATCCTTATTTTGTGGGCGCTTGCCCATCACCGAATTAACCATGACAGGACTTATGGTTACACCGCCTGCTCCAGCTGGATGGGCTGCAACTCCAGGCGGGGCTCCATGGATGTTGCCTGTAACATACTATACTAAAGCTCTATGCACTCGTATCAAAGACAAATGCAAATTACGCAGTTCAGCGACTGCCACTGTCATATAACGCGGATGTGGGGTATACCCGGCCAAGACAGGTCAAGTGGCGCCTTCAATTGATAAGGGGCCTAAACGAACCGCGATAACCGGTTGGGGGAGGGCGCCATCAAACCAAACACGGTGTTGCCAAGCCGTGAGCGGTACTTCAAGGCTCCTATACGGTCTATAGTGATTAGGAACAACGGTGGCTGTATATTCATGGAACATATTATCAGTCCCATCCACCGCCGGAAAAGTGACCCAAGAGTAAAACACCTCAAAGTGGTAAGCTGGATCCGCTTGTACCACAAAGATCAGATCGACACCCGCGTCAGGCACTCCATACACTGTCAAGTGAGCCCGGAGCGCTGCGCGGCTATGAGCCGCAATTTGGACAGCCATTTTAGGCTAAAAATATTCCGACAACCTAATATAAGGCAGCACAATATAGGGTTTTAGTTAAGAACCTTTTAACAACTTCAAGCTTGAAAGAACCTACAAAAACGTCAATATAGGAGGTATCACCGTCACACACGCTTCCGGAAGCTTCTGCGAAGGGAGTTGTGGACAAGCACAAATACTACTCAAGCGTCTCGCAGATAAGCAGCCCACTCGTTGGTTGCGCCATATTATAGGGATTCTGCACATACACAGAGCTATGCACAGGATAATAGGACCTCGGAATATAGTGGTGAGCCAACCATAAACCTTAGCACCTAAAACCCCAACCCGACTAGCTGTAGCGTCTCATTAGCAACAATGCTACCAATGATTAGACAACCCAGAACACGGTATCTCTCTCTCAGGACTCGCAGTAGCAAGAACACCCTTTCATAACTCACTCATACCTGTCCACAACGCGCGTAGAAGAGACACTGTATAGTTTAAAATGTTTATTTCAACTAACGTGCTCTAAGATACAGTACACGTGCCAGTACTATCAGCATAATGCATAAGGATAATATAAGCAGCATAGTTACAACTCCGTAGAATACAAAAGGGGAAAGCATTTCATAAAGCAGTGGATATAGGGCTAAATGACCTTACCACCCTCCCCGTGCTAGTAGATAGTTTATTATAAAAACAGAAGACCTCTGGGCTTTGTCTAGGGAACCCCCATACCTCAATATCTAGATGCAAGGTTTACATCATCAGACAAGCACAGCTCTTCTCTCTGGAAAGGTTTTTCTCCAAGTGCTTCTAACCGTGAAATCACACTATTAAAAGCACACAAATTTCTCCAGAGCGGCTGTACCTAGTGTTATGTCTAAGTGCGAGGACTGGCCAGATCAGCAAGAACAAGGGACGTTGTTTTTCGACCTTGTACATGTTGTGCAGACGTAGCCCAAAGGGAACAGGAGAAAAGGTGAAAGACAGATATGCAGACAGCTCTAAAATAGCCGGGCAGAAGCAGAGGCTGGAAAAACAACGGCACAAAGTAACGTGCGCAAAAAGGCATCATGGCAGCCAGGCCTAAGCCAACGTAGCAAGGCAGACCAGGAGGCCACAAACCACAAGACAGGGCCTTATTTATGAGGCCTTTATGCCCCCATTGCGTCAGTTTTTGTCACGCTGCGGCAGCGTAAAAAATGCATCACACTGCGCCATATTTACAAAGTGACGCATCTAGGCAGATGTGTCACTTTGTAAACCCCTGCGCTACATTATACCTGCGACAGGTATAATGTATATAAGGGGGGGCGTTCTGACACAAGAAAGCCACTTAGAAGTGACGCAGTGAAATGTATGAGATTTCACTGCGACACTTCTACAGCGTCATTGCGTCAAATCCTTGAAGCAGGCGTGAAGGGTGATGCAGTGCCTTTCACATGGGGCTTGCTCCATGTAAAATGATACATTGCTGGAGTTGCGTCTCTTTTCAGACACACTCCAGCAATGCGCCATTTTTGCGCCTACAGATATATCCGGATTACAGACGTATCTGTAAATCCTTGCGACATGGATCGCCGTACAGTAAATACAGCGCATCCATGGTATCTCCAGGAGGGCGTTATGAAAAGTCTTGCATCGCTGTTTTCCCGCAGCAATGCAACACTTTTCATAAATGCAGTCCCTAGACCAGTGTCCAATTAGATGCTATCCAGACTCACCCAAGTAATGCATTATACTCCTTTTCTGGGGGTTAGCTTTACCTTCTGCTTTAGTAATTTCTTCTATCTCTGGCTCACAGTATCCAAGTTTTGACAAAAAAACATCCACTTGACACCTGCCATAGGAGCATATGTTTCTGCGTGAGTTATCTTTAGTGAATCATTGGACAAACAGATGGGCCCAGAAACAAAAAATGGAGTCTTTGCTAAAGTCTTCAATTTGTTTTTGAACTGGCAGCCACTGTAAACAAAGAATGGCTCATTTTATGTGCTCAAAACAAGTAAGAAACAATTTACCACACACTGAAAAATGGGAGATTGTATGTAGACACAGAAAGAAAAGGAGAACCAAAAGGCCCCCCTGGTGCTGCCTTGGACCTACAATGGCCCATACAATAGTGTAAGGTCATTTTTAGGAAGGCCACACAATACTTGGGTGCTGAGGAGGGGGGCGGAAGGGTGTGTGGAGAGTTTACTATGGTAATCCCAGTGTTCTCCATATGTAACACTAAAATTCAGTTTAAGGCACACACAGTACCCAAAACAAACTCAGAGACAGAAGTCCGGTAGTCGAATAGCAGGGTCCTTCACCAACCAGACAAGGGATCCACAATTGTCTTGGCATCCTGTTCTCTCCCTTTAAAGTGTACCCCAAGTGTTACATGTGACTCAACAGAACTGCAAAGCATGATTTGACACTGTGCTGTCAAATGAAGGCCCAAAGCCACCATCCTGAATATTCTGTTGAGCTCAGACGAGTCATCTCTGCCCATTCACACCAGCCTATTGTTTGTTCCCTGGAGGCATTTCACACCTTTTCAAGGCTAAGAACAGGCTGAGAGCTGAAAAAGGTTTCTGCTAATTAGCTTCTAACAGTTTAGGTAGGTAAAGGGTAATTTTCCTAAAGTTACTTTACTTATCCTTTATATTAAAAATCCAACTTCGCCATTGAATTTGGTTTTTCAATAACTATTAAAAATATTGGTATAATCATTTTTCTAGCCGGTCTCATTCCCAAGATTCAGTATTAGTATTTTAATTCGTACTCTGGTTTTTGCCTCAGCTCAGCTAGGCCTGCCACAGTGAAAATAGCTTTTTGGGCCTTGTCACTGTAGACACATGGTAATATACATTTTCTACATGTCCTAGTTTTAAATACCATGCACTCTGCCTTGTGGGCTACAAGCTTCACATAGGGGTGACCTACTAATATGTAAAAGGGCGGTTTTTATCTGTTAAAAAGGGTTTTTTGACAGGTGACACTGCCGGGTTGCCACTGCAGCTATCAGGCCTCACAGGGTAGGCCTGAAGCCATGTTTTCTTTGCCACCCTAGTGAATGGCACAATAGGTGCTGCTGTTCAATAGTGGCATTTGACTTTCATGCCCTGGGTGCCCTTTGTACATCATATACTAGAGACTTAGCAAGTTAACTATACCAATTAGGGATAGGCCACTTCAACCACATTTAAAAGGGAAGCACAGGCACTTTACCAAAGCTAGCAAAAATATAGGGCCCAGCACAGGGCAAAACATCCGGGGTGACCATGCAGCAAAGGTGGATTTCCTACACAGAGCTACCATATATCTGAGAAATGTGATTTCACATCTATCATCAGTTTAGAGGCCAATGTGAAGCTCCTGCAAAATGAGGCAAAATCTAACAATATTCGAATTCTTGGATTTTTGGGCACAAGAGGAGACATGGTTTAGAAATTGGACAGCAGCTCCTGTGAGATGTTCTATTGGCAGTTAAAGGCCTCTCGTTCAGCAATTGGAAGATCAGTGGGCAATTTATCGTGTGGGGACTGGCTGTTTGCAGCCAATGTCAATTTGTTACCAGAATGCCTGCCAAGAAAGGGAAATTAGAACTGAATGGTGCAAGTCTCCATATTTTCCCAGAACTCAGCCTCAAAACATTAAATTGCAGACAGGTCATAAAGAAGGAACTGACTACACCTGGATTTGAAGAAATTTTGAAAAGCTGGGAGGGGTTTGTCCATGTTTGTTAATCCAGTGGCTGCGCAGGTCACTATGGCATTAAAAAGGAACTGTGCTGGTCAGACAGAGTAAAATCCAATTGGCAGTCCACTTAATGCCCATTTCAGTGTTATCTTCTTGCTTGTAGGCTGAATGGGCATATTGGTGTTTTTGTTTTAGTCTGCAGTATTACCCACTGTAGAGCTTGCAAGGTACCCCTAAATGTTGCTCGCCAGATGATGCAAATTTCTATCATTGATTTGCCAATGTTGCATTGGAAGCCCATTCCTTTTCTTTTGAATGAAGGATGAGCAGTATTTCCTGATTGCTTGTTCTCTGTGATGTTATTTCCCCAACACGTGTTCCTCAGGTCTGAGGCATTATGGATGTCTCTCTTGCAGGTTTATTCTCTGTAAAGGAACTGCAAGCTTTCTTCTAAAGTCCCCAGTGCAGGCAAGAGCAGGTGACATCACAGGGACCTAAAGTCTCCAATCTGCTGGCCTTCCGGCGCCTGCTATTGGAACCACCACACTGCCCATTTATTGCAAGTGCAGATGCCTTCTCCTTTGCTAGCAGGTCAAGCAGTGAAATTCATCATTCAAATGAGATGCTATCAACTAACTAGAGGATGACCAGCGTAAAGCCCTTAATCTGGGGAACTCACAGCCTAACTAGCCAGAGTCAAGTACACAACATGCCTTATGCATTTTAAAGTTCATGAAGTACACACACTAGCACCTTGTTGGAAAACTGCTCAAATGTGCCAGGATTTTTTTTTTTTAATGTGTGCGATCTATGCAATTATTGGATAAAAAAAGAACAAGTTATTTATCTTTGTTAACGCTTTATCTGGTAGAGACTCTATCTAGCTGCAGATTCCTTACCTAAGATTATTCCCCAGGCATCAGACTGGATCCGGAGAATCTTGAGGACTACCTCTGGCCACCAGTAGGTGGCATCAATTAATTCTGCTTCTGTGTTGTACATGCCAGCTGTGACTTGCACTGTACCTATATAGGCGCCACCCCAGCTCGCTGACATCCGTTTCTTTAGGTGACTCTTTCCGTGCCAGAAGCACAGAGCCATGTTAGAAGGCTGATTGACCAGTGTGCAGATAGCTTCCTACAGGGACCTTTTTAGTTAGAGGAATCAGTTTGCAGAACGGGGAGGATGGGAGGGTCAGTAAGGAATCTGCAGCTAGATAGTCTCTACCAGATAAGGCGTTACCAAAGGTAAGTAACTTGTTCATCCGATCGAGACTTAGAATAGATAACTAAGCAATACCGCCATGTAGGTGAGTCTGCGAACTGACTCAGCCCAAAAAGCCTTGTACGACCTAACCGGCAGAGTGCCCCTCACAACAGACCTGGCTATCAAGGCAGTAGTGTTTGGTAAACGTGTGAAAGGATGCCCACGTAGCAGCCCGACATGTGCAGTACTGGAATTCCACAAGCTAAAGCAGTAGTCACAGCTTTGGCTCTAGTGGAATGAGCCCCCAAGCCCTCAGGGGGTTGCTTCTTGGCTAATACATAGCAGATCTTTATGCAGAGCACAAACCATTTAGAGATGGTCCATTTCTGCACTGCTTTTCCCATCATTGCAGCAGTGAACTCATTAAAGAGCTGATCATCCACCTGGTGTTCTTTGGTGCAATCGATCTAGAATGAAAACAGTCTTTTTGAGTCCAATTGGTGGAGTCTCTCCTCCTCTATGGAGGAGTGAGGTAGAGCAAAGAAGGTCAGCAGCTTGATGCTTTGGCCGATGTGGAAAGGTGTCACCACTTACGGCAGAAAAGAGGCACTGATTTGGAGAACCAGTTGTCTGGGAAGAAGCTGGTGTATGGAGGGTGAACAGAAAGAGCCTGTAGCTCGCTGACCCTCCTGGCCGAAGAGATGGCCACCAAGAAGACTGTCTTGATGGTCAGAAGTTTTAGAGGGCAGCTATGCATCGGTTTAAAGTGAAAACACATTTTGATTTGGAAATTTATATAGCGCACGATTGTCCCAAGGCGTCTAGGCGCTGCGCGGTAGATTGCCAGAAACAACAGAGAAGTTTAGTTAGAGAACAGCCAGGTTTTTAGTGCTTTTCTGAAGGAAAGCAATGTTGGGCTGTTCTTTATATCAGTCGGGAGTGAGTTCCACAATTTCACTGTGCCCAGAACAAAACTTCCTCCTCCCCAGCGTGCCTTGTTGAATCTGGGGGTTTGGAGGAGTTTGCTCTGCGCTGATCTTAACATTCTAGCTGGAGAGTACCAGGCGAGGTGTTGTTTCAGGTACTGAGGACCATTCCCATGCAAAGCCTTGAAAGCTAAGCATAAGGATTTAAAGTCTATCCTTTTTTTCACTGGAAGCCAGTGTAGCTATCTTAATCCCTGGAATTGACTGGAATTTCGGAATGTCCAACAGCAATCTAGCAGCTGCGTTCTGCACACGCTGTAGTTTGAGCATATGCTGTTTTTGTAAGCCCAAATACAGGGCATTACCGTAGTCGAGTCACAAGTGTTTTTACTGCCTTTGGTGGAATAAAAGACCGAACTTTCCTGATTGTCTTTAGAGTCAGGAAGACCGTAGATGAAACCTTATTAATCTGGTGTTGAAAGGCCAGGTTATCATGAAAGATGATACCCAGATTCTTCACCTTCTTGACTGGGACCGGAAAATCACCCAGGCTGGATGGCCACCAGCTATGTGACCAAAAGGATGTGTCGGAGCCCAGCAGGAGTACCTCCGTTTCTCCCCCATTCAGCTTTAGGCAGTTCGAGCTCATCCACTGATTCACACTGGACAAGCAACGGTTAAAGCGGTCAGCTGTTTCCTCCAAATTACTGGAGATGGACACCACTAACTGAGTATCGTCCGCGTAGGAAATCACGGAGAAGCCAAACTGCCTAATTATATCAGCCAAAGGGGTCACATATATGTTGAATAATGTGGGGCTCAGTGAGGAGCCCTGAGGCACCCCACATGGAAGCAAGAACTGTTCTGAGCAGGAGGTTCCGAGCTGAACGGGAAACATCCTTTACATCGCGGTGATTACACCGCGATGCATTTAGAACACTGTCATTACAACGCAAGCGTTACATCGACTTGCACTGGAGGGCGCTATAACCTAAGGAATAGTAAGATTTACTATTCCAACACCTTCCCTACTGTACGTAGACTGGTGTTGGAATAGTAAATCTTACTACTCCTAAGTCCAGCGCAAGTCGTAACGACTTGCGTTGTAAAAACTGCGATGTTACATACCGCGATCATTTTGATCGCGTTGTAACATCACATATTCAGCTGAACATACTGAAACCTATTGTTAAAATAGGATTTAATCAGTTTGAGGGCAGAGTCCTTAACACCCCCCTCTGAGAGCCTTCTGGTCAGGATATCATGATTTACAGTGTCAAAAGCTGCCGATACATCCAATCGTATCAGGGCGGCCTTGCACCCGATTCTAGTATTGCTCTGAGCTCCTCAGCTGCCATGACTAAGGCTGTTTCCGTACTATGCCCTCTACGGAAACCATATTGCGAGGGATCTAACAGATCCGCCAATGATATAAAGGCTGATAATTGGATGTTTAGAATTTTTTCCAGGAGCTTAGCTGGGAACGGTATCCTGGAGATTGGTCTGTAACTGCTGGTGTCACTAGGGTCCAGATTAGGTTTTTTTAAGAGGGGAAGGATTGAGACTGTCTTCCAAGAATCAGGAAAGATACCAGTGCTATTAATCTCCTTGAAAAGTATACTAAATTGCTCACTGATGAGGTCAGGTGTCAACTGGAATATTTTAGGGGGGCAAGGATCTGCGGGTGCTCCGGCCTTTGATGTTCTGACCACCTGGGAAATCTGTCCTACGTTTGGTGGATCAAAGGACACCAATGAATTATCGGAATAGGGGAATGTGTCGGCTGATGTATTGCCTATACAATCGGTGCCCTTGTCTATGAGGGATCTATAAACGGTCTCCACCTTATCCTTGAAGAACCGTGCGAGTAGGTTCCAAAATTACACACTACTGTCCCCATTAGTTGTTTCTGGTAATTTAACTAGCCTCTTTAAGGTTGCAAAGAGTACTTTGCTAGAATTACCGGCCTGCAGAATTTTCTCAGAAAAATACTCGCTTTTTTTTGCCAATATCATTTTCTTATAGTCAGTCAGTGTCTGTGCATATAATATTTTATCTGCTGCACTGTACTGCCTTCTCCACTGTCTCTCTGCCTTTCTACATAGTTGTTTTTGTGCTCGCAGTGCGTCACAGAATCAAGGTTCAGAGTTTCTTTTTTTCGCTTGGTGGTGAAGCTTTTTTCCGGGGCTAATGTGTCTACTGCTGCTTTGATCCAGTTGGAAAATCTACTGGTTGCCAAATTCACCTCGGATATTAAGTCAGGCTTTGACTTTGACAGAGCTGATCGCAGTAACTGGGGGTCGATGTTCCTCCAGTTGCGCCCTTTTAGTGCTCTATGAGGATTATAGGGACGAGGTATATGATGTGAGGTGGTTACTGTAAACAAAATGGCTTTATGGTCTGACCAAGCGATTGGTAAAACCTCTCGAATTTTCAAACCGGGATTAGATGTAAAAATGCTGTCTAATGTGTGACCAGAGTCATGTGTGGAGTGCTTGACAATCTGTCTTAACGAGACGCTGGCCATCATGTCCATTAGAGAGGCTGTGTTGTAATCTTCTGATTTTTTTAGGTGGAAATTAAAATCTCCCAATATCGAAAAGTCCTCTGTATCGAAACTGGATTCGATAACAGGGCTGATGGTTTCCGCAAAACTGTTTTTTGCACCAGGAGGTCTGTACAACAATAGTCCTTTAGAAGTATAGTTTTCGCTTAGGGTGATTCTAAAGGATAGCAGTTCACAGTCTGGGCAACTACCTAGTGGGGAACCCTTTATTGTCAGAGTGTCTTTGAGAATGATTGCTAGTCCCCCGCCCCGTTTGTCTTGTCGATCACTTCTGATTATTGTGAATCCTGTAGGAATTGCTAAAGCCAGATCGGGGTCAGAAGTGCTATCCGCCCAGGTTTGGGTAATAAAAGCCATGTCTATCTTGTGAGATGTCATCAATTCTGCGAATTCTAGGTTATGTTTGATTAGGGACCTTGCATTGATGAGCATACCCAGAAACGTCTTGGGTGCAGGTGACTGTTGGGGGTAAACCTGCTTGACACTAGTGCAGGCTCTTGTTTTCCTAAACTGCAATTTTAAAGAGCAGTGATTGCATGCTTTGGGCTCGTTTAATAAATCCAACTGAGGGCAGTTGAAGGTCTTATCAGACCTGTTACAGCTCATAAGTGCACTCTTTGAGTATGTAACTATGTGTCCCTTACTTGATGTGAAATGGACAGGGGTTGTGGCCCTGGGCCCGGACGGGTGCAGACGGGCTTGCCTTTGGCGCGCCCGCTGCGCTTCCGCTCCGGCATCCAGATTAAATAGTGGATGCAGCAGGAACTGGCGCACAGGCACCGGATGCCCCTGATGAACCGGAAGAGGTCTCTAAGTGTTTCCGGTCCGAAAAAGCCTACTGCGCAAACGGCACAGGCCGCGGCGGACCAAGGCTAGGACCGGAACACGAAGGGTGCTGCTGGATGTCAACTAAGAGTCCACGGTCTGTGAGAGTAAGCGCTGCTGTGAATGCGTCTCTTTACAAAATTAAAGTTACCAGACGATGTAATACAATATAGATTAAAAAGGATAAAAAAGATAAAATGCGCCCGATAGCACAGGAAATGATTTAAAAGGTAACACAGTAAATAACGAGAGAGGCGGCAAACCTACCGCTGGTGACATGAAATAGGCTACAGACTTAAACAGGGAGGGTTGGGACAGCAACCGCAAGAGAGCTGAGATGAATGAAAGAGATCCCTTACTTGTGACCAGGGTAAGTCTTGCCAGGCTAAGGGCAAAACAAACAGCAACACTTCAGCTAAGGGTGCAGAAAGTGAGTCCACATGGTTTCAGGGCACCAAGTCACAAAATGTTCCCAACGACCGGCGTATACAGTTTATGTTGATGGATGCCTGGCTGCCAAGGTGACCTCACATACTCCGGGAGGGAGATTGAATACTCTCAAATGCCACTGCTCACTTTCCACACATGAAGGTGGAAAGTGTGCAGGTTCGGGTGTAGGACACTGCCCTGTTGCTGCAACAGGAGATCCTCCTGAAGGGGCAGCTTGATCAGAGGAGCGATGTTCTGGATACCATACTCTCCGAGCCCAATCGGGAGCTACTAGGATGACTTGGGCCAGGTCTGTCCTGATCTTCTTCAGAACTAGGAGCAGAAGTGGTATCAGCGGACAGTTTTACAGGAGTCCTGAGTCCCACTCGGGATGAAATGAGTCTCTTAAGTGAGCGCCGCATTGGAAACTCCAACTCGCAGATGTGCTGACAAAGGTTAGAATTATTTGCCACTGCTGAGAACGTGCAATGTTCTCTCTGGTTACGGAGGAGACCTTGCCCAACCTCCAGATGGAGATGCCATTCGTGATCCCCAAGGCATCAACGGCTGAGTACGTCCGCCTTGATGGTCAGAGAGCTGACCAGATGCTGTACAACCAGGAAAATGTGCTGATGCTACAGCCATGTCACGAGGCGCAGGGCCTGCTGGCAAAGGGTCCACAACCCCAATCCGCCCTGTTTTTTTTGCAGTACCACATGAAGGTAGTGTTGTTCTTGAGCACCTGAAGCAGCCTTCCCTTGATTGATGGGAGGAAGGCTATCAGTGCCAAGTGAATTGCTTTCAACTCCAACAAGTTGATGTGGGGCTGAGACTCCATTGAAGACCAGAGACCCTTGATCTCCACCTCTCCCAGATGGCTGCCACAATCCAGGAGTGAGCTCGGAGTTGGGAAGCGAGAGGGATCTGCCAGTGATCCAATTAGTTTGTCAGCCACCACTGCAGAACTTTTGCAGTGCCCTCCCACCAGGTCAGAGAGATTCCCCTGGTGCTAGTCCCAGTGGGGCTTCAGATACCACTGCAGAACCCGTATATATGCCACCAAGCGAACTCCACCAGCAGGATGCAGGAGATCATCAGACCCATCAGTCTCAGAGTTAGTCTCACCTAAATCCAGCATTGATGCTGAAACATCGGGATTATAGACCGAATATCCTGGACTTGTATCTCCAGAGGATAGGCACAGAACTGCACTGTATGCAAAATGGCTCAGATCAAAGGGAATCAAAAGCGTAAGGTATGACTTGGGAATGTTTATAGTGAACCCCATTGAATGCAGGAGGTTCACCGTAGTCTGGAAGTGGGTGAAGACTGCCTGGGACGAGCTTGCCTTTAACGGACAGTCATCGAGGTAGGGGGAAGACTGGAACCCCTGGCCTCCACAGATGGGCTGCAACCACCGCCATCACTTTTGTGAACACCCAGGGGCTCTGGTAATCTCATAGACAACAAGGACTTTCAGTTCACTGTGCTCCCCTATCGTGAACCACAGGTAATGTCTGTGGGCCGGCAGGACAGGGTTGTGACCTGGAAATCCAAAGCTACAATCCAGGATCCAGGGCAGACACGACCTGAGCATTTTGATTATCTCCTAGTTCTGGAAGTAGTTGAGGGGGCGTATACGATGGAGGCCTCCGTCCTTCTTTGGCACCAGGAAGTAGCAGGAATAGCAACCACAATCTACTTCCGAAATCGAAACCCTCACGATGCCTCCTTTGTCCAAAAGAGCATCACTTCCTGACGCAGCATGGAGAGATGGTCCTCTGTCAGCCGATCTGAGGACAGTTGCAAAGGTTCCTGTGAATGGTTGGGCGTAACCCTGCCGAACGATTTGGAGCACCTACTTATCTGAAGTTATGGTTTGTCAGTGGGGAGATGGTGCCTGATCCTGCCACCAACAGGTTCCCTATGATGTTGTGAGGACACATTAAAAAAGTTGGGAGGCTGCAGCTGCCGGGAGGTGGTGGCGGACTGGGCAGATCACTGGCCTTGGGTCCCACAAAGCTTGTGGGAATCGCATGCGTGGCAGCGAAAGGACTGGGGAGTCTGCTGGCCATGGTGGCTGGGTGGAAAAGGATGTGGCTGGTAGCCCCTCCCATAGCCACAGAAGGAGCTGAAGGAAGAGTGCTGCTGGCGTGGGGCCATGGTGAGTCCCAGAGACCTGGTGGTGGCCCTACCCTCCTTAAAGCGCTCAGGCTCGAAATCGGATATGTCGCCAAACATGCAAGTGCCGTCGAAGGGCATTCTGTAAGGGTTGCCTGGACATACCCCCCAAAAAGTCAGTCGATCTCAGCCAGGGGTTGCGACAGCACCATCGAAGAAGCTATGGCTTTATCTAGTGAATCTGTCACATCCAGTCAGCATCGTATTGTGAACTTTGCTGCATCCATGCCATTGGCAGTAGCCGGGGTCAGGATGACTCAGGCATCACTTGCGCAACCGATTCCCACCCTGTTTTGTTATACCGGCCCAAGAGGCATGTGGTGTTTACTGACTGCAGTGCAAGGCTATTGGGAGAGAAGATCCTCTTTCCATAAGTATCCAACCTCTGAGATTGCCTATCTGGTGTAGTGGTAGGGAACGTGCCAGGATGAACTTTGGATGTTGAGTCCTGCACCACCAGACTATGATCGGTGGGGTGCTGCATGAGGAAAGCAGGATCCCCAGGAGTTTGGCGATGGCAACGGGTGATCGTCCTTTGCACAGGGGCGCCTGTGCAGGACTTGGCCCAGGCCCTGAGCAGGACATCGGCGAGGGCTTCATTGAAGGGGAAGTGGAGTTCTGGTTGAAGCACCTCCGTCAAAACATTGGTCTTGACCTCCACTGAGGGCAGCATAAGGTCCAGGACGTCAGCCACCCTCTGCACCACTATAGCAAATGAGGATTTTTCCTCGGTAGCCACACTAGGAAGAGAGACCAGGCCAGTGTATGAAGTGTCCAGACCACTTACATCACCCAGGTCCTCATACCAGTTATCTTCAGCCAGTTCAGGGGTGTCCGGGTTGCCAAAGGGATCCTCAGATCCGCCCCAGTCATATTCCTCACAGGGCCTGTCAGGAAACAAATGCACTGTGTGCGACCCAGTAGGTCTAGGTCATGGGAGCAAACCCCAGCAAAGGTTATGGATTCGTGACTGGAGTCGGGGCGGATCCAGAAAGCATCCAAAGGACCAGATAGGAGCTGAGGGCGAATCCCCAGTCAGGGCACCGCCCAAACCCGTGGGGCCTGAAGTCACTCCAGAGAGATCTAGATGCCCAATTATGAGGTGCATAGCCTCATAAAACTCTGAGTTGGGTGGGGGTTGCTCTGGCTCCAGGGAAGTCAGGGAGCCACAGAAGGGGAGCAGGCTCTGTGGGGGAGGTATGCTGAGACTTGTGGCGCTGTTCCCTACCCTCGTCCAAAGACTTGGACCGGTGTGGCAAAGTTGAAGAGTGCTTTGACTTCTTGGACTTCTTTTTGTGGGACTTACCTGATGATGATTTGGACCTTGACCATGACTGGCGGCAGTGACTCCGAGAGGGCCCAGAACCTTCCACGCGACCCGGACCTGGAGTGGTGTGGAGTCATC
>CAWUFW010000549.1:3905000-4086477 GCA_963921515.1 Calotriton arnoldi
TCAAAGGGCAAGGTAGATTGACTGGGAAGGTGGGGGTGAAGATGAACACCCTGCACAGAAGGTCAGGGGCTGGACAACCCTCCTCCTTCCACCTGCCTTCGACTCATGTGAATCAAACTGAGTATAATTAAGAAATGTAGACTCACACTGCATATTAACAACCACTGAAGTGTTCACACTGCATGTGAAGTCCCTCTGAAAGATCCCACACTGACACCCTGCCACATACACATACCATAGGTCAGCAGCAATGTAGGACAATAAATGGGCTAGGCCACAGTGGAGTGCACAGTGCTGGAAAACCAGGGAGCAAGCCACATAGCATTTGGACATCACATGCAAGAGGAGGACCATATCACACTACCCTTAGGCCCTCAAATCAGACATGGGTGGCACAGTGATAGCAATGAAACCAAAGTGACAACTGTGCAATATCTCTGGGATACAGCAATGCAAGCTATGCATAGGCACAGGAATGATAGGAAGTGTCAGAAGCCCTACAGTGACCAGCCACACATCTTAGTCAACTTACTTGACATGTGTATGCCACCAGCACAACACACATGGCTCATTGTCACACTCCCTGACTGTCAAACCCAAGTAGGTCCTTCACACATACCCCTCATCTACTAATCTCACACTTGCAACACTCAACACCTGTGAGAAACACACATAAAGGTGCAAATAAGGTCCTGTGAGTTTCCAGACAACCAATCACACACCCTGGTGTGCAACAACAAATGTCAGCCTCACACTCAGGGATGCCTGAACCAATGCTGACCCAAAACCAATAGCCAAACACAAATCTCACAAACAACATCCACAGAAGTCCAACAAGCCCAGCCATGTGCAGGCAAACAGTGGATAGGCAATGTGACCCTAGACAGAACAGGAATACACAACATTGTCACTCTGGACAAATGCACAGATACCATACCCCAACACAAATAAGAATTGCATCTTCAAATGCAAATCATGAACACTAACTGGGATCAATGGGACAAATCAGCTAACACCGACATAGACACCACACCAGTCATCAAGTGAGCATGCTGTCACAGTGTACCACAAGCAGGCACATGCACAATCCTGACAAGTGACGGGTCAAACATAGGAGAACATACCACTATTGTGCACTCAAAACAAGCTCATGAACAAGAATCCACATTGCTGCATGTGACATACACACAAGAAATGCACACTACACATGCAACACACATCTGAATGTATCACAATGCACAAACTACTCACACACAATGTCATGCAAATAAAACATCACACACATATTGCACCTGTCAGCAGAAAGAGCCAACACAGGCCAAACACTGCATCCATCTACAACAAAAACACAACAGATGCACATACCAATTGATCACATAGCAATCTCAGCTGGACATCAGGGGGATGCACACCAGGCAAGTACAAGGCAACATACACTGACAGCACTGCATGCACACTAAGCAGTGTGTGCACACCAACCAAACCAGTAGCACACATATCTGAGTGCCCCACCATGAACTCCCACAACACAAATCATCACAGCACACAGGTAACATCACACTCAGGAAGGGTATCAGTACCTCAGCAAACAGACATACAGCTTAGCCATCACCCACAGACATGACTAGAGGACTGTGCTGCTCAAACATATGCACTGCACATGAGCAACCATGACTGCAAACAAGTAGAAGAAAATAACACATAACTAATTGTGAAACTGTCCTGAATGGCACATTGGTCCTGTACACAGATCATCCTCACACAGTATAGTGTCACACTATGAAGTGGTGCGGAGGGTCACACACTGGCAAGGCATGGGGTGGACAACATGAGATTGAAGTGGTGTGTACATCAGTATTGGACAGGTGAGGAGTGTACAGTGCACAAACACATAGAGGAGTAACTCACAATGTGCAGGCATCAGAAGCACCTATAGGGGATGGTATGACTCCTCATACCACATACTATACTCGACCCAAAAATGTGTCAAGTGACAGCAATGCATGAGAAAACTCACAAATAATGTCAGTGTGGCTGAGCAGGTCAGCACAGCGAGCACAAACTTAAACAAGACCCATGGCTGATCAACAAAACACAACACTGACTTGGCAGTGACACACTCTGCATACTCACAACTGACAGTGACAACAAGTAGGTGTCCCCCAGGAGTGCAAGCACACACCGACACATTGCACAGTGCTCAACCTACAACTCCTACATGTGCCCACAATCTGAAGCACATGTCTGACAATGTAATCTAACAGGCACACATTACCTGGGTCATACATGTGTGTAGTTGGCATGTGCAGGGGCACATACACATCAACACTACTGACAATGACAGGCCAATCACACTCACTGTATGACTACTCAAGTGCACACATTCAAATGTACCCATGTGACTATGAAGACAGGTGAACGTGGTGCCGTTAAATCAATAACAGTATCCCAACCAGCACTCCTTTGAGACGAATGTCTCTAGAAATCTTACACCATTTTAATTGTAGGAATATATTCACAAGTCTCGTGAATCCTTCGAAAATAGTGTTTATTCCGTTTTTAACATCATCATTGTTGCATCACAATGGTTTCAGTAGCCTCTGTAGTATTCAACTATTCATCTTTAGATAAACATCCGTACATAGGTCAAATAAGGAATCCGTTTAGTTTTGGCATGCAATTCCCTATGCATTTCGGGACTGGGCCCTTCGTCAGGGGAAATGTCGAAATCTGAGAAAGCAAAGTATGAACTATTAAAATCCAAGGAGGTCTAGCGGTCCGCGGCTAGATGCTAATAATTGGTGTGTAAATATCGTACTAGGGAAAGTGAGGGAGTGTTCATGCTTCTATGATGAGGTGCGATAGACGCCGATGTGCTTTCTTGAAAAACCCAAAGTGTGTGAGTTGTATAACAAAGAAAGACGATGCGCGTGATTAAATAATATGTCCAGTGTGAAAAACGACAAATGTCGGTGATAGGATCATATGCAATCTTAACGATGGTGTGTTAGTGATATACTCCGGAAAGAAAGCGGTAACCATGGCCGTACTATGTTAGTATGAGACAGTTCGTGGAGTCACCACAAACTGCAACATTATATCACAAGGTGATGACATGCTGGTAAAACCCTAAACCCTGTCGGTAAGAACCCGGCGGTAATACCCGCGTATTATGAACAGTATAATCTCTTACCGTTTTCCGATGTTGTGAAAGGTCGTGCGTATCGCGTTTCTTTCAAGTTAGTAGTGTGAACAAACCAATGCTTATTCTTAATGGAGCGCAGTGAAAGTTTACCGGAAATGAGGGTTATGATAAACATTGAAAAGGGGTTGTGATGCGCGTCTGTATAGGAGTCAGCCATCTTGTAGTGTGTGAATCATACACAGTTAGATAACTCGTATGAAAAGAAACAAAACACTACATCCATATATCACAAGATAAAACGAAATAAAACAGAGTAGAAAATGATCAATGTGACAAAATATACATATGTGGTAGACAATGTTGTTCATAGGTTAGAAATCTATCAGTCATGGTAATAAATAGTGGAGAATAAACAATATATGAGTGCTGTATGCGTCAAAAGTGTAATATGTACAGAAACATGTGTTGGTTTCTCTATGATGTGGAATCAATAAGTCCATCCTATCTTTAGTCGCTGCCCTCTCAGTTGCTATCTTCAGAACAGTGTCAGGATATTTTCTTTCTTTAAACCTGTTTAAGATTTTTCTTGGTTGATGGTATATAATTCAGGTTGAGAAGAAATCCGTTTCATCCTGAGTAGTTGCGAGTATGGCAAGTGTTTCTTTAGGGATGCTGGGTGACAGCTGTTAAAATGTAAGGAATTGTTTCTGTCAGTAGTTTTGGTGAAAACGTTGGTTTCAATCCTATTATCTTTGAGTGTGACCACTACGTCAAGATAATAGGATTGAAACCGACGTTTTCACCAAAACCTGACAGAAACAATTCCTTACATTTAACAGCTGTCACCAGCATCCTAAGAAACACTTGCCATACTCGCAACTCAGGATGAGCAGATTTCTCTCAACCTGAGTATATACCATCAACCAAGAAATAATCTTAAACAGGTTTAAAGAAAATATCTGACACTATTCTGAAGATAGCAACTGAAGGCAGCTAAAACTAGGATGAACTTATTGATTCCATCATAGAGAAACCAACAGCAACAGACCGGTTTTTGTCTCAAAGTTCTCCACTAGAAGTCACCAAATGAAAAAGATTATCCTGAGCAACTGGTCTATGATTAAACACGAACCTGATTTCAAAGGAATTTTTAACAGCACACCACTGTTTGCCTATCAACGTTCAGAAACATCAAAGATCTATTGGAAGGCACACCATTTCCTAAAGGAATCACATACAAAGGGACAATACCATGCTTCGAATTGTGGACATTGTAATAACATTATTCGGGGCACCAACATAAGCCACCCCAATACAGGCGTTAACATTAAATTGTTTACCAACGCTACATGTGATACAAAAAACCTGATCTACTTATTGAAATGCCCGTGCGGGCTTCCTTATGTAGGAAAGACTGAGCGCAAAATAAAAGTACGGTTAACGGAACACAAAAGTACAATCAGAAACCACGTGATGAAAGCTCCTGTAGCAGCTCATTTTTCCACTCACAGATATAACGTTAGTCAATTACGCTTTTTGATTTTGGAGACAGTTCCTGTGAAAGAGGATGTTGACAACAAGAAAAAATTGTCTCAACGCGAAATGTACTGGATAAAAAAATTGGATTCATGTCACCCAAAGGGACTCAATGAACGATTGGAGTATAGTTGCTTCATATAATTTATTGTTATCAGTCATTTAAGATCTTCATGTTTCTGTACATATTACACTTTTGACGCATACAGCACTCATATATTGTTTATTCTCCACTATTTATTACCATGACGGATAGATTTCTAACCTATGAACAACATTGTCTACCACATATGTATATTTTGTCACATTGTTCATTTTCTACTCTGTTTTATTTCGTTTTATCTTGCGATGTATGGATGTAGTGTTTTGTTTCTTTTCATACAAAGTTATCTAACTGTGTATGATTCACACACTACAAGATGGCTGACTCCTATACAGACGCGCATCACAACCCCTTTTCAATGTTTATCATAACCCTCATTTCCGGTAAACTTTCACTCGCGTTCCATTAAGAATAAGCATTGGTTTGTTCACACTACTAACTTGAAAGAAACGCGATACGCACGACCTTTCACAACATCAGAAAACGGTAAGAGATTATACTGTTCATAATACGCGGGTATTACCGCCGGGTTCTTACCGACAGAGTTTACGGGTTTTACCAGCATGTCATCACCTTGTGATATAATGTTGCAGTTTGTGGTGACTCCACGAACTGTCTCATACTAACATAGTACGGCCATGGTTACCGTTTCTTTTCCGGAGTATATCACTAACACACCATCGTTAAGATTGCATATGATCCTATCACCGACATTTGTCGTTTTCACACTGGACATATTATTTAATCACGCGCATCGTCTTTCTTTGTTATACATCTCACACACTTTGGGTTTTTCAAGATAGCACATCGGCGTCTATCGCACCTCATCATAGAAGCATGAACACTCCCTCACTTTCCCTAGTACAATATTTACACCAATTATTAACATCTAGCCGCGGACCGCTAGACCTCCTTGGATTTTAATAGTTCATACTTTGCTTTCTCAGATTTCGACATTTTCCCTGACGAAGGGCCCAGTCCCGAAATGCATAGGGAATTGCATGCCAAAACTAAGCGGATTCCATATTTGACACTATATACGGATGTTTATCTAAAGATGAATAGTTGAATACTACAGAGGCTACTCAAACCATTGTGATGCAAAAATGATGATGTTAAAAGCGGAATAAACACTATTTTCGAAGGATTCACGAGACTTGTGAATATATTCCTACAATTAAAATGGTGTAAGATTTCTAGAGACATTCGTCTCAAAGGAGTGCTGGTTGGGATACCGTTATTGATTTAACGGCACCACGTTCATTTGTCCAATTTCACTCCCCAGGGTCAGAGGGAGATACCCACTAGCACCCAAGCCATCAACACAGTTCTGACAAAGTTGACACCGAATACTCCAGTGTGCCACACGTCCATTGATTCTTACTATGAAGACAGGCCCACACAAGATGACTACACATCAACACTGCTGTGCACACATCAAGAAAGAGCCCACAGATATGACGGACCCTGGCCACCCCGCAAGTAATCCTGTGGATAGCATTCACCTCTGTTCTGGTATTGCATCCTAACATGACGTGCACAATTTAGCAAACCTGAGCACAGTATGATTAGGAGAAGAGTAGATCATCACAAACAACCATCATTGCACCCTCAAGCCTCAGACTGAAGAAGAACAAAAGTGCCTGTTACCTCTGGAAACCTCTGAAAAAGTAAAACAAGTAATTGCCAATGTGAAAGTGGCATACAGAGCATGTGTCACATGAACCGATACCCAAACATAAAACCTTTTATTTAGCAAGGGCATTGACAAAGCAGACAACAGGAGTAACAGTCTTTATTACATAATACCCAGATAGGCATAAAAAGTACAAAACAGCAAGGCCATTGGCCAGTACAAATTAAAAGTATGCACATGTGTGCATGAGAAACTACACAGGGAATGGGCATCAAAAGTAACAAACAGCAAGGCCATTGGCCAGTCCATAGTTCCAGTCTGCATATGTGTGCATGAGAAACTGCACAGGGAATGGGCATCAAAAGTAACAAACAGCAAGGCCATTGGCCAGTCCATAGTTCCGGTCTGCGCATGTATGCATGAGAAACTGCACAGGGAATGGGCATCAAAAGTAACAAACAGCAAGGCCATTGGCCAGTCCATAGTTCCGGTCCGCACATTTGTGCATGAGAAACTGCACAGGGAATGGGTGACACCGTCCACTGCCATGGGAATCACCACAGCTCTGGGGCTACAAATGGGCAGTCCAGGCACAGCTGTGTGATAAATGGTGTGGGGAGGGGCACTTGGCTTCAACTTTGGGGTCGATTCCGATTCGGGCCGCAAATCTCTCCGACCGAGCCGGACCCGGAGAGATTTCCGACCGAATCGGACCCGTGCAGTCCGACCGAACGAGTACGATGCGTCCGTATGTTATCGGACACGAGTCGGTCGGACTCCCATTGAACTCAATGGGAGCCGGTCGTCACAACGCGTACGCGGGCTCCCATTGACTCCAATGGGTGCGAGGCGGACAAGGCGCCCCCTACAGCGAGTGCGCCGCGGCGCTCGCGGCGTACACGCACAGGTAGGGGACCCATGGGTCCCCCTGTGTGCGCCTCGCACGGGTGCGCGTACAGGGGGTCCGACACGGACCCCCAAAGTACGGCTCCGACAGCGAGTTCGAGTCGGACGGCGCGAGTCGGTCGGAGCGGTCGAGGTGCGCATCGTGCTTACCCGGCCGGAAAGCGTCTCCATTGCGCGGTGCGAGTCGGGTCCGAGCGAGTCGGTCGGAGCGGTACGATCCGGGTGCGAGTCGGTCGGAGCGGTCGGGTCGCCCGGACGAGTCGGTCGGCGGGTCGCATCGTACTCGCTCGGCCGGACCAGCGTACGGTTCGGTCGGGAAACAGGCTTTCGCATGGCTTTTTTCCCGACCGAATGGTATTGGGTGCGCCTCCGACCGAGATCGGAATCGGCCCCTTTGGCTTGAAGTTGAACTGGGAGGTGACTGATTGTCGGGGCCAGTTGGAGGACTGGACCTGGGAGAGAGAGAACCGGCTGAGGTAGAGGCATCAGTGGCTGTGGGAGCCTGAGGGCTGCTTGGACCGGGTGGAGTGATTGCACGGGGAGGCAGAGACATGCTTCCGGGAGACACAGTGTGTGAGGGTGAATGTTGAGGGCTGGGTCTCAACTTCTTGGGGATTCTATAGCCCACAAGTGTCTTGGCTGGAGTGGGAAGTGGGGTGGGCACAACAGCCTCACTCTCCACCAAAGGTGTATCAGGTGCAGGTGGCTCTCCCTGTGGGGATTTGCTGGATCTGGGTGTACGCTTGGGGTGGCCTTGCCTCTTCCCCTGCATTTCCTGTTGTCCAGGTGAACCCCCCACTTTGCTCTCCTAACCCAGCTTCACAGGGGTGTGGGTGGGAGTTGACGTTGTGGGTGAATCTGCCTTAGAAATGTGTTTGTGCTTCGTCGTTGCAGGCACCAGGTTCACAGCAGACAGGGCAAGTGTTTGTTTGTCTTTGGGAGCAGGTGTGGGGATGGGAGTGCCCTTGGATGGGGTGATTTTGATGAATGTGATGTTGATGCCTGCTTCTTGGCCTGATGCCCATGAGTGTCACGTGATGGGCTTTTGGTTTTGCGCTCCTGTGTGCCTGTTTTGTGTGTTGGGGATGGTGTCTGTGGTCTGGTCCACTTGGAGTGCTGCTGTTGTGTGCTGCGTGTGGAGGACTTGGTGCCTGAGGGCTCTGGCGTGTGGGCACTCTCATCAGGTGGTGCCACTGGCAGGGTGGTTGCTGAAGGTACAGGAGCCGGACTTGGAGCCTGTGACTGCTGAATGGCTGCCGTCACTGTGGAGGACAAAGACTGGACAGTTCGGTGTAGGCCACCCATGTCAGAATGAATCCCCTCCATGAAGGCAACTACCTGTGCCAACTTCTTGTCATGATCCTGGAAGGCATTCAGGAGAGCACTCTGACCCACACACAGCTGGCACAAAAGGTCCACCGCCTCCACACTGAGGGCAGCAGGGGAGACAGGGGCAGGGGCAGCAGTGCCTGGGGGGAAGGAGACTCTACCCTTCCTAGGGCTGCGGGCACGGACAGCACTTGTGGGAGCAACTGGGAGGGTGGGCACTGGACGATGTGTGGTGGAAGAAGAGGCAGATTTGGAACTTCCTGTGCCCGCCAACATCGAGGAGTCACCGCTGGAGTCTGAAGATGTGGAGGTTGGTGTTTCCGGGTGGGAATCATCCAGGGCACTCCTGTCAGTAAGCTCATGTGTAGCAGTCATGCCACAAGCTTCCCCACTGGTGTCGGTCCCCCGTCCTTCCGTGCCCTCGGTAGATGCTGCAAGATACAGAGACATAGGTTCAGTATAGTGCCATACTCACAAACATCATATGCAAGCAAAGCACAAAACTTGAAAATGATACTCCCATGTTGGCCTCCTCCATGTACAGTCAGCATGTGCAACATTTATGCAATCATCAGAAGATGCATGGAAACATAGTAATGCCCCATGTGGCGTTGACACAGCCAAATAGCTGGCCCGTGCCTCCTTGTACCCTAACATACTATTCTCTGTAAGCATACCTATGTGCCTGTAGGTGAGATAGGTATACATCTAAACATGTTGTCTCTGTCACATATGGAGTCACTTTAAGGGAACACCACAGATACAAACTCCCAAATGTCATTTTGCAATGGCCACAAGCTCCTGATATCCACCATGTTGTGCTTTGAAGCACAACTACAGTTGCACATTGGTGTCAGCTGTGTAGTTGTCACAAATCATATGTTGTACACAGCACACATCTATAAATGCACACTAACATGATGCTCACTGCTGTTCACTGCCAGGTGATGTCTATGACACTCATACTGCAGCATATGTCACAAGGCCACATCTCATATGTCAATGACAAGGCTCATGGTTTTAAACACATGATAAACCACATGTCGTACAAATGCATAACAGCTGCACTCAACACAGAGGCCACTTAGAAGCCATTGCATCACACTGGAGACATCACAGAGCTTCCCACTGGCTCACGTTTGGGATTCATGCAGTCACTCACACCCAAAGTCACACTTAGCTGAATACTCACCCCAACTTGCTGCTAATGGGCCTTCAAGCGTCCATCCAGCTCTGGCTGTGTCACTGCCATGATGCGGGCCATTAGGGGTGTCATGCTCCTGAGCGCCAACATGCCACTCCGAGGGAGCACCCCAGCGTCATCTCTGCCACGTTTTTGCTCAGTCGGCAGATGTCATCCCACCTCTTGTGACAGTGTGTGTGCCGTCGGTTGGAGACACCCAGAGCCCGCACCTTGCGTGCAATGGCCCTCCATATCGCCTTACGCTGGTGGACCTTAAGCTGCAGGCATGGAGACAAGAAGAGGAAGTTTCAGGGACACTGTTTTATGTACCACTGTGTGTCAGTACAGGAGCATGAAAATACATAGCACACTAGTACATAAATGTTGAGCAGAGGCCATACAGCATGACACGTAGTACACTTGCATCGGATAATCCCGTAGAAATGTATACATGTATGATGATGGACACAGTACATGGCAATCTCATACACATGCAGAGTGCCAGCACAGCAACCAATGTGAAAATGACCCTCATCTGTGATGCAGTATGTGAGTGAGCATGACATACAATACATTCGGAATGATGTGTCGGGGATGACTCACTGTGTCATAACACCACACACCCCTCAATGTCCTTGACCAGTGAATGGCTACATGTGTCATGGTGGTCACATTTAGGGCCATGATCTGACATTCTCACACTCTTCTCACAAGGTGGAGGCCTGTATTATGCAATCCTCAGGCATAATATAGCTCATTGAGAAATAGGGTGGTGGACAACACAAATGTTTCACTCATTACATTTAGCGATGGGTCCTTGTAACATTGGGCAGTTTCTGTGCAGGCCAGAGGGACTCACACTGAGGTTAAACGTGGGTCATCAGAGAAATCACATGCATGTACAATATAAGAGGGGAAACAGTCCCTACACATGCGAGACTGAACACATAGGGGCCGATTCCGATCTCGGCCGGTAGGGCTCCGAATCGTATTCGGCTTTACCGGATCCGATTCGGAACCCTGGTTCCCGACCGATTCGTACGTGCGTCCGGGCAAGCGAGTACGATGCGAGCGCTCGCGAAATCACCGACCGACTCGTTCGCAGGACTCAACCGCTCCGACCGACTAGCTCGGACACGACTCGCACCGCGCAATGGAGACGTTCCCGGCCGGGTAAGTACGATGCGCGCGCGCGAGCAGTCCGACTGACTCGCGCGCCGTCCGGCTCGAAAGAGCAGTCGGAGCCGCACTGCTGGGAGTCCGTGTCGGACCCCCTGTCCGCAGTAGCCACGCGAGTCACACACAGGGGGACCCATGGGTCCCCCTACCTGTGCATGTACGGCGCGACCCGCGTCGAGCGCGTACCCGCTGTAGGGGGCGCCCTTGTTCGCCTCGTACCCATTGAGTCAATGGGAGCCCGCGGACGCGTTGTACGACCGGCTCCCATTGACTTCAATGGGAGTCCGACCGACTTGAGTCCGTTAACATGCGAACGCATCGTACTGGTTCGGTCGGACTGCTAGGGTCCGATTCGGTCAGAAATCTCTCCGGGTCCGGCTCGGTCGGAGAGATTTCCGGCCCGAATCGGAATCGGCCCCAAAATGTAATAAATGGAAGGATGACATCTCCAAATTACATTTGTCTGATGTGTCATAGGTTAACTACCACCACGAGTGTTACACACAGGCATTGTACTCTCGTGCATAATGCACACATAACCATAGTGGCAATTTGAGAACTGCACACACATCATTCAGTACCCTCTGGACAAAATACATTTGTAATGTCACAAATGAGCATGTGAAGCCTTAATGGACTATGACATCACATAGCACAAGCAACGTTTGTTCAGACTTCGACTGACTCAAACCAGCAGTGTAACTGTATGGCTGCAAAATACACTGCATGTCACTCCCATCCTTCAATGCAGTCTTGGTTTGGTGGAAATAAGGCTACACACCCCATTGACATGAAGTCAGCATGCTAGGCAGTGTATCACACATTTACATTAACCAGTCTCAGACCAACGTTTGTTGTTTTTTGCAGAAGAAGGGCTGTAGAAGTGTCCATGTTGCCATCCTCCCCACAAACTCAAATGCAATTCTTAATAGGCCATGTATGGAGCAGGCTATAGGAAAAATATGGATGCATGCACATTGACTTGCACTCACAGGCACATACTACTGCAGAGCAACATCATGTGAGCATTCTGAGCACTCTCAAACTTTTATTCAGTAACACTTGCCAGTACATCTGGCGCACCATACAGCCTCCCATATTGTGCAAGGACCTCGTCCACCAGGACCTCCAGCTCCTCTGTGGTGAAGGCACGGACCCTGATGTTCTCAGTTCTCGCCATCACTGGGTCCAGGATACAGGAACAGCAGCAGTTGGTGGTGAAGAATGGCAGGCAGCAGTGTCTGAATGCAAGTAAAATGTGTGGCTCTCTCACAGAGATTTATAGGCCCCTGGGGTTGTTTCAGTGGTACTCAGCTGCTGCAATTGGTCTGCCTGGTTAGCATTTTTCAATTATATCCAATAACCAGGACCGCGGAAGCGGAGCACGCATACCGCTAGTTTCAAAATTGTATTTCACTACCGCAGTTCCCATTGGCTGCATTGTCATTGGCATTGGCGGTGTCACACCGTGGGGGCCAGGCCGTCGCTACCGCAATCCTGCATCTTTCAATTGTGGCCAATGCCCGGGCCCGCGGTAGCGGAGCACGCCTACCGCGAGTTTCAAAATTGTATTTCACTACCGCGATTGCGGTTCCCATTGGCTGCATTGTCATTGACGGTGTCACACCGCGGGGGCCAGGTAGTCGCTACCGCAATCCTGCATCTTTCAATTGCGGCCAATGACCGTGATCGCGGTGGCGGAGCACGCATACTGCACCTATGGACACAATATGCTCTAGCAATGGCAATAGCCAATTTTAATCATTGAACACTATACATTCACAATGTATTACAGACCTGTTTGCAAAATGTAATTCTAGTGTGACATTCAACTCACTGATGCCTACACATGCCATGTCAGTGCACATGATTACATGCATTGGCATGTACTTCCTCACATGTCACCTATGATATTTGTGTGCCAGTACACAGATTTGGTGTGTAATGGAGTCTCATATTTGTGAACATCTCAATGTGTGAGATGGCTAATCAACCCACAGTAATGATGGACTGAGCACATAATGTGCCTATTTCACTGTGCACATTGCTGTATTAATTTTGGTAGTTGATCAGCTCACACACACTGTGCTCATTGTGTAGAAATGTTGTGCTCTGTGCAACTTAAGCAAGAAGGTGTGGCAGGTACAGCAGCTACGTAGAAGTCAGCAGTGTTGCTGTTTCCAACGTGTGCTCTGTCACCTACACCCAGGGCTGGTGACACAAGATGTAGGAGTGTACCATTTACCATTCACATAGTCAGAATCTGTTTTGGAGGTAGTCAGTATGTACATACTGACCACATGTACGACTACATGAGATCAAGGTGTCTCTGCATGTGACTTGTGCATTAAGCTGTTGTTACAGTTCAGTCATTCTTGGCGCTGCGACAGTCAAGATGTAAGATGTTTGACACATCTCATGGGGGAATTAAATTGACATGTGTCCCCTTTCATTGTATGTAGGAGACGACCAAATGTGCATCGTCCGTTCCCAGTGCTGGCGAACATGGAGGATGAGGACATCATAAGAAAATTCTGTCTGGATCGCCTTACCCTTCAAGACCTATGTGGTCAGTTGGAGCCCCATCTGAGGCCTCGCAGAACCTATCCGACTGCTTTGACACCAACAGTTAAGGTGATGGCGGCCCTGCATTTCTTTGCAACTGGTTCGTTCCAGTACACGGTGGCCCTCGCCGTTGGGATGTCTCAAGCGATATTCAGCATGGTGCTACGTGATGTCCTGTCCTCAATGATGACATACAAGGACCGCTACATCCATTTTCCAAGGAGACATGAATTGGCAGCTGTGAAGGGTGATTTTTATGTCCTTGGCCACATACCTAATATTGTTGGCGCCATTGACTGCACACATGTTGGCCTGGTTCCACCACAGGCACGTGAGCACATATACAGGAACAGGAAGCATTTCCATTCCATTAATGTGCAAGTGGTATGCCAAGCGGATATGATTATCTCCCATGTCTGTGTCAGATTTCCCGGATCAGCCCATGAGTCCTACATACTGCGTAATAGCATCATCCCACAACTGATGGCAAACCTGCGTACGTAGCGTGCATGGCTTCTTGGTGAGTACGCCGCGTCAAGTAGTGTGCTGTATGTGTGACATGCTGTTCTCAGCTACTGTTTCTATCAGTAAATTGCTCTCTGTATGTCACACCTAGGTGACTCTGCGTATCCCAACCGGCCTTGGTTGCTGAGCCCACTGAGGAATCCAAGGACCCTGGGTGAAGGACGCTACAATGATGCACATGGGAGGACATGTTGTGTGGTGGAGCGTACTTTTGGGCTTCTGAAGTCTAGATTCCGGTGTCTGGACAAGAGCGGAGGTGCACTACTCTACTCTCCCCAAAAGGTGTGTCAGATCGTAGTTGCATGCTGCATGCTCCACAACCTGGCCTTGCGCAAGGAGATCCCCCTGCCCCTGGACGATGATGAGCAGCAGATGCCCACTCCTGCAAACCCACACATGCCCAGTGACGACGATAGTGGAGAAGAGGAATGTTTTGACCTGCGTCAACAGCTCATCGACAACTACTTCCCTTGAGTGTAAGTGACATTGTACAACAGTGACATTGTCTGTTGGCTTTGATGGTAGTGGCAAGGCATAGATGATCTTTTTGACTGCTGGCTGTTGTTGGCTCTGGGCTAATGGCTGATGTGTGTGGCACAGGGTATTTTTATCCAGGTACCTCATGTCTATGTTGATGTTGTTGCTCATTTTTTTGTGTGCTGGTTTTTGTATGTTGATGACTAGTGTTGTGTTTTAGCTGTAATGGCATCACCTGACAAGCAAATGTCATTCTCTTGTGTCTTTCAAGGTCCCTTCACATTCTCAATGCCTCGTCACAATCAGAGCTTGTGGTACATTGGAATCTGAGTTGACATTGTACATACTGTGATAAACATGGAGCTGACACAAAGACATAGATGTGGAAAGAGTGTTTATTTACAATAAGTATTTGCGACAGAGAACTGATTATTTACAAAATTGTTCCAAGTGAATTTATGAGTTGTCAGTTATGGTAAATGAAACAAATAGAGTAGTCACCACATTGATGTAGTCACACAGTCCAACAGAATCCTGCCATCAACATGGCAATGTGGGTAAGGATAGTTAACAAAGTCAATGTCAAGGGAACACAGGTGCCATCATGGCTGGCTCAGCAAATTGCGTTTGGATGGTGCATGGCCATGTGATCCCCCTGGTGTTTCTCGGATGGCCTCTCATGCGTTTGGCAGGGGCCCTCTGCTGCAGGCTCAGCGGTGTCTGAGGAGTCATTTGTTGCAGCTCACCCCTCTCTGTGGCCGCAGCTGAGGTGGTGGGAGTATCAGCATGCGGGCCACTGGAGGGGGGTTGAGCTGTCATTTGGGCCGCATGTCTGTCCCTCAGAACACCCACAAGCTGGCCCATGACGTCCACAAGTTGGCCCATACGTGTGCCCATGGACCTCAGCAGCAGGCAGAGCTCAAGCACTTCTTCCACAACCTGGCCCATCTGTCCCTGGTTCTGTTCATATGCCCCAAGGACTCTTGCGACGGTGGCCAGGGCTTCGGTCTCAGTGTCCTCCTGTATTTGTCCCCCAGTTGCCCTCCCACCTGCCCTGCTGACACGGACCTGTGGCTTTGGCACTGGACGCACCCGCACACTCCCCCTGGCATCCTCTGATTGTGTTGTGGTGTTGGTAACCACTGAGGCAGGGAGAGTGTTGCAGGCAGCATATGTCACAAGGGAACATCTCATCTGTCAATGACAAGGCTCATGGTTTTAAACACATGAGAAACCACATGTCGTACAAATGCATAACAGCTGCACTCAACACAGAGGCCACTTAGAAGCCATTGCATCACACTGAAGACATCACAGAGCTTCCCACTGGCTCGCGTTTGGTATTCATGCAGTCACTCACACCCAAAGTCACACTTAGCTGAATACTCACCCCCAACTTGCTGCTTATGGGCCCTCAAGTGTCCATCCAGCTCTGGCTGTGTCACTGCCAAGATGCGGGCCATTAGTGGTGTCATGCTCCTGCGCGCCAACATGCCACTCCGAGGGAGCACCCCAGCGTCATCTCTGCCACGTTTTTGCTCAGCCGGCAGATGTCATCCCACCTCTTGTGACAGTGTGTGTGCCGTCGGTTGGAGACACCCAGAGCCCGCACATTGCGTGCAATAGCCCTCCATAACGCCTTACGCTGGTGGACCTTAAGCTGCAGGCATGGAGACAAGAAGAGTAAGTTTCAGGGACACTGTTTTATGTACCACTGTGTGTCAGTACAGGAGCATGAAAATACATAACACACTAATACATAAATGTTGAGCAGAGGCCATACAGCATGACACGTAGTACACTTGCATCAGATAATCCCATAGAAATGTATACATGTATGATGATGGAAACAGTACATGGCAATCTCATACACATGCAGAGTGCCAGCACAGCAACCAATGTGAAAATGACCCTCATCTGTGATGCAGTATGTGAGTGAGCATGACATACAAAACATCGGGAATGATGTGTCGGGGCTGACTCACTGTGTCATAACACCACACACCCCTCAATGTCCTTGACCAGTGAATGGCTACATGTGTCATGGTGGTCACATTTAGGGCCATGATCTGACATTCTCACACTCTTCTCACAAGGTGGAGGCCTGTCTTGTGCAATCCTCAGGCATAAGATAGCTCATTGAGAAATAGGGTGGTGGACAACACATATGTTTCACTCATTACATTTAGTGATGGGTCCTTGGAACATTGGGCAGTTTCTGTGCAGGCCAGAGGGACTCACACTGAGGTTAAACGTGGGCCATCAGAGAAATCACATGCATGTACAATATGAGAGGGGAAACAGTGCCTACACATGCGAGACTGAACACATAATGTAATCAATAGAAGGATGACATCTCCAAATTACATTTATCTGATGTGTCATAGGTTAACTACCACCAAGAGTGTTACACACAGGCATTGTACTCTCGTGCATAATGCACACATCACCATAGTGACAATTTGAGAACTGCACACACATCATTCAGTACCCTCTGGACAAAATACATTTGTAATGTCACAAATGAGCATGTGAAGCCTTAATGGACTATGACATCACATAGCACAGGCAACGTTTGTTCAGACATCGACTGACTCAAACCAGCAGTGTAACTGTATGGCTGCAAAATACACTGCATGTCACTCCCATCCTTCAATGCAGTCTTGGATCTGTGGAAATAAGGCTACACACCCCATTGACATGAAGTCAGCAAGCTAGGCAGTGTATCACACATTTACATTAACCAGTCTCAGAACAACGTTTGTTGTTTTTTGCAGAAGAAGGGCTGTAGAAGTGTCCATGTTGCCATCCTCCCCACAAACTCAAATGCAATTCTTAATAGGCCATGTATGGAGCAGGCAATAGGAAAAATATAGATGCATGCACATTGACTTGCACTCACAGGCACATACTACTGCAGAGCAACATCATGTGAGCATTCTGAGCACTCTCAAACTTTTATTCAGTAACACTTACCAGTACATCTGGCGCACCATACAGCCTCCCGTACTGTGCAAGGACCTCGTCCATCAGGACCTCCAGCTTCTCTGTGGTGAAGGGACGGGCCCTGATCTTCTCATTTCTTGCCATCACTGGGTACAGGATACAGGAGCAGCAGCAGCTGGTGGTGAAGAATGGCAGGCAGCAGTGTCTGAATGCAAGTGAAATGTGTGGCTCTCTCACAGAGATTTATAGGCCCCTGGGGTTGTTTCAGTGGTACTCAGCAGCTGCAATTGGTCTGCCTGGTTAGCATTTTTCAATTGTATCCAATAACCGGGACCGCGGAAGCGGAGCACGCCTACCACGAGTTTCAAAATTGTGTTTCACTACCGCGATCGCGGTTCCCATTGGCTGTATTGTCATTGGCGGTGTCACACCGCAGGGGCCAGGCCGTCGCTACCGCAATCCTGCATCTTTCAATTGTGGCCAATGCCCGGGCCCGCGGTAGCGGAGCGCGCCTGCCGCGAGTTTCAAAATTGTATTTCACTACCGCGATCGCGGTTCCCATTGGCTGCATTGTCATTGGCATTGGCGGTGTCACACCGTGGGGGCCAGGCCATCGCTACCATAATCCTGCATCTTTCAATTGTGGCCAATGACCGTGATCATGGTGGCGGAGCACTCATATCGCACCTATGGACACAATATGCTCTAGCAATGGCAATAGCCAATTTTAATCATTGAACACTATACATTCACAATGTATTACAGCACCTGTTTGCAAAATGTAATGCTAGTGTGACATTCAACTCACTGATGCCTACACATGCCATGTCAGTGCACATGATTACATGCATTGGCATGTACTTCCTCACATGTCACCTATGAAATTTGTGTGCCAGTACACAGATTTGATGTGTAATGGAGTCTCATATTTGTGAACATCTCAATGTGTGAGATGGCTAATCAACCCACAGTAATGAAGGACTGAGCACATAATGTGCCTATTTCACTGTGCACATTGCTGTATTGATTTTGGTAGTCGATCAGCTTACACACACTGTGCTCATTGTGTAGAAAAGTTGTGCTCTGTGCAACTTAAGCAAGAAGGTGTGGCAGGTACAGCAGCTATGTAGAAGTCAGCAGTGTTGTTGTTTCCAACATGTGCTGTGTCACCTACACCCAGGGCTGGTGACACAAGATGTAGGAGGGTACCATTTTCCATTCACATAGTCAGAATCTGTTTTGGAGGTAGTCAGTATGTACATACTGACCACATGTATGACTATATGAGATTAAGGTGTCTCTGCATGTGACTTGTGCATTATGCTGTTGTTACAGTCCAGTCATTGTTGGTGCTGCGTCAGTCAAGATGTAAGATGTTTGACACATCTCATAGGGGAATTAAATTGACATGTGTCCCCTTTCATTGTATGTAGGAGACGACCAAATGTGCATTGTCTGTTCCCAGTGCTGGCGAACATGGAGGCTGAGGACATCATAAGAAAATTCCGTCTGGATCGCCTTACCCTTCAAGACCTATGTGGTCAGTTGGTGCCCCATCTGAGGCCTCGCAGAACCTATCCGACTGCTTTGGCACCAACAGTTAAGGTGATGGCGGCCCTGCATTTCTTTGCAACTGGTTCGTTCCAGTACACGGTGGCCCTTGCCAGTGGGATGTTTCAAGCGATGTTCAGCATGGTGCTACGTGATGTCCTGTCCGCAATGATGACATACAAGGACCGCTACATCCATTTTCCAAGGAGACATGAATTGGCAGCTGTGAAGGGTGATTTTTATGTCCTTGGCCACATGCCTAATATTGTTGGCGCCATTGACTGCACACGTTGGCCTGGTTCCACCACAGGCACGTGAGCACATATACAGGAACAGGAAGCATTTCTATTCCATTAATGTGCAAGTGGTATGCCAAGCGGATATGATTATCTCCCATGTCTGTGCCAGATTTCCTGGATCAGCCCATGACTACTACATACTGCGTAACAGCATCATCCCACAACTGATGGCAAACCTGCATACGTAGCGTGCGTGGCTTGTTGGTGAGTACGCCGCGTCAAGTAGTGTGCTGTATTTGTGACATGCTGTTCTCAGCTACTGTTTCTATCAGTAAATTGCTCTATGTATGTCACATCTAGGTGACTCTGCATATCCCAACCGGCCTTGGTTGCTGAGCCCACTGAGGAATCCAAGGACCCCGGGTGAAGGACGCTACAATGATTCACATGGGAGGACATGTTGTGTGGTGGAGCGTAATTTTGGGCTTCTGAAGTCTAGATTCCGGTGTCTGGACAAGAGCAGAGGTGCACTACTCTACTCTCACCAAAAGGTGTGTCAGATCATAGTTGCATGCTGCATGCTCCACAACCTGGCCTTGCGCAAGGAGATTCCCCTGCTCCTGGACGATTATGAGCAGCAGATGCCCCCCCTGCAAACCCACACATTATCAGTGACGACAATAGTGGAGAAGAGGAAGGTGTTGATCTGCGTCAACAGCTCATCGACAACTACTTCCCTTGAGTGTAAGTGACATTGTACAACAGTGACATTGTCTGTTGTCTTTGATGGTAGTGGCAAGGCATAGATGATCTTTTTGACTGCTGGCTGTTGTTGGCTCTGGGCTAATGGCTGATGTGTGTGGCACAGGGTATTTTTATCCAGGTACCTCATGTCTATGTTGATGTTGTTGCTCATTGTTATGTGTGTTGGTTTTTGTACGTTGATGACTAGTGTTGTGTTTTAGCTGTAATGGCATCACCTGACAAGTAAATGTCATTCTCTTGTGTCTTTCTAGGTCCCTTCACCCTCTCAATGCCTCGTCACAATCAGAGGTTGTGGTACATTGGAATCTGAGTTGACATTGTTCATACTGTGATAAACATGGAGCTGACACAAAGACATAGGTGTGTAAAGAGTGTTTATTTACAATAAGTATTTGTGACAGAGAAGTGATTATTTACAAAATTGTGGCAAGTGAATTTATGAGTTGTCAGTGATGGTAAATGAGACAAATAGAGTAGTCACCACATTGATGTAGTCACACAGTCCAACAGACTCCTGCCATCAACATGGCAATGTGGGTAAGGATAGTTAACAAAGTCAATGTCAAGTGGAACACAGGTGCCATCATGGCTGGCTCAGCGAATTGCGTTTGGATGGTGCATGGCCACATGATCCTCCCCTGGTGTTTCTCGGACGGCCCCTCATGCGTTTGGCAGGGGGGCCCTCTGCTGCAGGCTCAGCGGTGTCTGAGGAGTTATTTTGTTGCAGCTCACCCCTCTCTGTGGCCGCAGCTGAGGTGGTGGGAGTATCAGCATGCGGGCCACTGGAGGGGGGTTGAGCTGTCATTTGGGCCGCATGTCTGTCCCTCAGAACACCCACAAGCCGGCCCATGAGGTCCACAAGTTGGCCCATACATGTGCCCATGGTCCTCAGCAGCAGGCGGAGCTCACGCACTTCTGCCACAACCTGGCCCATCTGTCCCTGGTTCTGTTCATATGCCCCAAGGACTCTTGCGATGGTGGCCAGGGCTTCGGTCTCAGTGTCCTCCTGGATTTGTCCCCCAGTTGCCCTCCCACCTGCCCTGCTGACATGGACCTGTGGCGTGGCACTGGACGCACCCGCACACTCCCCCTGGCATCCTCTGATTGTGCTGTGGTGTTGGTAACCACTGAGGCAGGGAGAGTGTTGCAGGCAGCAGTGGTGATGGTGGAGGCCGCACAGGTTGTTGTAGAAGGAGTCAGCGCTGTTGTTGTTGCTGTGGTGGTGGTGGGGAAAATGAGGGCCTGAGACGTGGTGTGCCCTGGCAGTCCAGAGGGGCCAGGTTGTTGCTCCTCATCCGAGAAACGTAGGGAGTCTGCATCGGAGAGTTCATATTCCGGGGGGAGACAGGCTCTGCAGGTTGGTGGGGTTTTCTGCTGCAGTTGCTTGTGGATCTCCTGTTGAACAGAGGTTAAATGGTCATTGAAGTGCACTCCACAAGCTTGGTGTTAGACTTTTGGATGTTACATTTGATACACCAAACACTTTACATTGCAATCACTTGGTATGGCAGCAAGATACTGAGCATTATGACATGATGTTGAGGTACATACATTACTTGTCCATGGTGTGACATGTAAATTGAATCCATGTGCCACGTACAGATTGTATGATTACAAGGACATGTTATCATCTAACAACCTGCGGCACATCAACTTTATGTAATGCGTCTTTTTTGTTTGCTCTTCATGGAATCAATTTCAGCTAAGCAAGAACTAGCCATTGGAATGTTATACATACCTTTTTCATATAATGAAACATATTGTAAGAGGAAGAGTACGTATATCATTGGAAAAGCAAAGATGTGGGAAATACCAACACACCTGTGTCATGTACAGGGTGTCACTTGCCTGTCAATGCCTATGTACAGTCAAATAAACAAAACATGCCCATTTATGCACAGAGCTGGACATGCTCAGCAAAACACAATGTTCGCAGAAAAAATAGGCCTGGGTCTGTGACGATACAGGACTATTTAATGTACCTACACTCATCATAATGTACAATAGCAAATGTAATGTGTATGATACGATGAACTGTGCAAAAACACAACAAACATTGTGTCTCTTATCTTCCCACAGGGCCTGCTGGGGACACTGCAGGAACAGAACAGCAATCCCAGTCCCAGACTCTGGTTGACCCTGAGCTCTCCGGTGTGGACGTCTCTCAGCCCTCAACGGATGACGATGAACTACCTGGCCCCTCCGGTGTGGGTCAGCATGCAGCACCAGCAGCTCAAACACCAGCACCTCCTATGACCACTCCTGCAACATCTGTCAACCCCCAGATGACCTCTACCAACACGGACACACCAAGGCAACAAAACAACGAGAGTACATCAACACAGGGCACTCTGGAGTTGGCTGACAACAACACCAGTGTCAACGATGAAGGAGGCTCAGTGTTGTCTGTGCCTACAACAACAGGTCCTGCTCATGTGGGTAGGGGCGGTGGGAGGGGCCGTGGGGAGACGTCCCGTGAGACAGCTGGTGCTGATGATCAAGCAGACCCACAGTTGGCACGCATTCTATATGCATATCGAGAATGCACTGGAAACTTTGGCCAGGTAGTTGGGATCCTCAAGGACATGCAACAGCAGCAGGCTGCCCATTATGCCAAAATGGACTCACACATGTCCAGAATGGACTCATACATGTCCAGAATGGATTCCAAAATGGATAAAATTGATGACCAGACTGCGGTGCACAGGGACATACTTACCTGCTTCTGCCAGATTGCTGACAACATGACCCCACCTCCCTGTGTGCCCACCACAACTGTTGCTACTGCATCTGCAACTGCCACAGGGAGGGATGGGGACTCTGGCGGAAAGTCCCCTGAACCGCAGCAGCCTGCACCTGAGGGTCCCCCAGAAAAACATAAGAGGGGTCGTCCGAAGAAGGAAAAATGAGAAACAGATGGCTATGCATCCCTCCAGGAAGTGACAACCTGCTCCTGATATCCTCCATTGTGTGCGAAGCGTTCACTTTGTTGACTGTCACTGAACTCCCCCACATGGGATGGAGGGTCTAGGTTGGATCAATGACTCAAATGACTGTGGACTTGGCTCTGAAAATTTCATCTACTACCACCAACAACTCCTCTGTGAACTTTGGATTTCAAAAATTGGTACAGCACTATCACTTTCTTGTTAAATTTCACACATGCACTGCAATACATCTTTATTCACACAATACTTGCTTCTGTTGTGAATTAAACACTGTTTGTTATATAGAGATGATGTCCTGTAAAAAAATGCTTTGGCTGAAAAACAAGTACAGCAATTTACCTACTGTCTTGTGAGTAAATGTAACATGACACATATAAGAGATACACACAACAAGGTCAACACAACACAAATAGTACATGGCATACATCCTCATTGCTTCCACTGTTGTAAACTGAAACCACATTTCAATGCACAAACACTAATCATTGTTAGACAAACTGAACATCAGGACACATATACAGTATGTAAATGAATGTTGGATGTGTGTATACAGACGGGGCACACCTCAATGTGGAGCACAGGTTTATTACACAGGCACAGCATGTTGCCTCCGCAACAAATAAAATCAAATCACACTGTGACAATAAGCACAAATTAAACAAGACGTTTGAAAAATGTCAGAATTGAGTGTGTGGCACAGATTCCTGATCCCAAGAAAAGTTGCACACTGTAACTGCATTGTGTGTCTGAGAGGTCACATGTCTCCATACAACAGCCAAAGAACACTGTGAAGGAGAGACATAGAACAGTCTTGAAATACAAAATTTTATGCATACATCTCCAAGAGACATTTCATACTTAATTTTTTTATTTTGTGAACACTAGCTAGGAGTCATGTCAACACTGTACTGGTGGTCATACTAACTCAATGGACACCAATCAACTCCAAGGATCATGTTAAGTAGCATGCACCCACACGTATACAGATATATTGTACAACAGACACATATCATGCAAAGAAAGTGCTTTGTCAAGTCATCATTGCATACTTACAATCATGAGAAAAAGTTGTTGATGAGCTGTCTCCGAACATCCTCCTCCTCCTCATCATCACTCGCAACATGCCCCAGGCCCTGGATCCTTCCCTGCTGGAGGCTGCTGGTCCCCGTAATCTTGGATGAGAGGTAGCTCATTCCTTACTGCCATGTTGTGTAGCATGCAACACACGATGATGATCTTACACACCTTCGCTGGTGCATATTGGAGGGCTCCTCCATTACGGTCCAGGCAGCGAAATCTGGTTTTCAGTAGCCCAAATGTCCGCTCAATCATTCGCCTGGTCCGCCCATGTGCCTCATTAAAACTAAACTCAGCAGGGGTGATAGGGTTCCTGAGTGGGGTCAGCAACCACGGCATGTAGGGGTATCCAGAGTCTCCTAAAGTTAAACAGAAAAGACTTCATGTGTCTGAAAACAGGGTACAACCTGACATACAAGCAACACACAACATAAGCAGACAACATTACCCACCCACCAACAAGCCAGTCACGCTGATTTGGCAGCTGAGACATCATCTGTGGGATCCTACTGTTTCTCATAATGTAGGCGTTGTGTGCTGATCCGGGGAAAAGCGCACAGACATGTGAGATTGTCATGTCAGGCAGACATACCACCAGGGCATTTATGGAGTGGTAATGCTTACGATTCCTGTATGTTTGTTCATTGGCTTGTGGTGGGAAATAAAGCCACATGTGTACCATCAATGGAGCCAATGACAGGTGGCATTCTGCCCAAAGTATAAAAGTCACTCTTGATGTTGGCAAACTGTCCTGGTGCTGGGAACTTGATGTACATGTTCAGCAAATGTAACATTGCCTCCAAAAAATCACGAAGCACACGGCTAAACATTGTCTGTGACATCCCACCAGCAGTAGCCACAGTATACTGGAAGGTTCCCGTGGCAAAGAAATGTAGGGCTGCCATCACCTTCACCTTTGGGGTCAGCACAAATGGATATGGGCGTCCAGGTAGCAAATGTGGGGCCAACTGCTCTGCCAACTCCTCAATGAGTGGTCTGGTGAAGCGGTAATGTCTGATGCTGTCACGTTCTACCATGGTCTGTAGGTCGGGGAAGGGTCTGTGGACAGCTGGTCTTCTGCGGTACATAGGTAACAAATCAAATCATTATTCATACACTTTCAAATTTGGTAAGGAACATGCAAAAACTCATATACTACATCAAAGCAAGACTCAAAGAAGTCAGATGTGTAATGTTGAGCCTTGACACAAAGGGCAGCTATGTGACCCTTACCGGACATTTAATTTCATAATGGTTTGTCCACAATTGCAATGCTGTGCTGTGACTAATCACTGGTGTCTGTCACAGTCCATGTGATCAAACATTACATACTAAACGCACACCTGATAAAGTATCAAAGATAGATGTTTGTAACTATCACATGGTGGAAAGGTACACAGACAGGGATCATGTCATGCCACCTAGGTAGAACACTAGATACAGACAGCGTGTCACCATGCACACCACTGTCATAGTGTGGACGCTGTCATGATGTAGTGTCTGACATTCATGTACTATCACAGACATAAAACATTCATGATGTGTAGCACATCTTCTTTTGACAGGCATATATGTATGTCTGTGACACAAAGACACAACAGCAACTCACATGCAAAATACAAGTTGATGTCTCAAGTAAATATTAACAACATCAACAATGGAGTATCTGCGTTGTACAAGACTCAGATACTGTGGATTCACTCAAAATAACTTCACACAATGCACTTTCTAACACACAGTCCAATAAAGCAGTGATTATGTGTGGATGTAAGCTGTGTTAACACAATGATCCCCTGGAACTGTGTCCAAGCTTAGGAGGCTGATCTGTGAAGTGGCACTCACAGTTGTGAGGTTCCTCACAAACAATGTATTTGGTGCACATCAAGGTTGGCTCATCATGGGAGTGTGAGCTAAAAAGTACTCTGTCCAATATGACATGTGAATCACTGTACCCACACATGTAATGCAGCAGAACATAAAGATTTGCTATACTGTCTGACATGCTGATTGATTGGTGTAGGGTGCATGAGCCTCACCCAAAACGTGTGGTTCGCATCCTTTGGCTGTTGACTGTAATGGTGAACGATGTGGGTGAGTATTGAGTGCACGCGTGTGCCGCATCAGAACCAAGCATGACACACACACAGCCCTGCCAAGTACCACGCATCATGCGTTAGACTAACGCATTTCAGTGTGGTGGGCCGCATCACTGCACTGAAATGCGAAGACACGCATATTAGCCTGTGCCAAAGCTCTGCGGCCCAAGCACTGGCTGCTAATCATAATTACACCAAAGTTGGGTGGTACAGGCAGGGTGCGGTGCGCACTGCTGTGCAGACTTCCTGAGAATATTAATGCTACAACGTAGCTCTGGTTCAGTCACCGTGTGGCAGACATTTCAGGAACGTCAAGTTGTGCCTGCCAATGTCTACTACAGAGACATTGATGAGAAAGTGTGAGTTCAGTCAGACTCACAGTCATAGGTCAAGTGGGTTGTTACGTAGTCTAGACTGCCTCCCGTGGTGCAAGAGGGTGGCAGTTGAAATCAGATTAGTGGCTGCTGCCTAATGACTCATGAACTCGCAGTGCTGCGGTAATGAACACTATGGCGCAACTGACCCGACCCAGCTGGGCTTACTGCGTCTGACAAAAACACCTGGACTCTCAGTGCGGAAGCAGGAGTGGGGCTGGGAAGTGCCACACCCTGCACAGTTCTTCAGCCACCTGGCCTGCCCACTGGCATTCCTTCAACCTTCCACAGTAGCCTCGGTAGGAGTGCCAAAGTCACCCAAGGTACGACGATGCCTCAGAGTCCGTACTAGTGACCTGCTTGTCACATATCATCCCCGGCAGCGCCCTCATGATAATCCGCATGGCGATGTGATGCCTTGCCTGTTGTTCATGTTGCTTTTCAGCAACTGGCACTGCTCCACAGGTGTAGCGTCAGTGACACTGACACTTTCTGTGGCGTATGCAGGAAGATATTTTGACTTTTGAAACTCACGAGCCTCCTGCTTGGGTCAGGCGTTTCGCATAGTTGAACTCAAATGTATTTCTGCATCATTAGATACATTCTGTAGGTCCCTGCAGCGAAGTGAATCCCCACTGTCTGCATGTTTAGTGTCACAAGTAACTCTATCCCCAAATCTGATTTAGATTGATGAATGGCAACAGAACCTCGTTCTGTTCACTTTTCTGTAGCTTTTCTCCTATGACCATCCTAAATGTATCAAAATCTGATTCAACCAATGAATGGTCAAGTAACGTATTCAAGAAGCAGCCAAGACACAAAAATGAATGAGTGCCTGCCTGCCCTCTGTTACTGAGCACTGCAGTCACACAGTATGTCTCCGGGTAGAGCCCTACCACCTCTGGTCCTTTGTAGCAATTTTAAGATCTCCTAACTTTCTCCTTGCTCAAATGGGTGTAATTCATGATATTTACATGTTTTTAACATCTTCATTGCTTGATTTTCATGGGGAGAAAGTGTCACTCATAGTCGTTGAACTGTCACTCATAATTACACTGAAAATATGAAAACTACACACATAGCAATGTGAAACATTGTCAGCTATGCACACATTGGCTGTTGCTCGTCATGGTGACAGACGCGGGTGAGTATTCAAAGGACGCGTTCTCCTCATCCAAACCGAGTCTGGCGCACACATTGGCTGTTGGTCGTCATGGTGACAGACGTGGGTGAGTATTCAAAGGACGCGTTCTCTGCATCCGAACCGAGTCGGACGCACACATTGGCTATTGGTTGTCATGGTGGCAGACGCGGGTGAGTATTAAAAGGACGCCTTCTCTGCATCTAAACCGAGCTGGACGCACACATTGGCTATTGGTCATCATGGTGACAGACGCGGGTAAGTATTCAAAGGACACATTCTCCTCATCGAACCGAGTCTGGTGTTGTGTAGTTCCTATAGTACCCCTGCAGGACCTGCGCGTTTGGATAACATATACTGTGAGCTTGGTGGTAGACTGACTCTGAGCACCCCCACCGTATATGTTAGCCTGGTTTGCATTAGCTAGCTCACAGTGCCACTAGAATCTCCTCCTCTCGGGGAGAGATTCGTTTCTGGCAACCTTAGATCATGACAACCCAAATTCCTCAGAATCGTGGAAACAATGTACTACCTTTCGCTCAGTCACTCGTGCTTACTTATTCGGTTTGTCTCAGAGAGTTACACAGAATAAACAGTTGGGCGTTTCAATAAGTATTTATTGAACAGTTGTCATTCTAGTGTAAATATATGTGCTGCGGCAATCACCAGAGATATATTATCAGCAGTACGATAAAAGCAAAGGGATAGAACAGTTCTACCATATTGCGATAATCATGAATACATACATGAATATAAAAGCATTATGCAAGTGCGCGTACTCCTACGATGCCTAACTAGATGTACCTGAGTGTACCTAGCATATGTGTAGGTCTAAAAGCTAAGAGCCAAGAATCCTTCTAGGATTTAGTCGAACCCCCATACCTGAATAGAGAGAGTGTGGGACCCTGTCCTGGTCTCGAGTTGAACACCCCGTCAGGGCTGTGTCAGACCGCTGTCAGCTGGAGCGACTGCATGCAGGAGCCTCAGCGTCTCTGGTCAGTGTGTCAGCATGGAAGTCTCGGTTCCCTCTGTCTTACCGGGGCAAGATGTGGTGTATTTATACCCTAAAGAGTCTCGGTCCTTAGTATGGATTGTATTAGTCTGTCGTTAGACATGAGGAAGACATCAGGGGTGAACTTTGTACATACATATTATGCAGGTGGTGTATTCCTAGAGAGCCATGCATAATTGATGAGTACAGTGTGGGCCTGTGTTTGGGAAAAACGCTGCTGTATTCAAAACCACAGGATAGATAACGTTCAGCCCTCAGAGCTCGTTGTGTACTAGCTGGGACCAATGTAGGTGAAAGATCATGCCTATATAAGGAATCATGACTATAATAGGACATGTACGGTTATGACCGTAATAGGGCATATGCGGCTATGACCATAATAGGGCAAGTACGAATATGACCATATTAGGGCAAATACGAGTATGTCCATTTTAGGGCATGTATGAACTGGTCTACATTTGGGCCTCTATGCAGGATATAACACCCACTCCTCTTCTGAATTGGATAACAATGACCGTACTTAAAATCTGGACAATTTAAAATCATATTTAAAAGCAAGTAAAAACATGGTTTTAAAATCTTTAAAAAAAAATTCTTCTAAAATGTTAGTAATTCAGCTAATTTCAATTGGCACTAAAAGAATGTCTATTTTGTTTCTCCATATAAGTTGCCTCACTCAAAGCGGAAGAAGGCCATGCTTTTCTCAAGCGAAAGTGTCAATTTAGGAAATGTTCCAAATTTACTTGCTTATTATGAAAATGAGTGGAGAAGCCGAATTTCCCAGGACGCGATGAGCCAATTCGAGATTAATTGTCCTGGCTGGGAAGCACAACATTATCTGTGTGAGCTACTGCAGACGACAAATCCAACGCCTCACAGAGAACGTCAATCGCACATAGATGGAATGTAGCACCGCCAACAGTCGGTGCTGCAGCAGCTTGTGTGGCAGTTGTTACCTGGGTGCCTGTGGAGGAGTCACCTAACCCAGCAGGAGCAAACGGCACCTGTGGATTCTCCAGGAATGCATTCATCAGAATTGGAAGCCGCTGGGGACAACGCAGAGCGTGGGCCTTAATGGGGTCCAGCATTGCATCCGTGTCCGGAGGCGCATCTGATGGAAATGTTAGACAAAGATCCAACGTGCATTCTTCTCCGCAGAACAGGCATCGAAGAACAGGTAAGATGCAGTCTACCCAGACTGGTCTAAACGATAGAAACCAGGAGGCATTGAGTTCTCGCAAGCAAGAAATGCCCAGACGTTGTACCATGCGTTCACGGTATGTCCGCTCCAGGAGCGTGTTCACCATTCCCTCGGGAATTGGGCTGTCCATTGCGTAGCAGTAGTATTATGAATAGGACCCCTGCAACCAGCAATAGGATAAGCGGGAATCCTCCAAATACGCTTCCCAATACGGAGTGTATAAAATTTGGGATTACTTCGAGGTCTGTCTGAAAGGTGCTTAACAGTCCTGACCTTATGGTCTTAAATAGGTGTACAATACCGCTCGTATCAGACATATTGAAGATACGTCCCACCATTTCTACTAAATGAAAGGGGCAGTTTGTACATATAAGCGCCTGTATCTCAGTCGAGGTCCTTGCAAATTGAAGGTCATAGGTTTCTCGTGCGGGGGTTAAGGGCCCGGGTTGCTGTAAAAGCATGGCTTTCAATCCGCTCAGAGTATGAAATTGTATGAAAGAAACATTCAGTGAAGGCCATAGCGGCGCCTCCCTGACTGTGTTCAGTGGTGGAAACAATACTTGCATACAGCAAGTAACCCTGGAGTTAACAGTGACTAGATATGCGACGCCCGGAAGCATCCCACAGCAACCTTGATCATTTAGCATTAAGTAACTCCCATTCGAGAGCAGCTGGAAAACTGGCATGATCATGGCCGCTGGGGTCCCTGACATGTGACAAGATAGGTTCGCCACTGAACCACTGCAGGCTCCATGTAGAGAACTATCTTGACACATGAGAGAACCGCTTAAAGCGTTCTTGCAGTTTGTACCACTCAGATACACTTCTCGATCCCCATTCCGGCATCGGTATCTATATGGTAACTCCCCAGATTCCTTAATGTATCCCTTACCCATTTTTTCATATTTGCCTGCCTGCCTTTGCTCAAGGCAATATTGAAACTGAAACGTAGTGACCGGCAGAGTGATTTGGCCATGAATTAGCCATTCTGTTGATGGTGATTCGGCAACAGTGAAAGGTAGCCTTTCCAGTTTCTCAATACGCAACATTGTATATTTGGCTCCCCTTTGTGCCATTTCTGTCTGTTTATCAGTTAGATTGTATTCTGAAAACAGCAACGTGGTGTTTATAAAACGCCAGGGCACATAGCCTGCACGCAAAGATTTCAGCGTCCAGCTTAACATCATAATAGAACGTAGCTGAGATTGCCCGTGTTGTAACAAGGCCAGATCTTGTTCAATATGTCGATCGCCGAAGACACAATGTTGCCCAAGGAGTAAATCCTGGAGGTCAAAGTTGTTAACCCATTATCCACTATAGCTAATGCCTTTTCTAAGGTAATACGGTCTATCTCCCGTATCCTTTCTGCGGCCTCTTGTTGGGATATTTTCCAGTGCTCATTATAGTAGGCATAAAGGCCTGCATATATGAAATGTTTCTGACGTTGTTTCCTGGGTCCTAATAGAAAATCTCTAAGATCCATGTCAGGTGTGAGTAAGGTCAAGTGGTGCTTCACTTCTGTGAGTGTTGAGGTCTCTAGCCAATGAAGGCACAACTTCCCAACACTATAGGATGTCACTACCCCCGGGTGATGTCTCTGTACATAGCGTGGGTCTGGCCCATGGATACTAAACCCTTCGGTTGTATTCATAAATCTCTGCTGACATTTGTTTGTGTCAATGGGCCAAACCAGCCATTCTGTCCAATCAGGATCTGATCTGTTGTACTGGAAAATGTCATCTAATCTCACCCCATGTGTAGTTGAATTCTGCCCCCCACCCATCTGCGATGGTGTTGGAAACCCCGGTGTGTTCATTTCCTTGCCTTTGGCTAATCCAAGACAGGTTGTTTGTTGCACAGTTTCATTCAGAAATAATATCTGCTGTGGAATGATGCATGCTCTAAAAAGTGCTTCTATTCCCTGGACTTGCCAGTCCCTAGAACCCCAGATCGATTTTGAATCTATTGTGTCTTTCCATAGATTGAAACCCTGTTTTGACAACTGGTTCAAAAAGGATGCAGGTGGTGTTGGTGTTTGTTAACATAATTTTCTGAGCTGAAATTTTCGCCACTTTATGATAAAATGACTTCGGGTCGGATGTGTTAAACCCTGAGAAGTATGTGAATTTCTGTGCAAATGCTTGCGAACTACCTTTTGGAGGTGTTGGGCAGTGTTCCCACTGGTGGTACTCAAATACATTTCTAGGGGTTATAGACTTGTAAGAAATGATGACCATATTGCTGATAACAGTACAATGCCTCATAGTCTGAAGTACCTTCTAACATTTCATTGTTCGGAAATGCAGCAGTTTTTTCTAAATCAGACATTAAATTGTTCACAGTATCAGTGTCCCAATCATCAGAAAATGTACTGGAGGTAATGATATCACTTAAAGAAATTTTAAATACATGTTTAAGTTTTAAAAGTTCAGTCGGACCGAATACATCATAATCAATCTTGTCCCATACTATACCGTCCGGTATGGGAACTGCTGTGATGTTCACTGAAGACAAGTCTCTTGGTTCACGTTGTGAAGACTGGTGTGGTTTTAAAATCAAATTGACTCTTTGGGCTGTAGAGCTTTGCTGGAGGTATCGTCCATTAATAAGCATACTAAAAGTTATTATTAAACCTAGCCAGAAAATGAAAAATAAAATCCCAGTGATATACCATAGTTCTATCCAAGGTGACACCAGGTAAGTCTTTCTAAAAAAGTTCAAAAAGTCATTGAGTTTCTGTTGGAGTGATTTTTTTTCTGGCGTCGTTTCCGGTTCGCTTGGATCCAGTGAAAACGTATCAAAGTTCATGAAATAGCCAGAAGCAGTTTGATCAATTGTTGGAATTGCATCGGGATTTGTTGAAATCGGATTTTGCTCTTGACGAGGCACATTGACGTAGATGTCTGTAGTCGGTCTGATTGCAACTTGGTTGTTAAGTTGATTTTCATTTTGAAGATGATTTTGTTGTTGAAGTGGAACGAGTTCCATAGCATCGTTGCTCAGTCCTTCATTCCGTACAGGTGGCTCTTCAAATGTGATGAGTCTTTCTGTTTGAACTTCTTGGATTGTAGCGAGAGGAGGGCGTCTGCTACTGTGGAGTCCATGTGGCCTACTGTTTAGTATCGGCCACATAGTGTGGTTTGATTAAGTCGATTGAGACAAATCTTTTCTCCTTTTTTCCGGCAAGAGGTGGCAGAAGTACAGTTCTTGTGCCTTGGATTGCTAGGACCGGTACAGGTTTTCTGTAGGATGGCCCAAATTCTTTCTTGTCAGCAATCTTTTCTCTGACCAGATCCCCGACTTTTGGGATCCAGACAGGTCTTGCCGTTACTGCCTTGACATCCTCAGTGGCGGCCTGTTTCTGGAGCACGTTACTTTGTTGTGTCCTGGATTCATTTAGATCCTGTAAAACAGCCAAACGATCATGGATATCAAATGGTTTTTCATTCGCCACTGTGCCTTCACAATCAAGATCAGGTACCCACATTATTGTCCCAAATAGGACCTCGTAAGGAGTGACACCCCCTAGAGAGCTTCTTGGCTGATTATTGATTGCGCGCTGTACCCCATAAAGGTGATCGACCCATCTACCGCCCTTGCCTAATACCCTAGCTGTTAAAGATTGCTTTAAGTCTCGGTTTTTCCTCTCCACAACAGAATTTCCCTCGGGATGGTACAGAGAGGAGTACCGCAATGCTACACCCATTCCTTCCATGGCCTCTTTGTAAGCCCAAGAGCTAAACGCCGGACCACGGTCAGAATGTAACGTGCCAACTGCGTATGTGCCGATAAAGACTCGCAAATCTTTTATAACAGTTCGAGCGTCAGCCGAGCGCTGAGGCCAGACCTTGAGGAAACTTGAGCTGGACGCGCACGAACGGACAACCTAATGCTGTCTAACAATGGTATCTGTACTGGACGTGTTGTGGTGGACCCATTCATCTGCTTGCAGATGTCGCAGTTCCAGACATAGTCTCTAATCAGCCTTCTCATCACGGGCCACCAGTAGCGTTCTTTCAACAAAGCAACAGTCTCCCTAAGTCTGTTATGTACAGAACCTATCCCTTTGTGTGCCGCCACAATTAAGCCTCGCCTACGATCCATATTTGGTATTACTCTATCCCCCACTCCAGGAATCTGAGCATATGGAATGTTTTGTGCATCTAACTTGTAGGGGTACTTAAGTGGAAATTTCTTAGGTACTGCTGTGCTACCTTTGCGTGAAGCATTGACAGCTACCATAATCTCGCCGTCTATTCTCGTTTTTGAACGAGTGATTGCAGCTACGGCGGCTGTGCGAACAGCCCCCTTTGCGGCTTCATCAGCCAATGAATTCCCTTCAACGTGAACACCATCACGCTGATGACTCAGTGTATATATCACGTGAGCCCTTAGTAGTTCGTTTCTCAACTCCAATACCTGTTCCCATAGCATTTTATGCTTAATTGTGCCACCTTTTGCATCTTTGAACCCGTTTTGTTCCCAATGATGTAGATATTCATTGTACGACTGTACACAGTAAAAGGAATCACACACAATCAGTGTGGGGAATTCGTGATCCGTATTTATAAGTGCCAGTATCAGTGCTTTGAGTTCTGCCAACTGAGCCATGCAGTCTCCTAGAGATTGCATTTTAGTGCAACTAGGATGGAACTTTCCATCATGCATGCGACCTTTAACAATCACACACACTGCGCTGTAAGCTTGCTTGCTCCCTATGGCCGGTTGAGCAGACCCGTCAGTGTAAATAATGTATTCATACTGATCTAGAGGCAAAATTTCATTTGGTAGAGGATATTCTTGTTCGTATTGCAGGAATGCTTGTGTTTTTAAACTTGGATCGAATCTGTATTCAACATCCGTTGCAGTAAGAGAATTAGCCCATTGTATCCATCTGGGATGTAAGGCTTTCACATTTGGAATGCTAGCTTTTGTAACAGCTTCTAAAGCTGGTACTGGGGTCACGACAATTATGCGTTTACCCTGAGCCAGAGCTCTTTCTCTTGCTACAGCGGTCTGCACTGCTGTCAGGATCTTTTCTGTTGAAGTGAAACGCATTTCTGTGTTTGTGTACAGGTGTGATTTGTATGCGATTAGTACTGTTTCACCTTCATTAAAAGTTAAATAAGTGTACCTGCATTGACCCGCTATTACTCGGATCACTAAATTCTGTGCGTTTACGCGTGTCTGTAAATGTTTAGAAGCTATCATGTCTTCCTGTAGGGAACGCAGGATATTTGTATGTTCCTGTGTCCATTGTCTGACTGAAAAATCAGGTTTTATTAAGTCGTAGAGAGGTTTTACTCTTTCTGCGTAATCCAAAATGTATGTTCGACCAAATTTTAGAAATCTGAGAATTGATTGTAAATTCTTTAATGATTTTGGAGGTTGGAGCAGCGCACACTTTTCTAAAAAGTTAGCTGCCAGGCTTTTTCCCTCACTTGACAGCTCGTATCCCAAAAATAGGACACTGAGGTGGGCAATCTTTGATTTTTTAAAGTTAAATTTGTAGCCCTCAGAGGCAAATCCCATAATAATGGTGCTCACCCTGGTCAAGTGCCTCGGTAAGTCATCATCCGTCAGATAAATATCATCTACATAGGACAATGCTTCTTCATCCAAATTTTGGAGTAACTCTGTTACCCTTGCTGAAAACAACCCCGGGCTATTCTTATACCCTTGGGGGAGTCGGCAAAATTGCTGTTGGGACCCTAACGCACTGAATGCGGTCAGATACCTGCTTTCAGGCGCTATATTTTGGCAGAAAAATCCATTTGAGATATCAAGTGTTGTTTTGTATTTTTTGCGCACAATGTTATTCATTAATGCGGCACTGTGCATTTTGAACTGCAAATGTCTTTGTGCAAGTGTTTAAATGTCTGTAATCCAAAACTAAACGATATGTGTTTTCAGGTTTCATTATGGGAAACAAAGGATTGTTCATAGGTGAAGTGCAATTTTCTATCACCCCCTGGTATTCAAGTTGATCTAGGATCTCCCTAACTTGTTTTTAGCTTCCTGCTTTATAGGGTATTGCCTTTGAGCATTTGGGGAAACTTTTAACGGGATCACGTGGTGGGTTGAATCCTCATCCCAACCAACATGATTTTTGTACAATGCTGGAGCTAGGGCAACCGCCCACTCCTGCGCATATGCATGTTTTAAATATATGGGAACGAGGTCGGAAAAGGCTGGAAAAATGATTGTTTCTCCCCTAGGGCACTCCATGATGAATGCTGGTGGCCAGTCTTGTTCTGCTAATAGAAAGTTTAACCAGATGACAGATTTTTACAAAAGAAACCTTTAATTTTTCTGGGTTTGTCCCCCTCCAGCCGGAGTGTTATCTCATGTAACTTATGTGGGACACTTACCCGAGTATCAGGTGTTTCCACCGTGATATACTCACTCAACTCCGCTGTCACAAGAAATTCCTTCAGGTTCTGGCGAGCTATCGTTACTTCTGCCGCGCTGTCTAGCATCGTCAGAGCCCATTCCCTGTTCAGAAGCTGTGTCCTCAGAATTCTGGGCATGTCTGATCTTGAGACCTGCTACCTTCTTCTTTTTGAACTGAGGTTTAGATTTTTGTTTATCTTCTTTTTTAAGTGCGTAGTCCACAGCGCATTGCGTGTCTCTGGACTTTGTACGCTCCTCTTGTCTGCGTTCTGACCCTCCTTCCCTCTCAGAGTTTCTTGACGCACCCTGAAAGAAACGAGAGGAACGAGCATCAGTATCCTGATACCTGTCAGGTTTTTTAATAGTATCCCTATTCCTGAGGTTATACCTCCTTTCAGAGGGCTCTTGTTGAGGAGACCTACCTCTGGATTGAGATCTGCTGTCTTTAGACTTTTGTTGTTTTTTATTTTCCCACTTCTTTTTAGAAGAAGTAGGTGTCTGCTTCGTAGTGTCCTTTTCAGGACTGCCCACCAGTTGTGGTTTTAATGCTTTTCCACCTAGACTGTCTGCCTAGTTCTGTATATGCAGTTTCAATTATTTTGGGTAGTTTGTGTTGTTGTTCTACTGGACTGAATTCCCTTAGGCGTTGGCGGATCGCCACTGAAGCTGCTTCCCCCTTAATGTTAGCTAGTATTATGGCTGATACGTATTATGGCTGATACCTGATCAAAGTTGTTTAGTAACTTCATCCCTAAGTTTAGGGCAGGTTCTGCTCCGTACTCATTTTGTATTTGTCTCAATACATCAGGTATTACTGCTAAGGACGGGATACCATGTGTTCTGGTATATATGGCAGCAAAGACTGAACCCCAAGAGGTGCAATCCTCTAGTTGTGGTGTGATCCCCATGGGCAAGCAGATTGTTAGAATTCTGTGTTTTTCATAGGTGGTAGTATTCGGAAATACTGCCTCAAGCTGAGTTATTTTCTGAGCTATCCAGAATGGGATTTGTTCACGTTTTGCTGGCATTTTGCCCATTACCGCGTGTAATGTTTGTGGAGTAATTTTATTAACTGTACTCTGGACTGGAGTATCTTGTGCTGCAGCTGGTGCAGGCTGAACTGTTAAAGTCCTCATCACAAATTTTGTGAGGTTTCTGTAGATTTTAATTAAATCTCTGTGTTGTACGAGTAAGTCTGGCTGTGGCATTGTGCCAATGTCAGGATGTGGTGTATGCCGCTAATATGGGCCATGTGGCTCCTGCTCCTCCGAGCGGGCCTAATCTTGCTCTTCCTCGTACGTGGGGTAGGGCGCCTTTAAACCAGTAATTGTGTTCCTGGTAAGTGAGCGGAACCTCTAACTCCTCAAAAGGAGTATAGTCCGCTGGTGTTTCATCTTCTAGGTAGTAGTGAAATACATCTGTAACTGGATTCGCTGCTGGGAATGTAACCCATGAATAGAACACCTCTGTTTTATGGATTTGTGTGCCTCGATCACGAAAATTACTTTACCACCCCTGGCTCTTAAGCCATGTTCTAGAAGTTTTATGGTGACTGCCCTTCTGAAATTTGGTGCAATTTGTATTGCATCTTCAAGGTCTTCTTCTCCTAAACCGAAGAGGTCTGTTTCAACTCTCCTTGTTTCTTCTGCTTGCTCAACCATTTTTAAGTGGAAGAAGGGTGTTTAAGGAATTTTTAAGATACGGTTTAAATGCACAATTGTAGGAACTAAATGTCCTTCAAGCTTGAATAACCAACAGCCAATAAATAGTATTCTCGTACTACACAGCTGCGGCGGATTTTGTGCCCACCCACTCCAGACGTCTCTGGGGTTTTGTGAGTAGGTTCTCTGAGAATAGCACAACTGAACTACTCAGATTCTACTGTTAAATAAGTACCCAACCAACGTTGGCGGCGCCATGTCGTGTAGTTCCTATAGTACCCCTGCAGGACCTGCGCGTTTGGATAACATATACTGTGGGCTTGGTGGTAGACTGACTCTGAGCACCCCCACCGTATATGTTAGCCTGGTTTGCATTAGCTAGCTCACAGTGCCACTAGAATCTCCTCCTCTCGGGGAGAGATTAGTTTCTGGCAACCTTAGATCATGACAACCCAAATTCCTCAGAATCTTGGAAACAATGTACTACCTTTCGCTCAGTCACTCGTGCTTACTTATTCGGTTTGTCTCAGAGAGTTACACAGAATAAACAGTCGGGCGTTTCAATAAGTATTTATTGAACAGTTGTTATTCTAGTGTAAATATATGTGCTGCGGCAATCACCAGACACTAGCAGAGATATATTATCAGCAGTACGATAAAAGCAAAGGGATAGAACAGTTCTACCATATTGCGATAATCATGAATACATACATGAATATAATAGCATTATGCAAGTGCGCCTACTCCTACGATGCCTAACTAGATGTACCTGAGTGTACCTAGCATATGTGTAGGTCTAAAAGCTAAGAGCCAAGAATCCTTCTAGGATTTAGTCGAACCCCCATACCTGAATAGAGAGAGTGTGGGACCCTGTCCTGGTCTTGAGTTGAACACCCCGTCAGGGCTGTGTCAGACCGCTGTCAGCTGGAGCGACTCGATGCAGGAGCCTCAGCGTCTCTGGTCAGTGTGTCAGCATGGAAGTCTCGGTTCCCTCTGTCTTACCGGGGCAAGATGTGGTGTATTTATACCCTAAAGAGTCTTGGTCCTTAGTATGGATTGTATTGGTCTGTCGTTAGACATGAGAAAGAAGTCAGGGGTGAACTTTGTACATACATATTATGCAGGTGGTGTATTCCTAGAGAGCCATGCATAATTGATGAGTACAGTGTGGGCCTGTGTTTGGGAAAAACCCTGCTGTATTCAAAACCACAGGATAGATAACGTTCAGCCCTCAGAGCTCGTTGTGTACTAGCTGGGACCAATGTAGGTGAAAGATCATGCCTATATAAGGAATCATGACTATAATAGGACATGTACGGTTATGACCGTAATAGGGCATATGCGGCTATGACCATAATAGGGCAAGTATGAATATGACCCTATTAGGGCAAATATGAGTATGTCATTTTAGGGCATGTATGAACTGGTCTATATTAGGGCCTCTATGCGGAATATAACACTGGCACACACATTGGGTGTTGGTCGTCATGGTGACAAACGTGGGTGAGTATTCAAAGGACGCGTTCTCTGCATCCGAACCGAGCCGGATGCACACATTGGCTATTGGTCGTCATGGTGACAGATGCGGGTGAGTATTCACAGGACGCGTTCTCTGCATCCGAACCGAGCCGGATGCACACATTGGCTGTTGGTCGTCATGGTGACAGATGCGGGTGAGTATTCAAAGGACACGTTCTCTGCATCCGAACCGAGCCGGACGCACACATTGGCTATTGGTAGTCATGGTGACAGATGCGGTGAGTATTCAAAGGACGCGTCCTCTGCATCCGAACTGAGCCGGACGCACACATTGGCTATTGGTTGTCATGGTGACAGACGCGCATTTCGTGTACGAATCGCATGCAAACGGATTCTGTTAGCTTACGACAAAAATGTAGCAAACTCAATAGTGTTATGATGCGGAATATTTGAACGACGCGGTAGGCGTGTCAAATGCGTGCAATGTTATGGATTGGCCAAATTCGGATAATGCGAACGCCTCGGACCTATCCCTTTGGACGCATGGAACAGAATCCGCCTCTGCTGCACAGATATAAATCTGTCTGTTCCCAAGAGACTTCACTTGCCTGCACTACATGCTACTTGACAAGAGTTCTAGCTATCACTGCTGCTGTCTCTGCATCCTCTGGGATCTACAAAGGCACGTACTGTGGAGAGGGCACCAGCTTTCACACAGGAGGAGAACCAGTCCCTGCTGGACAGCCTCCTTCCACAATACAGCAAGCTTTATGGAAAACTAGGGGAGCAGGTGAGTTTTTTTTTTTTTTTGTCCTCATTTATGCGATTAAATATGGTTATGGTAAGGCCAAAGTCACCTTATATACCCCAAAACTCTTGAAGGAGAACCGCCAATAGGGTACAAGGTTAAACCAGGTCTCAACAACCTTCAAGGTATTTGAAAATGGTCAATCATGGTCCCACCATGATAATTCCATCCAAGTCGCATTAGATAAAATCATTGGACATCCCGCTCTAGTTTAACATATATTCTTATCCCATAGTTCCCAGTACTTTGTTTGTTTGATCTTCCCACTAGCTTTATCCAGCTTCTTAATTCTATCTACTGCCCTGCGCCACTCTGCCACCCCAGGAGGAGTAGGGAGAATCCAATTAATACACACCTCCCGTCTAGCTAACAGGATCAAGACAAATAATAAATATTTTTGGTTTTTACTTAGTACCATATCCGCTGCATTATTATCCGAAATGCCAAAAATAACTGCAAAAGTGCTTACCTTGATGTTGATATCTAAAGCTTTTGAAATACTCTTACCAACTTCTTCCCAAAAGACATCAAGGTGTGTACACAGATGAAACATATGAATATCGTTTGCATTTATCTTGTTGCATTTCGGGCAGTGTTTCGTCTCCTGATTATTTATTTTAGACAGCTTCTCGGGCGTCCAATATGACCTGTGTATGGTAAACAAATGGTTTTTCCTTAGGGGTGCAGAAGCAATAGTATACCAAAGAAAAGTGCAGGATACTTGCCATAACTGTTGCAAGTCTTGGTCGGGAAAGACTTTTTTCCAGATGTCGTCTGGGGTGGTGAAATCGCCTTCCTTGTTCTGAATCATGTACCAGTACCATTTAGATACTTCTTTCCGGGTTGGGTCTTTTTGAAACTCTTCTTCCAATTTTTGTGTAGAAACTGATGTTTTCTCTTGGTCTTTTGACCAACTCGCCAGCTGGTAATATTTAAACTTAGAAATACCACCGTTGGTCTTTTCTAGCAATGAAGCCCAACTTTGTAGAATGCCATTTTCAAGGAGTTCTCCCCAACTAGTTATACCAGCACTTATCAATGGGGCAGCAAGGGAGTCTTTTAAGCAGTCCGGGGTTCCAGTTGAGCACCATATAGGTGCTAGATCACTATAGTAGGGAATTTTCCAAGATTTCCTTAAATCGTACCATAACTTATATGCTGATCTCAGAACTTTTAATTTTATCTTTTTGAAATATTTTGGATGACCAAATTTATAAAGGCAGTTATCCTCATCCGTTACAGTGTGCCAGTACGGAGGATACAAATCGCGAGGTCTAAGAAGGATCCTAATATTCTTAAATTGAAAGGCTCTGTAATAGGCCAAAAGGTCTGGACTAGCTATGCCTCCTCGATTTTTCTTCTGGGAAAGCTTCTTCCACGCTATCCTTACCCCTTTGGAAGCCCAAATAAAGGTGTTAATTTCACTTTGGATCTTCTTTAACCATATAGGCTTAAATTCCAGTGGGATTGCATTAAATAAGAAGGTGAATTTGGGCAGAATTGACATTTTTTAAGCATTTGTTCTCCCCAAAAACGTAAGGGACAGACTATTCCAAGACTTTAGTAATTTTCTAATTTCTTTGACTTTCGAGTTGAGGTTTGCTTGGGCAATCTCGTCGATGTTTTTTAGAACCTCTATCCCCAAATATTTAATTCTATTGTTACCTCCTATTGGTCGTGAATTCATATTCCAGAGCATCATCTCAGTCTTCTGGCGATTAAGTAGATAACCGGAGACGCTACCAAAGTCTGTTAACAACTTTGTTATGGGGTGAAGGGATTTATCTAGATCACTTGTGTAGAGCATTAGATCATCTGCATATAATGCAACCTTAATGACCCATTCTTTAAAGGTGAAGGGAATAATTTCTTGAGACCTTCTGATCATATTTGCAAGAGGCTCAATATACAAATTAAAAAGATGAGGGGAGAGCGGGCACGCCTGTCTCGTGCCTCTGTTGATAGCAAATTCTTTCGAGAGACTTCCATTTATCAGAATTTTTGCTTTCGGGGCTTTATATATGTTTCTAATTGCTCTCAAAAAATGATCTCCTAAACCAAAGTGAAAAATAACAGATTGCAAGAATGACCAATTTACACGGTCGAATGCTTTAGCAGCATCAAACGTAAGTACCGCTAATGGGATTTTTCTTGGGTGGCTATATCAATGGCGCCTATAATTTGGTGAGTGAGATCATGTAATTGCCTCCCCTTAGTGAAACCTTTCTGGTCATTGTGAATAATTTTATCGGTTATATTGCCTAGCCTTATGGCTAAAACCTGGGTGAAGATTTTATAATCATTATTCAGAATAGAAATAGGCCTGTATGATTCACATTTATGAGGGTCTTTACCAGGTTTCAAAATTAAACTGATAGTAGCATCGTTCCATGATTTTGGGAGCTGTTGGCCATCCAGATATATGGAATTAAAAAGGTCTGTCAAAATGGGAGCTAATTGTTCCTTTAGAGCTAGATAAAATTCGTTGGGGAGAGCGTCAGGGCCAGCAGCTTTGTTTTTTTCATCTTATTTATCGCCTTCATGACCTCCTCTGTAGTTATTGCTTTATTTAAGGCTTCACATGAGTCTAAATCTAAACTTGTTATTTGTGAGTTTTTTAAATGCAAGTTTACCGCCTGAGCAGGCGGTGTTAAATCTTCCTCATATAATGCCTGAAAAAAGTCTACAAATGCTTCTTCTATACCTAGGCTATCTTCTACCCTCCCCCATCTCGAGCAATATAAATTGCCATAATCTTGTTCCTATTGGAATCTATTTTAAGCTTCCATGCTAGTAATTTCCCACCGTTTTCCCCATACTCATAGGTTGACAAACTACTAGCCTCCCATCTTTTCCTGACTCGATCTTCTAGGTATAATGATAAATCCTGCTTTTTCTTAGATAATTCTTCAATTGCCCTTTCTTGTTCTGCCTTCGAAGTAGTGCCTTCGCTTTTTTTTTGCATTTCTAAAATATCTGCTTCAAACTGTTTAATTTTATGCCTATTCTCCTTGTTCTTCCTTGCTGCAAGACCAATGAGGTTTCCTCTAGTAACGGATTTATATGCGTCCCAAACTATGTGACTGGGTACTACACCGTTAGCATTTATTAAAAAGTATTCTGATGTCTCGCCCCTCAACTTCTCAATTAATTGTTTATCTAACAGGAGAGTACGGTCTACAGTCCATCTTTTCTTACCCTGAGGGAGTCTTGGATTAATTCCATCTGGACAAGGGAGTGGTCGGAAAGGTGCGCTGGTATATGTATTACCTTTTTACCTTTTTGCTCCATAATTTATCAATTAAAAAGAAATCAATTCTGGAAGCGTGACCATATTTATGGTTCCTATAAGTAAATTTTTTGCTTTGGTCACCTTTGATCTTCCAAATATCTACCAGCCCCAAGTCCTCTTTAAACCTATTCAGCCAATCCCTCATTTTTATTAAGTTGAGACCTCTTCCAGGCGGGTGTCTATCCTGCTTAGGATCTAACAATATATTAAAATCTCCTCCAAGAATTATTGGCGTGGATACATTAATTAATTGGGCATATAATGATTGAAGTGGTTCAGGGTCATCCGAATTAGGGCCATAGTAACCCACCATCGAGAAGAGGTTGTCCCCAGATTTCATTTTCACTAGGATCCATCTAACTTTCGGGTCCCCACACTCTTCCAACAAAGTTATTTTAGATGGTCTTTTTACAATTACTACAACCCCCTTAATACAACAGGTTTGATTTGTACAAGCACTACTCTCTATCCATTTTTCATATTTTGTAAATTCATACCATTCTGTTTTTAATAGGTGAGTTTCCTGCAGTATTATAACATCACTCTTTATTAGCTTAAGATATTCAAAAATCTTTTGACGCCTTCTCCTGACCCTAAGCCCATTAACATTCCATGTTGTGATTTTCATTTCGCCCATCTTATAGGAGTTTTTAGTTCTACAAGCTATCGTGGCCTTATTTACCATAAAATGTACATATCGGACAAATGCATTTTTTTGGTTTTTTCCCTATGCTCCCCACCCAATAAAAACAAAACATCGTAAATGTGCTCAAAAAAACCCCAAAAACCTACAACTCCTACCCACTCTACCCCACCCACCCCTCCCTGGAGAACCCTCCCAACTTCCATTTGGGCAATCTTATTACCCTATTTGAGCTCCGTTATTGTAGGGTTGTCCTATCTTTATTGCGTTATATCTCTGGCTCTTACTTCAATCTCATTTATTTGTGAGCTTTTATTTGCTCCAGCAGTGATTCTACCTCTTTTGGTTCACGAATGTTAAAAGTCTTGTTATTCCACATAATTTTCAAGAGGGCAGGAAATTTCATTTGAACCGACGCCCCTGCTGCTGTCAGCTCTTTCATGTAATTCCCTAAGGCCCATTGTCTGTCTGCTGTCGCCCTAGATATATCCGAGCGAACTTTATAATTATAACCATCCTTTATGAAAGTGGTAGACTTTAACGCGGCGTTTAAGATAGTCTCTTTTATAGTATAAGTTTTGAAGTTAACAAGTATTCGGCGAGGGTTTTTCCTTGGTTTATTCAGTCTAAAAGGGTCCCTGTGAACCCTCTGAATATCGTCCTCTAGCACTTTTTCGTCTAGCTCTGGAGAAATTCCCTTGATCAGGTTAATTATAAAATTCTTTAGATTTTGACCTTCGGCGCCTTCTGGAATACTCAGAAACCGTAAATTACTCCTCCTTGCGTTGTTTTCCAACGTTTCAACTTTGTCTCTAAGTTCCTTCTCTGAAGATCTTAACTCCTCAATGTCATTCTGACATGATCTCACTTCTTTTTTAGTTTGTTCCAAAGATACTTCTATAGTGGAGACCCTAACGACTAAGGCATTAACCTTAGATTCTAAAGCCTCGCATGTTGCCTGGATCCTCTCCTGATTTTTTTCAGACTTGGCAAAGCCATGCTTCATTTCTTTAAAGAGAGACCCCATTAGTTCCCCAATTTCAGTGTGCGGAGGTACCTCTAAACACTGATCTTTATTTATAGTCTTTTGATGTTGATTTTCATCCCTCTCGTGATCCTCCTCTATTTCGATGTCGTTATTTTCCTCCCTGTCTGTCTGATCGAGGACTTGAAACGGGTTAGATATCTCTATTGTTTGCATATCGCCGATAGATGTTGGTTTTTGCATGTTAAGGGCCCCCCCTACAGATCTTTCCTCCTTCAATAATATATTTTTAGACACCTGTTGAACTTTAAAGAAGGAGCGAAGAGATGGTGTAACTTTTAGGCTGGCACCCTTTTTTAGCTGCTCTTTTTTCGCCGCCTTTGCTGCTCTAGTAGAAACCACTGCTACTGTATCAGCTTTTACTCTTTGGTTTCCTTGTTTCTTAGTTGCTTTTATAGCTGTGCTATGACTAGGACTGACAGTTTGTTCTTGGTCAGATTCTTTATACGTTAGTAGAGCAGCATCAACTTTAGACGGGACGGTTGGAGGTTTCCTATTCCTTAGTGCATAACTTATATCTTGAATTCGACTCTTTGTACTCTCTTTTTTGTCCAAGTCCCTTAAGTCGATAACAGTCTTCTCAGAACCATCCAGAATCTGTAATTTTAAATCTTCTGGGGTTGCAACCTCCTCTTGTAATGATTTTATATTAATGTTATTTTTGGGTGTAAACAGGTCCTTTACCTGACCCTTCCCCCTCCTTCTTGCCGAATTCATACACACTACTCTACGATTTACTGTAGTGGTTCTGTGCTCCTCACTTGGTTTAGTTACACAACTCTGTTCTAATTTAGCATTTGGATTCAAAAGCAATAGCAGAGAGCTACTTGGGGGGCCTCTAAAACTTACTTTCGTTGTAGCTCTTCTCCTCCGAAGTAACTCAGCTGCAGCAGCTGACCAAACCGCTCCCCTCCCTCCCCTCAGACTCTGAGGGTTAGAGGGCGGCTCTCCTCCGGATCTTGCCTGCACCTCCGCCACTGTTCTCGCCTCCACAGCGCCTCCAACAATGGCACGCAATCCTCCGCCGACAACCCCCAGCCTCCAAACTCCCGGGCGAAAGGGAAGAAAGAAAAGAGAAAAGAGACCGGTCTCCCGATCAGCCGAGGACTCCACGGCTCAACGCGGCTTGGCGCTCTGTGGTTCCCGCAACAATCAGCAAGACGGACACCGCTGCAGCAACACCACAGAAAGGCACCGAAAACAAGGAAACCAAGTCTACCATCAGGGACGCTTCGCCCGGAAGAGTTATCCGTGCCTTTCAGCTCCACGAGCCATTACGTTCTGCGAGGACTTCCCTACCTCACGGAGCTCGCGACCCGCTCTCCTAGCTGCCGCCATGTTCTCCCTCCCGAGCAGGTGAGTTTTGATTACACTGCCCTTTTAATTGGCCATGTTTTCAAACAGGCACTACTAGCATTGTGATCCCCAAGGGCAAGCATGCACACATAGTTAATGTAAGTCTTACAGTGTGTAGATTCATGTTCTGGACAGGTACAGTGATGTAGAAGTATGTTTGGTGGGATTGATTTTTCCTCACTGTTCTCATGTTATTAAGGGAGACTTGCACACAGGACAACTGCCCATGATGATACTTGGCTAACCTTTAGACATTATCTGCCATTCTGACCATGACCTATATGTCCAAGTGTATGATGCATAAACATGTAGCATGTGGAGTAATGGTGTGTCACCATGTCATCCTTACAGGTCGACGCCCATCAGAAGAATGAAATTTGGCAGACCATCATCCGGGTTGTAAGATCTGTGTGGGTATTCAAACGCTGCATCCGCCACTGCCAGAAGAGGTAGCAAGACCTCCGTGGCTGGACACGTAGGATTGCAAGAGTCCAGTTGAAGCTGTGACCTCCTCGCAAAAGGGGTGGACGATGGACCCTGACTCCCCACATGCTCCGGATACTGACTGTGGTCTTCCCTGACCTGGATGGGCAGTTGAAGGCCAGACAGCAGCAAGGAGGGGGTAAGTATGTGCCATGTTGCTGAACTATGTTTAACATGCATGTTGCACTCCCTCAGCCTGGTAACCCTCTCACAGGTCATCTGTCTGCTGAGACACCACTTCTGTGGCAAAATGTAACTATGCCCCATTATCATCTGATGCCCAGGTGTGTCCCTTTCCGTCTGTGACATGTGTCACTTAGGTCCTGTGCATTTGCTGTAGTCCGAGGTTAATGTGATCAGCACCATATACAACAGGTGCATTGAGTTGACCATCATGAGTGATGTAATTGTCTGACATGTATCAGCATATTGACTGAAATATGACCTGTACTCTGTGTGGGACATACATATATGTTCAAAATGGTGATCTAGGTGCACACAGGTTTTGAAAAAAATGCTACACACCCGTGCAGCAGGTGAGACCAATGTTGATACCTCAGACAAATGAAATTGATAAGTGTTCAAAATGTATAGGCCCCTGCATAGTGCTCTGTGTAATCACATGCATCACATGTACCAAGGACAGGTATGCCAAATCAGGACATCTGAGACACTGTCACATCAGATTTTTGTGTGTCAGGCAACACTATCACCATTGTAAATTTGAAAATCATGAGTCAGACTCTGTGACAGTGTGTACAGGCAGAACCTTTTTAAATACACAGGTGGCAAACGTAGAAAATGTGGACAGACATCTAATGTATGGAATGTGGCTCAGATACACAGGACAAGACATGTGTGTATCACCCCTTGACTCTGCATAATGGTGGCTTCAACATATATGCATATGCTGCATTACTTTCTTCTTGAGAGCTCTGAAAAAGTTCATGTAGACAGATTTGTTAATTCATATACTCCAAGGTCTAAGTAGAACAACATGAGCTTGTCAAAGTGTCTAACTTGTGTGTAGTCCGTAGGGGACATGTATACTTGACCACTACAGATGTTGCTTTAACAGTGAATACATGATTGTGACACAGTGCTGACTTTAAAGTTATGATTCACTGGCCCTGTAACAAGAGTCAGTACAGACTGTTTAGCCAGACAGGCCAGTGGCATAGTATACCACATGAAAATTTGTGAGGATGCAGTATTTGTACTTGTCTGTTGTCCTGCATGCAGACTATTATAGCATTGACGTTCAAGTCACGGGTGCCCATCATGATGACTGGGGATGCAAGTATGTTCTGCATTTCAACTTATTAATGTGTCCATCCCATTTGCTGTGTCACTTCCAGACTCCCTTGCATGAGATGAGACCTGTTTGTAATGACACATGATCCTCAGGAGCATTACAGATCAGACAACAGCCAAAATAGTGCTTTAGTGGACATGTATTTAGTGGTCTTTGAAATACATCTAACAGATGTTTCCATTGCCTTCATGTGTTTGGAACCATGGTTTACTGGCAGACTGACAAGTGCCATGTTCACATATGTGTAATGATTTAAAATCTGCAGTGAAAATGATGCATAGGCTTGCTCTGTGATGTGTTGTGATGATACTCATGTGTCAAGACTATGCAGATGACTGATGTGAATCTCTTTCTCATCCTTGTTCACAGCATCATCAACGGCTACTGGAGGAGATAGTTCCACGGACCAAGGGGAAGTGGCTAGTCAGACTGGGTCCAGTGTGGAGGAGGAGGAGGGACCCAGTGGCACTGAGGGTGAGGGGAGACACACTGAGGGAAGGTCGGAAACATCTACATCTGCTGAGGACCTAACAAGCTCCAGTGATGACTCCCTTGTGGTGGTGGGTGTTCCCATTTCAGAGGCCACAACATCAGAGTCTGCCCCCACCACCACCACCATCTCCACCCCCACAGCTGCTCCCATTCCAAGTGTCCGTGGACCCTTCCATGTTAGGGAGCATGTCTCCTTCGGGCCAGGCACCGCACCCCTTGCATCTGTCACCCTTGCTGCCCTGAGTGTGGAGGCCGTGGATTTGCTGAAACAGATCCATGTGGGGCAGACATCCATGCTGAGTGTCCTCCATGCACATACCAGTCTTTTGACACAATAGGTGTCAAACATGGAGGGCATCTCATCAGACATGTCTGCCCTACAGCGATCAAATCAGGCCATGGCCTCCTCACTGATGGCAGCAGTGTCCCTCCTGCAGCAGTCCCTCACCCCTCCTTCCTCTGCCCCATCCACTGTCCCCACTACCCTACCTGACCCAAGCACACTCACACAGGCACATGCACACACATCAACAGACACAAACAGCACACAGCCACCCAAAACAAAGTCCAAGAATACATGCACTCACACTCAGGGGACTGACATCACACACACAGGGGAGAGGGCCAAAAAACACACACACCCATCCACAACAACTACGCATTCCTCAGCTACCTCTCCCTCCAAAACCCCTACCCTTGACTCTCCTACAACCCCCCCTTCCCAGAGGGTCTTCCTCTGTGACCTTGGCCTCTTCCCCACTGATACATCAGATCAGACTCGCAAGGGGAAGAGGAAATCCCCCGGCACAGAGAGGAGATCCACCCCTGCATGCACACCCTCTCCTAAGAGTAGGAACACTGAGCCCCCCACCAGTACATCCCTCAGAACGAAGAAATCAAAAACCCCACCATCATCCCACACTTCCACCACTAAATCAACTTCCTCACGAGCCCAGGCCACCCCTCCCAAAGTTCACACATCACACCCCATCCCAGTTTCATCCACATACCATTACACCATCCCCACGATGATAATGCCCTCCCCCCCAACCACAAGCACTTTCCCTCCCACAACGCCAGACCTTCTGTCTGTTCCAGACACTGCAGTGGAGCCCCCACCCCCTCAATCAGACCTGTCCGCTGCAGTGGAGCCCCCACCCCCTCAATCAGACCTGTCCACTGCAGTGGAACCCCCACCCCCTCAATCAGACCTGTCCACTGTAGTGGAGCCCCCACCCCCTCAATCAGACCTGTCCACTGCAGTGGATCCCAACACTCCAGTAGCCCCCATCCCTCCCACAACCCAAACTGGTACACCCTAGTCCTGTCCCTGCAGTGCCTGGCATGCCCCTAAAGATGCCCCTCCAAGGGGAGATGTCCCCTAGTTGTAGCAGTGCAGGCAAGCGAGGGAGGAACATTCATATGGATTACCCCCTAAAGGACTATATAATGTGGACTGGCCATTGGCCTTATTGTTTTTCATGTTTTAGAATTTGTGATACAGATGCTGAATAAAGCTTTTTTTTTCTTTTGGATATTTGCTTTTTGTTTATTAAATTTTGTTAATAAGTCTAATGAAATTGCTGTTGAAATCTTGTTGTGTGAAAATAATGATATAGTGATGTGATGGACTGCATGTGGTCCATCGTATATGTGTACTATTACAGTATGTATCAGAGTCATCATTGTTTGCAATTACAGGTTGTCATGATCCACAACATTTGGGACAATGAGTGTGACATGCTTTTAACAACATCCCATCTTTGACTTACACTTTTGCACATAGGTCGTGCTGACATTTGTACACATTGTACAAGTTTTTCAAGGATTTAACCATCTACGATGGACATGCAGAATAGCGCATTGATGATGAACAAGTCATCTGTCTCATCAGTACAACTTGGTAAACCTGAAGTTTGACTACGTGCAGATGACTTTGGACACACACATGTACACAGGCTGCTGGAAAGAAAGTATTCTGTGTGTTGTAATTGTTGGATCCATGTCCGAGTCTCATTCGACCATGGTAGACCCCTGCCAAGACCAAGCTTGACACAGCTGACCTTACACAGCAGTGAAATCACCTCATGGCAGTGTGTTAATCTGTGACATATCCTGAGCCCATGGTGTGTGTCATGTGAGCATGAATCTCTGTCTTCAAACCCCCTTTCCTCCCAAGACTATAGTCCCTGCAGATGTTCCTGTTTGAGAAGCTTTCTGTGTGCTGACTAGTCCAGTACTTTCTTGGAATATTTGACTTTGAGTGTCCAAGATGCTGGTGCACCAGTAGAATGGAGTCATTATGTTGACATCCCTGGTTGGGTTGAGACAAGGGCCTGCACTGTGAACAAACTCACATGTGACACATTTTCAATTCCCCCAGTCACATTTGTGCTAGCGACATCAGCGTGTTTTTAATCTGTCATCTGTTTTTGCAAGTTTGTCACTTGTATGTGTCTATGACTGCTCACACTCAGCAGATTCTACCCTTCTCTGTACCCTGATGGCAACATGTCTTATTTGTAGGTCTCCTTGAGTGATTTCATTATTGTGAGACAGTGTTAAAGTTTCAAATGTGTCCAATACATATCATGTTATGCACATGTACTCCATCCTAAACGGATGTGCAAATTTCCCATGAGTTATGTCTAGCTATGTGTATTGTGTTTGTGGAACACAGATCCCACCACCACCCCTGGCGTTGTCAACAGTGCAGGAAGATTAGCTTACACATTTGCCTGTGCATTGGAGCCTACTGACACAGTTGTTGTATCCCCTATCTGGTGAGCCACGTGTCTTCCAAGTCTTCTGCAGTACACACTCAGCACTGGAAATTTGACAATAGTGATGATCTGCACATAATGCAACTTTTGTAGTTAGACGCAGAGTTGATGTGATAGACATGCCAACAAGTTAACATTGTAAGTGGTCTGATTTTGAGTTGTGTGCAACGCACATAGTCAACACATGTTGACTGTCTCCTACGTTGTTGTTGGTCCATGCTTTTCTACACAGCAAGTAGGAATCTTGTCTACACATGTAGCGCTGACAGCTGTGATACAACCACTTCACGTTTGTTGCAGTGGTAGGCTCATGAATGTATTTTGAGTGTCTGTGGACTTGTGTGGTGTGGTGGGCAGTCTCCTGTGTGCTTCATTGTACACTAACTCATCAAAATGTCATTCTTCTGTTAGTGTGTTTACTCCTGTTGCCCTGCAGGGTTTGAGTATGTGTTGTTGTGGACAGATGCAGTGAATTTGTGTCCCATACATATGTGTGTCTGGCACCTCTTGTTCAACCATCAAATGTGTGTGTCCTAGTATGTGGCGTGCTGGGTGTACCTTGCTGATACTGAGATTGCCACATTGTTCATACACAACAGTACATGGACCCATGTTTGTATTGTGGTCACAATGATGTGTGGTCAATAATGTATTCCTCATCATACAGCCAGTGATCCACTTTGTCATGGCTGCCTGTGCAATGTCACCTGTCAATGTAGGCCGTAGATCAGGCACATTGCTGCTGTTCAAGGTGTGTGCTGTTTAGAGTGGCCAAATGTGACTTGTCTCCTGGCAAGGCCCCTACCTACAATGAGGCCTCACATTACGGGCCATGCCCTGGGAGTAATGTTTGGGTATGTGAGATTCTTGCAAGGCACGAGACACAGTGAGCAAGAGTGAGTGTGCTAAAAAGTATGGCCCACATCCTAATTTGGCATCACAGAGGGTCAGGAGACAGGATACTGTCACCACAGTGTTGTAGCCTTGAGGGTACTGTGGAAGAGAGTCAGTCTCTTGATGTATTGTTTGGGGTTCCACCAAGCTTGTTCCGCATGTGACTCTTGTGCACCCGCTCATCAAACAATGCCTGATTGCCCACATTCACTATCCCAATTCATGGAATACCACAGGATTGTACTCAACATGCATATGTCTTAGTGGAGTTCAGCCCCCCAGCCTCAAAACACTCCCACACACACACACATGTTGTGTTTGTTCTGCGGTGTGTGGCTGTTTGGTTGTCTTTGTGCATCTTCACCCAAGTATTTCAGCTGTGTTTGAAGGGCATTGAATGGATATTTTGTTTACTTTATTTCTCTACTGGCCCTGGGACTCCTACATCTTCACTCTGCACACCCCTTATGTTTTGCATTTGACCTTGCTGCCACAGTGTGGTACTGGATCTCACCAATGCTGTTGTTTCAGATTGAATCCTTTGTATTTGTGTCTGATTGTGGCAAAAATGTGTGTTTATGCATTTTGGGTGGTCACATGCTACATTGTCCAATTGAACATTGCTGGCAGTGTTGGCCCCCAAGAGCACTGATTGGCTGCACATGGCTGAGGGTATGTAACACACACAACAATGTTTACCTCAACAGGTCTGTTGTTGTTTGACACACAACCACTACTTTATCACTACATTGCATGTGGGTTTGGGCCCAATAAATACATAATTGCTTGAACATGCTGGGGGTGTGAGACCTACATTCAACTTTTTGTCACTACAGTGATGGGGCGATTATACCCCATGAGCCCTTTGTGCTTGCAAATGCTGTGGGATTGAACCCCACACTCACCTTTTAGTCACTACAGTCATGGGGGGATTATATCCCATGAGCCCTATGTGCTTGACAATGCTGGGGGATAGAACCCCACACTCACCTTTTAGTCACTACAGTGATGGGGGGGGTTATACCCCATAAGCCCTATGTGCTTGACAATGCTGGGGGATTGAACCCCACACTCCCCTTTTAGTCACTACAGTGATGGGGGGATTATACCCCATGAGCCCTATGTGCTTGACAATGCTGGGGGATAGAACCCCACACTCACCTTTTTGTCACTACAGTGATGGGGCGTTATACCCCATAAGCCCTATGTGCTTGACAATGCAGGGGGATTGAACCCCACACTCACCTTTTTGTCACTACAGTGATGGGGGGGTTATGCCCCATAAGCCCTATGTGCTTGAAAATGCTGGGGTATTGAACACCACACTCACCTTTCTGTCACTACAGAGATGTGGGGTTTGTCCAACATATCACTTTATGTGTCAATTTTGCAGGCAGTTCACTCACAAAACCCAATTTTGGTATTACAGCACTGGGGGAGTGTTAGGCATCCACCCCCTATGGGGTGGCCAATGCTGGTAGTGATAGACATCAACCCCCTATGGGGTGGATAATGGTGGGAGTGATAGGCATCCACCCCCTATGGGGTGGACAATGCTGGTAGTGTTAGGCATCCACCCCCTATGGGGTGGACAATGCTGGTAGTGATAGACATCAACCCCCTATGGGGTGGACAATGCTGGTAGTGATAGGCATCCACCCCCTATGGGGTGGACAATGGTGGGAGTGTTAGGCATCCACTCCCTATGGGGTGGACAATGCTGGTATTGATAGACATCAATCCCCTATGGGGTGGACAATGCTGGTAGTGATAGGTATCCACCCCCTATGGGGTGGACAATGGTGGGAGTGTTAGGCATCCACCCCCTATGGGGTGGACAATGCTGGTAGTGATAGGCATCCACCCCCTATGGGGTGGACAATGGTGGGAGTGATAGGCATCCACCCCCTATGGGGTGGACAATGCTGGTAGTGATAGGCATCCACCCCCTATGGGGTGCGCAATGCTGGTAGTGATGGGCATCCACCCCCTATGGGGTGGACAATGGTGGGAGTGATAGGCATCCACCCCCTATGGGGTGGACAATGCTGGTAGTGAGAGGCATCCACCCCCTATGGGGTGGACAATGGTGGGAGTGATAGGCATCCACCCCCTATGAGGTGGACAATACTGGTAGTGATAGGCGTCCACCCCCTATGGGGTGGACAATGGTGGGAGTGATGGACATCCACCCCCATTGGGTGTGTTGCCTTTCGCGGGATCATGACATTTTGGTGTGTGGTAGGTGTCTGACTTACTGTCTGTGATGAACGCGTCGGTTACGGTTGTTGATTCGACTGTAGGCGTACAGTATAGGGATGACATGCGCAATCGGATACATGGCTGCTTTGTCTCGTACGCAGTGATCGTGTTGTGGTGCGAATCGGAGCTGAAATACAGCTCTTCCGGATGCTGTGACGTGCTGGAGGTGGCGACCTGTCCGGCGCGTAGGAAGTACGCATCGTACTTGGCCAGCCGGAAACTGCTGCTGAAATGGCTCCGGACGACTCCATTCAGCGTTTACGGAGCCGGGTCGTACGAAAAATGGTGCTAGAATCGGAGCGTACGTGTCGCTCGGGAATAGGAGAGATTTGTGCATCGTACTTTGTCGTTTGGATGGACTGGCTCCCGGAACGAGTCAGTCGGAAGGTAACGCTACGGACGGCTCTCAGAGGGCCTTCAGAGCGAGATCGGAATCGACCCCTAAGTGCAGATTTTTGGAGGTGTCTCCAAATACATTGATTGAAATGATAATAGCAACCTTGAAGTGCAGTGTGAGGGTAGGTTTTTAGTATGGCTTGTATCATTGACTGTTCAAAATCAATGATTATTTTTTGGGGAAAGTAATTATTGGTTTCTTGTTTGTTTAAGTTAAAAGTTCAATATAGGTGGAGTTTTGCTTGTTTGGTAATAAAGCATATAGAAAGGTGATATTTGTATTTTGATAAAGTGCATGTATTGTATATAACTGATAAAATGGTTTGGGACATATTTTAAAAGTTCCGTCCATCATCCAAGTCTCACAGTTTTGTAGTTTTCATAAATTAGTGGCAGTTCCAAATATTATTATTCTTTTGTCTGTTGATTTGTTATCATAAAGAAGAAATGGTTCTTCATTATGGGTAACTGAGTTCTGGTGTTATTTCTACTTCTGCAAATATTTTGGGGACAGGTGTGGTGGTAGCTGTAGCCTTTTTAGTTCTAGCTATGTTCTTTTTAGTGACGATATTGAGGGCATTTGGCCAGTTGCATGCTGTGGGATTTTGGGGAGCATGTCTTTAAGTATTTCTGTTGTAGACTTTTCTGATCTAGTGCTAGCTTCTTTTATATCATCTAAAGCATTTCTAACTTTAATTTCAGCAACGTTAGGGGGTGGTTATGCTCCCTAACATATAGTACAGTTGTTTCCTTTGTTGCAGCCCTCCCATAACATTTGTTAGAATAATATTTACTACATTTCCAGTTCACTTTGTCGACTGTTTGCTTTTTTTGGGTGTACACATACCCCACATAACATAATAACATTTTTCCTTTTTGTGAAGTTATGAATTGGGCTCCTTCAGTCATTGTGATTTTTCAAATGCTAAGAAAAATGTATATAAAAATTAAAAAAAATATTTCTGTACTGTTTTATTGTCTGAAATATATACATTGTCAATGTTATGCTTACAACGTTGAATTTGAAGTAGTTTTCAATGCTGATGGGTTTTCTTTACTGTTTGCCTTTAGTTTAGTTGCTCAGATACCTGTTGAAAAAAAAAGTAATTTTAATAATTTTGTTTAACTGTGTCTTAAGTGGGGGGGCTAGTTGGGATTAAGTTGGACTTCTGTGTGGCATTTTTGGAAATTGTTTTAATTTATTTCAGTTTAATACTTAATTTATTTGCAAGTAGATTTTCCACAGTGTTCTGTAGGTGTTGCAGTGTCTTCAGAATTATCTGTAGAGGAGATATAAATTAAATAAATATACATTAATTATTTTGTTCTTATAAATACTGCTTTAAGAAGATTTGCAGAAGCATTAGTTTATAAATCGTATTTTACTTACTTTGTGGAGCTGGAAACAGAGTTTTCTCAAATGTAGTGCAATGTTCAGGCAGCAATCTGGCAGAGTTTCTCCTTGTATTTTCTTTTTTGTTTGAAGTGTTAAATAATGTTTAATTTCCGTGTGTTTATATAGTGTTTAATTAATTGTTTTTTTAATTTCATTGGTTAATTCTAATTGTATGTGTATTTCATTGGTTGTTATTTATTGTTTTAATTGTTTTGGTAGTTGTTTTCCATATATGGAAAATGCTAATTAAGTTTCAGTTATAGTTTTTTTTTATTTTAAAGTTGTTTAGTATATTATATGTGATTTATATCGTTTTAGATGTTAAATAATTTGTTTTTTTATTTAGTTATAATACTATAGATAGTAAATAATTGTGTGTATTTATTAATTTTTATGATAATATTTTTAAATGTCTTTAAAAATGTGTTGATCAATTTATTTTGTTTGGTGTGTGTGTTAAATAATAATTTTATATATTTTGTGGTACGTTTTGCATGGTTATAAACATTTGTAACATGTCGATATATTTTTTTTAACGATATTATTTGTATCTATATTTTTGTTATAGATATTTTTGACATTTTGTATGTTTTTTTAACATGTTCGATATTATTTTTAACGATATTTCTTGGTTCGATAATAGTGATATCGATGTAAATGCATGACGATATTTTCTTGTCGATATTTGTGTCGTTTTTTAAATAAGTATAGTATGTCGATTTTACTGTCATCGATATTTTTGTCCCGATATTATGGTAGGTCGATATTGTATCAGTGATCCGCCTGTAATAGCCCATCTTTAATACCCACCCTTGACAGGGCCTCCCATAGGAAAGACCAGGAGACCCTGTCAAAAGCTTTCTCGGCATCCAGTAAAATCAGGGCCATTGGGGTATTAGATGTTGTAGTGGCATCTAAGAGTGTAATTACCCTCCTGACGTGGTCAACCGTCCCCCTCCCTGGGATGAATCCATGCTGTTGCTCAGAGACTACTTTATGGATAATTGGCGCTATACGGGATGCCAAGATTTTGAAGTATATCTTACGATCACTATTTATTAGTGTTATTGGTCAATAAGATCCAGGCTCACTCGCCGGCTTATTCTTTTTAAGGAAGATTACAATTTAGGCGAACGACCAGGAGCTTGGTGGTTTCTCCCCTTTAAATACATGATTAAATAGCAGGGTCATGCAATCTTTGAGTTGCTGAGAGAATTCTTTGTAAAATTCAGCAGGGATACAGTCCAGCCCTGTAGCCTTACCATTAGGTAGGCTGTTAATGCTTAATAGTATCTCGATCCAATCTGGGAGAGCTTCTAGTTGTTGTTGATCTTCCGCCAGAAATCGTTCTCCCAGAATTGAATTCAAATATTCCTTGATTTTTACCGGATCTCCTGGAAGGTCGTCCTGATATAACTTTTGATAGTATAGTAGAAACGTGTTTCAGATACCGTCTGGATCCGAGACTAGTCCTCGTATAGGGTCCCTGATCTCCTTTATTGTGTTTTGAGTCGTTTTTTGTCTTGCTCTCACGGCCAAATGATGCTCTACCCGCTCACTACACTCATATGCTACCTCTTTCCACATAGAAAGTCTATCAGCAGCGTCTTTAGCGATAATTTCTATAATGCGTTATTTTGCTACTGTTACCTTGGCCTGTGCCTCCTCAGTCCCCCTTCCCTTTTGAAGCGTTTTGACCAGATCCTCCTCTGCTTGAGCTAGCGAGTTTTGTAAATCGTGAGTTTGTTGCCGTTTCCTTTTATTGAGATTCAGGGAGAATCTAAGGGTGTCCCCCGGATACCTGCTTTCAATGCATCCCAGACATAATCAATTCCTGTACTACCTAGGTTTTCCCTTAGGAACAGAGGTATCCAGTTCCTGATATGTTTGCAATAATCCTCATTCAAGAGTAGGGCTCGCTCAAAACTCCAGTAGCGAGGCTGGAGTCTAGAATCTTTTCCCTTGATTTCTATGACTAGAGGATTATGATCAGAGAGTATGCGTGGAGCTTTTTCAATCTCACAATCATAAAGAAGGGAATAAGATACCAATATAAAATCAAGTCGGGCCTGCATATTGTGAGGATTAGAAAAAAAGTAAAACCAGGGTCAGAAGCATTTTGCCAGTTCCATACATCGTTCAGTCCGTGATCTATACATAGTGCTCTTAATGCTCAAAATACTTTAGGCTTCCGGACACTGTAGGACCCCTTTGTTTCTGAGTTCAATTTCATGCTAGCCGGGTTATTAATATTAAAATCCCCACAGAAAACGATAAGGAGTGGCCAAGTCGCAAGTTCACTATTTACTTGATAAAATACCCCTGGGTTGTCAAGGATGCTGCCATAGATTGAACAAATGGTTAGTGATTCTCCAGTGGATACACGGCATTCTGTGATCACCCATCTGCCTGCTTGATCAGCCATTGTTCGAGGAAATTGTAATGTGGCATTTGAGGACAAAATTGCCACCCCTCTTGTCCTTGTATTTTGTGTTGTCCCTCCAACCACTCTATATCCTAATAATTTCAAGAGATGTCTTTGCGCTCCCTCTATGTGAGTCTCCTGTATGCACACTACGTCTGCTTTTAGTAGGCAAAGCCCTATGGCGGTATGACGTCTTTTCTTAGGGTCATTCAGGCCATTGATATTAATGGCGGCAATATGTATCTTATCCATCAAAGATATAAAAAAAGCATGATTAAGGCTGAGAAGATATTTCTCCCACTGGATAGCCCCCCCTCGACCCCCCTCCTGTGCCCAAACCCCTCCCACCACCTACAGCTGAGGTGACCTGGCTCGACCCGAGCCAGGATGATGACATCTAAGCGATCGTGACCTCGTCGCTTCTCGGACCTTTCCCCTCTTCTAAATAGTAACACCCATGAAAAATCACCTGCTGATTAGAATAAGCTAGAGAAGACAAGGAGAAAAAAACACAACATTTTTGCTTTCTTAATCATGAAGACTAGCCGAGCAACATGTTGAGACACTGTATAGTGTTTATGCTTTCTGTCAGTCCTCATTCCCAGAGCTGCTGGAAATTTCCTTCAAATAAGCTTGTGCTTGGATCTCTGAAACAAAGCTATGGGTCGTTCCCTTAAAAATAATCTTGAGCCTAGTGGGGTTCTGTAAATAGACCTCGGCGCCAATCTGTTGAAATGGGGAAAAAAGTTGTCTTAATCTCCACCTCCGTTCCACCGTGGCGTGAGCGAAGTCAGGCCTGGTGAAGAAGCTCACTCCTTCGTATTCTTTTTTTGCTGTTGGGCGGGCTGGGTCATATAGAGATTGTCGTAGTAAAAAGTTTCCAAAGTATACCAACATAGCATGTGGTCGTTCCGGTGTATTGGTCGGACGTTTGGAGGGCATTAAGGGAAATCTGTGAGCTCATTGGATCTCCTTATCCCAGTCCCAGGTGTTCAATTTGGGAAAGGCCCCCCTCAACAGAGAGACCATGTAGCTTCTGGGATCACGTCCCTCTACCCCCTCAGAAACTCCCACAAAATGGAGATTGTTGCGGCGCTGCCTGTTTTCCTGGTCTTCTATCTTCCACATCAGGTCTTTTACGATTCCCTCGTGCTTGTCATTTTGGGTCTTTACGGCGGCGACATCTTTTTCGAGCATTTCAGTGCTTACTTCTAAGGAGGGCATTCTGTCCGCAATATCCGCACAAGTTTTGCCGACCTTCCTAACAGCCCCCTGCAGTTTTTTTGCTGCCAAGCGTGCCCTCCGGTTGTCCATCTTCACCTCCTCCTGGAAGCTCTTGATTGTTTGCAGTACCACCGATAAAGCTGGATCATTCATCTGCCCGATGTCAGCCAGTTCTCCAGCAGGGCTCCCTTCCGCTCTGATCGTTTGACCTGGTTGTGACGTTAGCTGAGAAGCGGAGTAGTCCCATTTCAAATCCCCGAGGCTGCCACAATCCGATGTCTCAGGTGGATTTTTCCTCCCTTTCTTTTTTTTTGTTAGGGTCTTCTTTTGTCCTAGTGTGGATGAAGGAAACCCGGGCTCTGAGCTGCTGTTCCAGTTTGCCCCCTCACCTTCACTGGAGGCCAATAGACTGACATCGGAAATCTCAGAGTCGTCTGTGAGTGAGAAGAATTTCTCAGGTATATCCGGGAAGCAAGCCTGTGCTGATGTGGTATTCACAGCCTCAGTAGCTTCCAAGCTGATTTTAGATATTTTGTCCCCCCTCTGAAGCCCACTGTTAAGATTTATAGGAGCAAGATCCTTTGTGGCTACAACATGGCCTACGTCAGAATTATCCTGGGCATCAAGGGAAAGTTCAGCCACAGGGGTAGAGTTAATGTTAGCAGTCATTTGTTCATCTCTTCCCTTGCCCTGCTCCACAGTTCCTGATGGAGGTGCCCCCTTTTGAGTAGCAGTACCAAAAAGGTTGGAGATTAAAGGTTGACAGTCCACTGTGTCCCGTGAGCCCTTGAACAGGGCTTTTTTAATTGTTTCAATTTTATTTCCATGCACTCAGCTTTTTCCCCACCTTTTTCCTTTCCTTTGCCACTGCGGCCTTCCGATTTTTTGCCGCAGTTTCCACTCAGGAGCTCTTTTTGTGCTAAGGGCTGGCTTGCAGTAGCCAAGGATTGTTGGTTATTCATGGCTTTGCCGGGTTTCCCTCGTCGACTTGACATGTCCTGATTTATGCTACAATGTTGCACCTTGTAGATAGAAAGCAAAAGTCTCTTTTTTCCCAGCCCGTGCCTCCTCCTTACTATCGCTGTGTACGTGGCTAAGATTGTTGCAGTCAGCTACACTTGATCGTATGTGTGCTCCCACCACAGGCCAGCCGAGAGCACCGAAATCACCAAGAACGCCTGGGGCGGGAGACGCGCAGTGCCAGCCCGCCGCAGGCCAACAAGCTCAACAGCAGATTGATCCGACTGTCCGGGTGTCTGCCCCGCCTTCGGGAGGAAGCTCCCAAGTGGGTTCAGGCTTACGGCAGCGGAGTTTCGGAGACTCGGGTAAGTGACCGAGACTCCCTGCATCATTGGCCAGGCATCGGGTGTCGGTCCGAGCGATCAAACCGGAATACGGCGGTTAGTCCTGAGGAGCACCTCGAGCGCGACGACTACTCAGACGCCATCTTTCCTCCCCGCACTAAACCCATTTCCAACTGAATCCCAAACACCTGCGGTTGCCAATCCACTCAATTACCTTTGTATCTCAGTAATAGTCTTTACATACTTCTGTAAATCCTTACTTTTATCTGGGGCATAAGTAGTAAGTACAACATTGTTGAACCTTCAAATTTCTGGCAGACTCTGCCTTCTTTTGTGAGCAAAATATCTAAAGCAAGCTGATTCTGCAAAACCATAGCAGTTGTTGCAGGAATTCTGCTCTGGAACAGAACTATGCGTGGGTCCATAGAACAATAGTCCCCCAGGTATTACAGTCCACTAGAGTGGGAACCAGTCCAGTGGGTAAGCACATGGTGAGAATTCTGTGCTTGTCGAAAGGTTCCGTAAGGGGAAACACAGCTTCAGGTTGATACATTTTTTGGGCAATACAAAATGGCATTACCTCACAATTAGTGGGCCTTTTGCTCATAACTAAATGAACAATTATAGGACTGGGTTGCGCTTGCAGGCCAAGTCTAGTTGGAGTTGCCAGCAAAATATGTGAAATATACTGAGTAAGACGTCAATATAGGATGGTAAGAACATTATACAAAGCGTGGGTTTGTACCAAATTCAAATTACTTATATCTGGATACGGGGTATAACCTGCTAGTGCTGGCCATGTGGCCCTCTCATTACTGAGAGGAGCCATTTGAACTGCCCCAGGCACAGGGGAAAGGTGCTATCAAACCAAGTCTGGTGTTCCTAGTCAGTAAGAGGACTTCTAACAAGTGCATATGGGTGATATGCAGCAGGTACCTGGGCATTGTGTATTCATGAAAAGTATTATCAGTAGCGTTCACAGCTGAAAATGTGACCCATGAATAAAAAACTTCCAAGTGGAATGCTGCGTCCGCTTCTAGAACAAAAATCACAGGAGCTCCCGCTGTGGGTACTCCATGTTGTTGTCAAATGTTTAGTTACCACTGGGCGGCAGTTAACAGCAATAGCGATAGGCTGAGCCATAAGTAATTTGACAGGGATTCAAAGTTTAGCACAAACAGGGGGTAAACCTTTTAATATTCAAGCTTGAAAAACCCACAGAACTAGGTGTGCCCTAAAAACTGTAGAGGACAAATCCCTAACACCATAGATATCACAGATAAAAGGTGCAAGGGTATTGTGGACAAGCACAAGCACTACCAAGGGTTCCTGCAAGTAAGTACCTGCCCAAAACGTTGTGGGCGCCATGTCGCAGGGATTCTGCTCTGGAACAGAACTATGCTTGGGACTGTAAAACATCAACATGTAGGGACAGAGTCACCATACCACCTCAGTATCCATGAGCCAGAGTCCGACTAGCTGTAGTGTCTCACTTGCCCTCTTAACCTCACCAGAGAAACAATTGAATTGGCACCTCGCAACACAACCCTCTCAACCCTCTCAGGGATCACGGTAGCAGGACACACCCTTTCGCTCTCTTACTCATACCCATCCATAATAAGATAACCAATAGACACGAAGGAAGTTTAGAATATTTATTTAAACTATTGTGCTCTAAAATGCAGTATTCGTGCCACAATTAGAAAACAAATGCATATCAAAAATACTGTTAGCATGGTCAATGAACCATATACCATAAAAAGCTCTGTCATGTTATAGGACAGAGTACCCTAAACTACCCTCTCCTTCTACCGAAACTAAACGATTATATATCAAAGATCTCTGGGATTAGTGGTGGACCCCGTAACTTAGCATACACAAATAGACACTCTACATCTCAACTGACATAGTAATCTTTTCTCAGAACCCTCGCTCAGTCTTTTTGCACTTAAACTCTTGTGCTCAGTTATATGGCAAGACATGTGTGCTCACAAACAGCAGCTGTGTCCTCAATTTATATCTAAGTTCTATTGCTTGACCAGAGAAAATAACAAGGGGCATTGTCGTTTGACCTTGTCTGTGGTGTTCAGACTAAATCCCAGGAAAAGAACAGAACACAAAAACATTTGCAGGTTCCGTGTGAAAGTACAATGTGGCACAAAAGCAAGCATGTTTATATAGTAAAGTGTGCAAAAGAAAATGCAGCTTACAGCGTGCACAATAAGGCTAACATAGGGAAAACTACAATGGGCACTGCTAGAAACACACAACACCATCCCTTTAGTCAGGACTGCGGCACTAAAGAGGATGCTAAATGTAATCATAAGGTAAACATGCTCAAAGCATAGTTTAGAAATGGGAGATAATGAAAATGAATAGAAGAAAATGTTGATTTGAAAAAGAATCAAATTATGGTGCTTCAGAGCAATCCATTGCGTATCTCAAAGGCTAAAGACTCCAATCATCATATGATTCCGCATATGATGATTGGTCAACTGCCCAAGTCACGAGCTCAAAAGACCAGACAGGATCTCCGGTCACAGTCGATGCTGAGACAGTTATCGGGTAACCTGCATCCGTGTTAGCAAAGCCTGTATCCTTTGATCCATATGCCAATGTACATGTTTGCTCATAGGCTAGTGGCTCAAATCTCTCATTGTGAAGAAGTTGCAAACCCTAAGGACAGTCCTTAAAATGGGTCATTAAGGAACTCATTAGCAGTCCAGTGTCCAAGGTAGCGGGTGTCTGCAAAGCCAGGCAAATGTTCAGTGCCCATCCGAAGGGGCACCAGATACAGTGGAACACAGGTTGTACGCAGGTAAACCATGCAGGTCGAAATGTTAGGGACCAATCAAGATCCAGTTCCTGCAGTACAAATATTCCAAAGATCTGAAGCATATGCTCATGGTGGTGTTGGAGCAGTGCCAGCTCCAGAATGCCTGCAAAAGGAGGATCCGTTGCATAGGAACAGGATGAGAATGCCACAAATGAGGGATACCAGCAGCGGGACTCCTCCAAATATACTAGAAAAAATGGAGTGGATAAAAGTCGGTATTACTCCAAAGATGGTTTGGAAAGAACTAATGATGCCGGAGCCTACAACCTTAAAAAAGTGGGCAAGGCAGGCCGTACTAGTGGCATTAATGATTTGATGCACTAATTCTCCAAAGTGCAGTGGAAGATTTGTATTTCACAATGACTGTATCTCACTATATGTTCTAGCCACCTGCAATTCGAAGGTCTCGCGAGCAGATATGAGCTACTTCTTGTTGGTATAATAATGCTTTGATTCTGCTTAGCTTGTCAAAATTTGCCTTCAAAGTTGGAATGAAAGGCAACAATGAGCTATCTACAATCCCATGCGGAGGGGGAAACAAGACGTTGTTGGAACAAGAGACTAACTGGGAAACTGACAAAATATACAGGACTCGAGCCCTCATTCTGCAACAGTCTTGATCGCTAAGCATGAGATAACTCCCAATAGAGAGTACCGTAATGGAAGGGAGAATTGCGTGAACCGGAAGTGAAGTATTACATGCACCGCGAATCTTAACCTATTTACAAACAAGTGAATGTCGGACAGTAGAATCACATTCTTCTCCAGTAATAAAAACTTCCTTATTAGTACATTCACAACGATATGTAAAGGGAAGTGACCATAATTCATTAATGAATCTGCTTCCAAGGGGTTCATATCTATCTACAGGGCAATGTTTCATGCAAGCTGTGAGTTGAAATGTCAAGATAGGTAATGAAATAACACTGCGTATTAACCACACCATCGAAAGCGCTTCAGCTATGGTGAAGGGGAGTTGTTCTAATTTTCTAAATGTAGCATTCGGTAGGTCGCGTCTTTTATGGCCATCAGTTATTGTTTACGTGTTAAATTAAAAGGCAGAAACAAATTGGTGTAATTCAAGTAATGCCATGGAATGCACCCATTTTTGAGTGTTTGAAGCGTCCAGCTAAACTGCAAAAATAAATCTAAGCTGACTTTGCCCATGATACAACGTTGCATGTCACTCTGCACAATCTAAATAACAGATGAAACAATGTTATTCAAACTGTAAATATGAGAAGACAAAGTATTAATACTATTATAAGCCACAGCAAGCACTTTATCCAAATTATCTTGGTCACTTTGTCTTAAACGTGCAGCAGCTTCCATTTGGGATAATTTCCCAAATCTCAGTATAAGTAGCATAAATAAATCTTTTAGAACATGAGGATTTGGGACATAGATGAAAATCTTATAAATGCATGTCTTTGGACAGGAGAAAAAGATGTTGTTTCACTGCAGACAGTGTAGAGTGTTCCAACCATTGTTGACACAATTTTCCTACCGAATAGGTTGTAATAATACCAGAATGTGTTGACTGTGAGTATCAAGGATCAGGTCTGCTTGATTTGAACCCATGTGTGTAATCAAGAAAACAAGCATGACAATCATTTGTGTCCACTGGCCACAACACTCACCCGCCAGGACTAGAAAATGAAGAGTTAAATGTACCATTCTGCACCAGACCATTAAATTGGTCTTCAGTGTAGTTTGTCAAGCTCTTCCAATTGTCAAAGCTGGCAACAGAGGGAATGTTCGAGCTTTCATTTCTTCAATTTTTGCCAATCCCAGACATGTAGCCTGTTGGATCGTTTCATTCAAGAAAATCATTTGTGTGTGAATTAAAAAGGCTCGAAATAAAGTTTCTGTGCCCTGAACCTGCCAAATCAATGTTGTCCCTCCAGTAATCATAATCTTTGAGTGCTAACTGGTTGACAAACGAAGCTGTATAAATGAGCTTAGTCTGAATAAGCATTTTTTTCTTTGGTGGGGTCAGAACTAATTTGAAAAGTATAGAACACGGGCCTGAAGTGTCATATCCAGTAAAATATGGGAACTTATCTTTTTGCATTGTGGAACTCCCTTGTGGGGGAGTTGGACAATGTTCCCATTGTGTATAATTAAAATGGGGATGCTGTCCACTAGCTCTGTGTAGAAAATGATGTCCATAATGATGATAACAGAACATATTGGCATAATTAGCAGAATTGAAATATAGATCCTCTGATTCAAAAAGTATAATATTCTAGTTCAGAAAGCATATAATTTACAGTGTCAACATCCCAATCATCCGAATGTAACCAAGGTACTATTAAATCACCCTGTGAAACTTTGAACACATAAGGTATCTGCAGGATCTCTGTAGGGCCGGATATGTCGAAAGGAACCTTATCCCAAACAATTCCATCAGTCACTGGAAGGGCTGAAATGTTGACGAGGGACAAGTCTCTTTTCAGTTTATGCAATGAAGAAGAATGTGGGGCCAACACCCTGTTGACCAGTTCTGTAGCAGAACGTTCCGGGAGGTAATGGCCACTGATTAATAAGAATAAAACAGTCAAAAATCCAATCCACATGAATAGAAAAACCAAGGAGAGTATGATCCAGACATAGATCCAAGGCAGGACCAGATAAATATGTTTTAACCAAGAAATAAAAACATAAATCCATGCTGGAGATGGATGCAAAACAGAAGAACTGTCTGAAGAAAAATCATCTTGATCCATATAGCACTCGGATGTACTCAGCTGGAAAACAGGAGGCTAAGACTCAGCAATAGGACTCAAAAGATCCAAATCAGAATTGATTCGCCAATGGTGGATCCATATAAATGACATCCATTGTAGAAGACATGATAGTAGAAGCAGATACAGTGCCAGTTAAGTTGTCGGCAGAGTCCTCAGCCCCCCCCCGCCAGCCGGGAAGAACAAGCATCAATGGTGCTCACGGGCTGTAAAGGAAAGTCTTGCGGAAGCGTATGCATATTCTATGACATACTGAGGAGAATCGGACACATGCTGTAGTTTAAACACAAATAAGCTACCCTGGTTCAAAACAGAATAACAGCGGAGTGTGGGAGATCCCTTTTATAGGACAAATTCCCTCACCCACCCGTGAGTGGCATGCTTCATCATCTGGCTTCCCCGTCCCGGCTGCACATGCAGGCTTAGCAGGACCCCGCACGGAGGTTTTCGGGAACCATCTTGAGTGCATTCGCCGAGGATGAGTTGCCATTAGCTTCCCCCACTAGACGGGGACGACGCTGAACATCAGCCCCACCCCAACTGATGTATTGATCCATCAGTTGTTCATATCCTTTTTACATCGACCAGACTTGGTATGGTGTCCAGATTCACTAACACCCCTTTCATTTGGTCCTGAAGAAAGCCACGTCACCTCTGCGGAGGGCACCAAGGCTGAAACATCTCGACCTTTTGACCACACTGAACCATGCAGGGTAAAATTTTCCAGTCATGGCTCACACACTCCTTTTAATCCTGACCCCCGGATGTCCCATTAAAATTAACTTTTACCATACCAGGGAGTTAGTTTTAACTTCACTTTCAGCATCCTCACACACTCCCTCCATTCCCGGCTCATCTGAAAGTTTTAGTATATCTCTTTTCAACCATAATCAAAACATCCCTGAGCTCCTCCCTCACAGTGAGGGGGTTTCAGCCCGCACTGCGACCAGGTTTGCAGTGCGAGGAGGTTCCTGATAATGAAGCATGCCACCCACGGGTGGGTGAGGGAATTTGTCCTATAAAAGGGATCTCCCCACACTCCGCTGTTATTCTGTTTTGACCCAGGGTGGCTTATTTGTGTATAGATTGAATAAGAGGGGAGTCGCCCCCTGCTGGTCGGTAAATCTCCTCAGACCTTTTTTGTGTGTACATGCTGTAGTTTGACATGTTCAATAGAGACAAAGCGTTTGTCTTTATATCCCAGGAACGGTGGCAAAGTCACAATGCATGTACCTTGCACGCTAAGTACTGGAACAGGAGCACGGTATGTTGAGCCGAATTCCTTTGTGATTGACATCTTTTCCTGAACCAGATCTCCAACTTTTGGAAGCCAGGCAGAAACCGTAAGTTGATCTTCAGTACTCAAAGAGAGAGATACAGGCAAATGTTTGCGAGATTGAGTGTCACTGAATTTTTATAGGTCCTGTAAGACAGCACAATGGTTATCTATGTCAAAGGATGTGGCTGCCGCCACAATGTCTGGACTGTCAAGTCCTGGAACATACATCTTGATGCCAAAAAGTACTTTGTATGGGGTCCGCCCACCCAGAGATCTTTTGGGGAGACTTTCTAATGCTCGTTGAGCCCCAAAGAGATGGTTCAACCAACCATGCCCTGTACCTAATACCCCCACTGTCAAGGACTGCTTTAAGTCACTGTTCATTCTTTCTACAACAGAATTGCCCTTAGGCCTATATGGAGAAGAATAATGCACCTGCACACCCATGGACTACATCGAATCACGGTACGCCTTAGAAGAAGAAGGCGGACCTTGGGCAGAGTGGAATGCAGAGCAGGCATAAGTCCAGATGAAGACCTGCAAGTCTTTGATAACAGTTAGAGCGTCAGCCAAGCACTGTGGCTAAACCCAGAGGAATCTAGAGCAAAAATAGACTGCAGTCAAAATAAATTTGAAAGTAGTATCTGAAATCAGTGGACCTAAATGATCTAAGTAAATAAAGGCAAAGGGCTTGTTGGAAAAAATAGATGTGTCTGTGGGGGTCGAGACACAGTGGAAATTTTGATTTGCTGATATATGTCACAACACAAAACATATTTTCTAGCTTGTTGGTATAAATCCTGCACCCAGTAACATCGCTGTATGAGCAAAACAGTGGCAGCCACCCCGGCGTGAGCAGAAAGCTACACCTTCATGTGCGGCTACAATCAGATCATGTCTGCAGTTTGCGTTGAGCATCACTCAATCCCCAACACTTAGAATAGTGACAAAAAAAACATTCTGGTCATTTAAATGTTAATATTTAGGAGGAAAGCCCTTCAGTAAAGGGGCACCAATCTTTGAAGCATTCACGTCAGCTAAAATATCATTGTTGATACAAGTTTTAGAGAGGGTGTTTGCGAGACTGAGCGTCACAGAACTTTTGTAGGTCCTGTAAGACAGCACAATGGGAATGTACATCAAAGGATACAACTGTGGCCAAAATGTCTGGACCATCAAGGTCTGGAACATACATCTTGATGCCATAAAGTACTTTGTATAGGAATAACATGATAAAGGAAATCCTTATCCCAACTAGTATGGTTGCGATAAAGATCAAGGGCCAAAGCAAGGGCACATTCAGAGAAAAGGCTTGCTTGACTTTGTCTAGGCGAGATGTATGAAAGAAGGGAGAATGACATCCTCAACCTCGGGGCATGCAAGAACAAATGGTGGGGGCCAATCAACCTCCACCAAGAGAATGTCATAAGAAGTAGTCAAGTTGTCCCAGAATATTGCTTTAGTGGTGTGTGAGAAGTCGGCCTGGTATATGCTGTCCACTAATTAAAGTGGGCTCCTTGCACCAGTCCAAACGACCATTATGATGTATGAGGTCAAAGATAACCTTTATGAAAGCTATCCTAGTGGTAGCTATGGAGAGCAGCCTTCAGGCTTAATCTTGAAGGAATGTAAACACAGCTTGTTTTACCAGAATATCACCACCTGAATGACTAAATGAAGGAGAACCACACAGTAGTTATATAAAAATATGTATTTATTAATATAACACTCTCTACTATCCTCTGCACGAGGATAGAACACAAAGCACACAATACTGGATCAATAGAACAGTTGTAAGTAGCACAATACACAGCGGGCTCCAGGGGGAAACCGAACCATATACTAAAATAGTGGTATAACAATCACGACTTGACTAGACACAGTGCCTAGTGCATGTAGAATCGCTGGGAACCCAAGGAACCACCCAAGGTGATGACACAGGAGACCCACGGAGGACGGGTGCAGTGAGGAAACACGACCGCGTGCTCCGTACAACTCTATGGGAAAGACGCGGTTGTAAAGTTAAGTTTAAGGACCCTTCTAGGAGGACTTCGAGCTAACCCTTTAGAACTTAAGAGTTTAAAGAGCCACCCCACCTGTGGATACTGTAGTATCAGAGTTACCTATCCCAGGGGAGCCGGGTGCATAGGTCTGAAGTGGCGTTGGAAACTCTTGTCGTTCTCTATGGGAGGAAGGGAAGAAGTACTGCTGCCGTGAAGGTGAAAAGGGTCCAGTGGAATCCAAGCCTGGATTCTGGATGGAAAGAACCTGAAAGCAGAGGGGACAGAGTCTGGGTCACATCAGAGTGACCAGGGGCTTGGTAGACGAATGCCCACCGATGTCAGGTGCTTCAGGTGCAAAGAAGGGATGCTTGACTCTGCAGCCACGAGGACCAGGAGATGTCGAGGACAACCAGGAGGATGTTGAGTGCTAAGGGGTCGGTGTCCGGCGGGAGCACCAACAAGCTGAAGAAAATAAGTTTTCACTAGGTCCTATTAATTTCCTTACATTCCTCCATTCCTTGCCATCTCGTGACAAAACCCTGCCTACAGCCTCCATTTCTGCTGACGCTAAAAAAAAACTATCACATACCCAAGCCCCCCTGTTCTTTGCAGTTAGCCAATTCATCAACAGAAAGCCATGAGACACCTACGCCCTGTGTAAACAAGCTTGTTTTTCATCTTCTGCTCCCTGCTTGGTAAACATCCTTGACACCGTGATCAGGTCATCTGGACAATGGTCTGACTGACCGAGCCTTGATCAAGCTGATTGAACAATGGTCTGAATGCCGAGTCTTGATCAAGCTGATTGAACAATGGTCTGAATGCCGAGCCTTGATCAAGTCATCAACTACAAACACCGCCCTGATTGAACAATGGACTGAATGCCAAAAGAGTGGAATAAAAATGTATATAAGGCTTGTTCGCTGTGGAGTAAAACAGCAGCCTCCTAGGTTTTGTCTCTGACTAGCTTGGGACTCTGTTCCATAGCCCGGGCTATTGTAATAAAGGTGGTTCTCTCTGCAGACGAAGGTTTCCGGGTCCACTTTATTATATAAGGAGGGTAAGAGTAGACTCGGGTGATTCCCGCACCGCCAAGCCCCCACTCCTCCTTGAGGTGGGCTTTTCTTGGTTCTACAAATGGCGCCCAAACAGGGACACCACGGAGATGTAGGTCTGGCCCGGTGGTCGTGAGGGGGCCCGTGGTGGAAATCTGACGGAGGTACCCTACCCGAGGGACCATTTTGAGTCCGGTAGACCAGAAGTCTTGCACACGGTCTTCCCCATCCGGTCTGGGCCACCTGACTGCGTCCCGCTGGTGCCCCCTTTAGTGCGGTCTCTGTCTGGATCTGGACTCGTGCCTACGTCTGCAGAAGAGAACAACATTTTCGGGTAAGGGTGGACTGATCATCCACCACTTGTGCTCTGTTTTCTGTCTGTATTGACTTTTGCAAAAGCCAAGCCAGTGAGGTGAGTATTTTTCTCCCACTGTTGTCTGCCTGAAGTAAAAATATGCCAGTCAGTAGTAAGTTCCGAAAGTTATGTTGTTGCGTATGTACAGAGGGACTCCCTTCTGAAGGCAGCCTGTCCGCTTCCTCCAGAAGGAACTCCAAGTTATGAGATGTATGTTAAATATGGGCCATCTGCTATCATGTTTTCTTCCTTATGGGTAAAATATACGAAACAAAGCAATGTTGAATTACAGTAGCCACAGTTTGGCTCTTTGATCTCCAGGCCCTTTCGAGCCTGGAGGAGCAGCTGCTCGCAAACGGTCTCGTCAAGCCATGTTTGACGCCACCGCGTTGTGGAGGAAAGAAATAGATCAAAAAATGAGAAAAAAGCAAGCGTTGAATAAAAAGAAAGAGAGGATGTCTATGGCTGATCATGCGAAAGCGCATTTAGAAAATAAGGTTCAGGAAGGGGTTGAAATGGCAGAGAGGCATCATAGGGCTAAGGCGACAAAATGTTACCCCGCCCGTTCTCCCAGGGACCTTGAGGTTGAAGGAGAAGAGGGGACTCGTTGTTGAATGCTATTCTTGAAGGTCCACCTCCTGCCTATGCTCCGGCTCCTATGTATCCCACTCTTCCTCAAAATGTTCCTAACGCTCCACCCCCACCAGTGGTGGTTCAGGCTGCCCCACCCATTGTACCACTGCCTGATCCTTTGACTCCCGTCATCCTGCCAGCACCCCTCCCTCCGACAGTTCATACCGCCCCACCTATTGACCCAACCCGACCATACATTCCTGTCTGCTTGATAATCAGTCTATTGGTACCCCTGTTGGTGACTCTTATGCCACTCTGGACCGAACAAGATGGTCCTCCCTTATGCCCAATACCCTGTTTGGATTCTTCGGTACCCCTAGAAAGGAGGCTTTGAGGTCTGCTGAACTCGCTGGGAGTAGTGAAAGGGACGCTATGCGAAAACAATGTGAATTTTGGGTAAATAATGGTAATATTTATGGCGTTAAAGATATCTGGTCAACGTTTAGACAATGGACGGCCATACAACAAATAGACATGGCCGAGTATATGTGCACACTTATAATGAAAAGATACGAAGCATTGTTCATAGATACTCCCCGGGGATTGATTGATTTAAAACTAACTATTGCCAAGGGTCATGTTCAGGGAGATGATATGCATGAAGCCCTTGTTACCATGATTGCGTTCAGAGACACAACGGCTTTTCCGCCATCTCCGAATGACAAAGCTATGCCTATGAGAGAGACAGCTCCCATCTTTATTCCTGCAGTGCTCGCCAATAACCAGGGTGTTGGAGCAGCCCCAGCCCACTGCCGTAGGATGTGGGTGCATGTCCCATGGAAAAGAGCGGATGTTCTTCAATTGAAATCCCAATTACCAGACCCCCGTAAGAATCCGGCTCTTTACTATCAGGAATTAGGTCAGATTGTTTCCTCTGGTGCCCTTACCTTAGAGGATATTGACTTATTATTCGGGTCAGTAGTACCACCCGACATATGGGACAAAATACGCCATGCCAACCATAATGCCGCTTTGCATGGTGACTGGACCGACTTTGAGAGGATGGAGAATGACAGAGAGGGAGGGACTAAGCCTGATCCGGCTATTCAGGCTCTCCCAGGCCATCTGTTGCAACTCATGAAGACCCTTTTGCCCGAAATAGCTGTTAATTGGGATAAGATAAATGCATGTAAACAACGTAAGGATGAGTCTGTTACTGATTTTTTCACCCGCTTCGAAACTGAGTACAAAAGTCACAGTGGATTGGACGCTAGAGCCCCTGGCTCGGGCTCAGTGTTTATTGATAAATTTGTATCTAATTTATTACCGGATCTCTCGGCCCGCCTTAAGAAGGTTGAGAGTACGTGGTCAGCTCAGACTATGGCAGGCATCCTTGCCATGGCCCAATATCATGAGAATAGAGAGAATGAAGATAAAGACAAAGAGGTTAGGAAGAACAAGGACCTTAAAACGAAAGTTTTGTTACAACAAGCTTATCCACCCCGGGGACAAAATGCTAGAGGCCAAGGTCCGCCTTCGGACCAGTTCCAGAGGCTGCCCCAGCGCCCCCTTCAGTCTCCTTTACAGAAGTCCATCAGTTCGGCAGGTCCCGTTGATAAAGACCAGTGTGCCTACTGTAAGGCTTATGGCCACTGGGTTAGTGAATGCCCGGTATTAGCCCAGAATATTCAGTCGGGAAAAACTAGGCCCCGAACTCAAAGGGAAAGAAATATGGGACCTCCTAGGCAGAGGCGTGCACCAGATCCTAATGTTCGACCCTGTATGGGTCCGCCCCAGGGTACAGTTAACAGATTTGACAACGGGTATGAGGCCACTAGGACATACTTTAACGATGATTATGATGAGACCGATGAGACAGGTTTCTACCAGCCATAGGAAAGCCAGGAAAGGGGTAATGTAAGAGTGCCGATTCCTGTGGATCAGCGAGGTCCTTATGTCCGGATGTCAGTTGCAGGGGATAAAAATAAGTTTCTCCTAGACACCGGGGCTACTAGATCCTCGGTTGCGCACACCTTGATACCGGAGGCACCCCTTTCTGGCTCTCTCAATGTCTCCGTGGGTTTTCTGGGGTCCCTGTCACCAACCCCGTCTCTAAGCCTCTCCCGCTGGATCTCGTTCCAGCTCATATGGATGCTCCTTTGATTCTCACGACTGGATGTAGTGAAAATTTGCTGGGTATGGATTTGTTAAAGGCTTTACATGCTACCATTTCTTGTAGTCCTGATGGCGTGTCCCTTACCATATTACCAGATTCCTCCGCCACTATGTTCCTCTCTGGACCCCTCCCTCCCGTTCTGCAGGCCTTACCCTCATCACTTTGGGCCACTTCTGACACTGATGTAGGACTTCTCGACATTTCTCCGTATACTGTCCGTTTCCAGCAAGGTGCCCAACTGCCCCGGCTTCGCCAGTATCGCCTTCCCCAGGAAGGTGAGGCTGCCCTATTATCTATAATATCAGATCTCATGAAGACGGGAGTAGTTGAGGAGACACGTGGTAATGAGTGTAACAGCCCAATTATTCCAGTTCTTAAAAATGTATTGATCCCTCTCCCGCGGCCCCCAAAATTTATCGGTTTGTCATCGATCTGCGGGCTCTCAACAAAATTACGGTCTCACAGTATCCCGTTGTCCCTGATATCACAGCCCTCTTGACCATGGTCCCAGCGACCGCCACTCATTTTTCTGTTATTGACCTAAAGAATGCGTTTTTCAGCATTCCCATACATCCGGACAGTAGACAACGTTTTGGTTTCTCCCTTGGAGGGCGGAGTTTCCGGTTCTGCCGCGCCCCCCAAGGTTTTACTGAAAGCCCCAGCATCTATAGTCAGGCTCTCAAGAATCAGTTGGACTCCCTGACGCGCCCAGCAGGAGCCACTCTGTTGCAATATGTAGATGACCTCTTAATTGCAGCCACGTCTGCTCCACTTTGTGAACAAGCAACAGTACGTCTGCTTCACCACCTTGCCTCCCACAATCATAAGGTTTCCTTGAACAAATTGCAATTTTGTCGAGAGAAAGTGACCTACCTCGTCCACCTCCTCTCGAAGGAGGAAGACAACTTACCGCTGACCGAGTGTCCCTTATTACCTCCATGCCTCCCCTTTGACACAGAAACAAGTACGTGCCTTTATAGGCCTCACTTCCTATTGCAGACAATGGATCCCTAACTTCTCGGCCATTGTCAAACCTCTTTTGGCTCTCACTACTAAAGATATGCCAGAAAGAGGTTTTCCATGGACAACTGAGCATGTGGCTGCCTTTCAGACACTCAAAGATGCCTTATGTACAGCTCCAGTGTTAGGCACCCCAGATTATGGCAAACAATTTTTTCTTTTTGTCCATGAAACACATGGCTGCGCTTGCGCGGTCTTAACTCAGATTTTTGGAGATAAACATCGCCCTTGTGCTTATTTCTCGGCTACACTTGACCCAGTAGCCCGAGCCCTCCCTGGATGTTTATGCGCAACTGCTGCTGCACTTATGGTCCGCCAGAGCGCAGGTATTGTTATGTCTTCACCCTCGACCTTAATGGTCCCACATGCAGTAGATACCTTGCTCAACAACACCAAGACACAACACCTTACCAGTGCACAACTTACGGGTTATGAGATCACTCTTTTTTCCAGTCACATTGACATTAGGAGATGTAATATTCTAAACCCAGCTACACTACTCCCTACTGAGACACAAGGGAAGAATTCTGACCCTCATGACTGCATATTACGGACTGAAGAAGAGACAAAGGGTCGTGTGGACCTACAAGACACCCCTAACAGACGCTGAGGGAACACTATACATAGATGGTTCATGTCTTAAAAGATCGGATGGAACTACATCTGCTGCATATGCCCTCACCACTCTTGTTACAGTAGTTGAGACAGCACAAATTCCACAGGCATCGGCCCAAGCGGCTGAATTAATGGCCTTGACACGAGCTTGTGAAATCAGTAAAAACATGACTGTTAATATCTATACAGACAGTCAGTACGCCTTTGGGGTGGCTCACAATTTTGGTAGACTCTGGAAAGAAAGAAATGTTCTCACATCACATGGGACTAGAATACAGCATGGCCCCCTGATACTCAGACTTCTAGACGCCTTGACATTACCTAGAAAAGTTGCAGTGATTAAATGTAAAGCCCACCAGAAAGTGACTGATGATGTAGGGGAAGGCAATGCCCTTGCAGACCAAACAGCAAGACAGACTGCTCTAAGTAAATCAGATGGAATGTTTGTGACAGGACCAGCCAGATGGGTGGTGGAAGGAGGAATGTTGGAAAATACTAGTCAGAGTGTGGTCGAGATTCAATCTCATGCCACTGCAAAAGAACTGCACACATCGGAGGAACATCTGGCAGAGAAAGAGATAGAGGGATGTTGGGTGCGTATATCCGAAGGGAGGCAATGGATGTTACCAGACAGTCATGTCCCCCCAGTTGTCACTATGGCCCATGGCCCTACCCATATCAGTGCAAAGGGAATATGCAAGTTACTAGAGCCAACATGGTATAATGAAAAAATACCCCTATATGCTGACCGAGTTGTTAAGTCATGTATGATCTGCCTTATGCACAATCCAGGAAAAGGTACAGTTACCCCCTCTGGTGGCTTCTCCCCACCTATGTTTCCTTTTGAGGCCATCCAGATGGATTATATCCACATGGACAGGTGTGCAAATTTGAAATATGTCCTTGTAGAGGTCTGTGCCTTCAGCAGATGGGTGGAGGCCTACCCCACCAAGGATTGCACAGCTATTACAACGGCCAAAGTTTTGTTGAAAGAATACTTTCCCGATTTGGGTTGCCCCGTTTGATTTGGAGTGACAATGGCCAACATTTTACAGCCAATGTGGTCCAGTTTGTGTGTTCCGGGCTTGGTGTCAGACAAAAGTTTCATGCTGCTAATCACCCTCAGTCAGCCGGATTGGTGGAGAAATACAATGGGGTACTTAAATTAAAATTGGCCAAAATAGTGGCGGAAACAGGTGTTACCTGGGTAGATGCCCTACCCCTTGCTCTCTTGTCAGTAAGGACGACTGCCCACTCAAGGATAGGATTATCTCCCTACGAATTGGTATTCGGTAGACCAGCTAATGTATGGGCGTACCAAGGCCAAAGAAATTGTCTGATGTTGAGTTCCCAGTATTGACTGACTACCTGTACCAGTTAACCGATTCTTTTTGTACTCTTTATCATCAGGTACATGCTGCTATCCCCGACAAGAGCGAAGGCCCAGGTCACACCATTCAACCAGGTGACTGGGTGGTGATCCGAAATTTTCAACGTACCAAGTGTCTGGAGCCCCGCTGGTCGCACCCCCGACAGGTCCTTCTGGCCACCCACACTGCTGTAAAAGTCGAAGGGAGAAAGAACTGGACACATGCTACCCATTGTAAAGGGTGCCTCTCCCCTCCCGTACGACCAATGGGTGAAAGAAGGACTGCCGGATTGCGACACAGAAGTAGTACCGACCTTTGTCCCTTTCAGTGATGCTCAGCTTCTTTACACCACTACGGAAGCCTGAAACTGATCGAATCTTAGGGGGTCCAGTCATCCCTCCTCTGCAGGATCAGAGGAAGGAACAAGAAGCTCTCTTTCCAGACCACTCCATACCTTCTTCCACTCGCTACAACTTGAGACCAAGAAAAGGGGCTGGCCCTTGACTCTGTTTGGTGTCTAATAGGCTGTAGGGCTGTGATATCTCCGGCTGAGACCGGTGCTGGTATGCTGGACCAATGGGAAGTCCATAGGACTCTTGGTATCCACACCCAGTGAAGCTACCACCAATCACAGACAGCCGCTAGTGACAACAGGCTGAGCACAAATGGCAGCGGTCCGAGGGTCTGAAGCGCACAAGAAATATGTCAAACTTCTGAACAATAAATGCTTCCTTTCCACGATAGTTATACTTTTTGCTCTCCTCATCCTGCTGGTTGTGGGATGGTTTCTGTTGCTGACCTCTCCCCCAGCTCCTCTGGCTACGACACCGACACCTGCAGAACATCTCCACGCCACCTTGTCACCCCATGAACTACCACGACACCTGGAATTCTTGAACAATACTTTTGTACAATTATTGCACCAGCATCAGCTTGTGATTAATACCTCGAACTATTGGGTATGTGGGCTCATGCCACACTCTATGACACACACTGTCCCCTATTTCGTCTATCCATTTTCTGTTTTTGGGTCCTGTCTGGCTTGGAGGATGCTCGTCACCGATGCATATACGATCAATGGAACAACGAGCTCCATCATTGGCGATTTTTATGACACTTTCACCCAAAACAGAACAGGCAATGTCAGTAATCCTTTCTGCCCTACTACGACATCTGACATCTTGAACATTTCCCGTGCTGATCGCAATGAGATGGTTGTGTTCAACACCTCAAGTAGAATAATCTTCTCCCGCTTTCGGTCCAGACGCAAAGTTCCCACCAAATTGCAGGCTTTCAATGTGATCAACACGCATGTCCAGGTGTGCATAAAAGTACTGGGGACCCGGGAGGTAGGAGTCAGTGACTGCGCAATAATCAGTACACTGAATATTACCTCACCACCACTCCTAATCGCTTCTCCAAATACCTATTTTGTTTGTGGACAGTCTGCTTATTCCTGGCTTCCAGGAAATTGGTCAGGTGTGTGTTATTTGGCCTTTCTTCTTCCCCCTACCTTTACTGCTGTTGGGACACATCACTTGACCAATCCCCACCTCCACCATCGTATGCCTAGGGGAGTAATTGAGGCCGATGACACTGCAGGACAGGAGGCGGGGACTTCTTCAAAGGTTTCCTGCCGTTCTTGGGTCCTATGGTCAACAGCCGCAACATACGACACCTTACCCGAGTGGTGGAGGCAACCATTAATGAAACAGCAGGGGCATTGGGCAACATCACCGCAGAGCTTCAGGCGGACCGCCTAATGACACTACAACATCGAATGGTACTTGACATCATCCTTGCTGACCGTGGTGGTGTATGTAAACTAATCGGCTCCAGCTGCTGCATTTACATACCTGATAACGTTCCATCAGTCTATCAAGCTATCCAACGTCTGCATAAACTTTCCTCTGAGATTCATCAACAACAAGACGACTGGTCCATCATGGGCTGGATTTGGGGCCTCCTTTCCAGATGGGGATGGGGGATCCTCATTTTTTTTGCCTTGGGAAGAGCAGTCATCATCTCATGCTGCCTGTGTATTCAGTGCTTGCCTATGCTTTGTGCTATGTGTACACAGGCCCTTAAAAGTTCCCCGGTCAGTACACGTGACACCAACGTAAGGATAATGCTTCAACAAGAGATTGGCGACCTAATGCAGGTAGACATTTCCTAAGAACATGTTTTGCCACTCAATGGCAAAAGGAGGGTCTGAAGAAAATAAGTTTTCACTGGGTCCTATTAATTTCCTTACATTCCTCCATTCCTTGCCATCTCGTGACAAAACCCTGCCTACAGCCTCCATTTCTGCTGATGCTAAAAAAACTATCACATACCCAAGCCCCCTGTTCTTTGCAGTTAGCCAATTCATCAACAGAAAGCCATGAGACACCTACGCCCTGTGTAAACAAGCTTGTTTTTCATCTTCTGCTCCCTGCTTGGTAAACATCCTTGACACCGTGATCAGGTCATCTGGACAATGGTCTGACTGACCGAGCCTTGATCAAGCTGATTGAACAATGGTCTGAATGCCGAGCCTTGATCAGGTCATCAACTACAAACACCGCCCTGATTGAACAATGGACTGAATGCCAAAAGAGTGGAATAAAAATGTATATAAGGCTTGTTCGCTGTGGAGTAAAGCAGCAGCCTCCTAGGTTTTGTCTCTGACTAGCTTGGGACTCTGTTCCATAGCCCGGGCTATTGTAATAAAGGTGGTTCTCTCTGCAGACGAAGGTTTCCGGGTCCACTTTATTATATAAGGAGGGTAAGAGTAGACTCGGGTGATTCCAGCACCGCCAAGCCCCCACTCCTCCTTGAGGTGGGGTTTTCTTGGTTCTACAAAGCCTTGGCAACAGCAACCCATGCAGGAAGGACAAACAGGTTACGGTGTGGACCAGCAAGGTCAAGGGGACTCTCCAAGCAATGGAGAGTCAGGGCACATCTGGAGCAACCAGGAAAGCCCAAGAACAATCATGATGACCCTCAGGGGGACCCACAAGCCGAAGGACCAGGAGTCGCGAGGAGACCTCGAGCAAGATTGCAAGGCACCAGCCAACAGAGCACACGGTGTGAGAAAGTCAGAGTTCTTTGGTGCAAATACTGCTCAGGGTCAGGACTACACGGAGACCAATGCACAAGCTCGGGAATCGACAACAAGCATATGCACTTGCAAATGGACGCCGTGCACAGGGGTTCAGGTTACGCATCCCCCACGAGGGATACTGGCCTCAAGCTCGATGAGAGGGCAGATAGACCTCAAGGACCTTCAGGAACCCACCTCCTGTGTTGCTGAAATCTTCAGAGTCCGCTAGAGCTCAGGAGCAGCTACTGGTCAGTTGTGCTTTTAGGTGCCTGCGAAGCAGGGGAGTGACTCCTTCACGCCAAGGGAGATTTTTCTGTTGTCTTAAGTGCCCCACAGGTCCTGCACAGAGCCTGTATGAAGTCACGGCACAAACTAAGCTTTGGACGGAAAGGGGGACGAAGTCAAGCCCAGTCGAGGTCCAGCGAAGTCCAGGTGTCCAGATGGTCGAAGGTCAGTGGTTTCTTCTTTGTAGAATCTTGTCCACATAAAATCTAATGTCCTGTAGCCAGGTAACCCATTTTATACCCACGGGAGAGGGTTGGACAGATTCAGGGGACACTCCTAGGGGAGGGGCAGGACAGAAGGGTGACTACACCCATGTCCTTTGTCAGTTTCACGCCAGAGCAGGAGCCAACGGCTCCCAGAACTGGTTTGAGCTGGACTATGCACAGGGACACCAAATGTGCCCCCAGTGCAGACTTTCAGGCACTCTCAGAGTACACCCACCCAGCCCCAATACACTAAACCCTGTCTGGAAGGTGGTCACACCTCCCTGTGACAGGATGCCTATTGTGCTGCCTTCCTCTGCTCGAGCTTGGCTCTGCAGCAGGAGGGCAGAAACGTGTCTCTGGCTGGCAGCATCCATTTTGTGCTGTCCGGGTCGAGAAGGCCGGTACCGGGTAATCCGGTGACCCCACAAATCTTGCTACGGAAGGGTGGAATCATACCTCCCACACCAGTTACTGGTGTGGAGGTATGATTCCAAGGTGTTTTATACCATACACGATATGTTTCTATGTAGCCGTTTTCGAGATAGCATTTACCGCAAGGTTATAATGCACCTCTAGAATGGTCTCCGAAGGCTGCAAAGGGACTCTGCTCATGCAGGGGCACCCTCTCACTAAAAACCCAGCACCCTGCCTTCAGGATTGATAAGGCCTGCTATAGGGTGACTTATAAGTTTTAAGTGTAGTGACCTATAGATATAGTGAACCTATATCTAAAGTAAGTGGTGCAAGCACCATCTTACAAAGGCTGCTGTAGCAGACATAGAGTTCCATTTTGCATGGCCTCTCATGGGTGGCATAATACATGCTTCAGCCCATGGGAGGCCTCTGGGGTACCTATGCCCTGGGTACATGGGTACCATATACTAGGGACTTATAAGGGTACCCCAGTATCCAATCTGTAGTGTACCAAAGTACATGTATGTCAACTTAAGGGAGAAAGCAGATACACTGGGGTCCTGATTAGCAGGATCCCAGTCAGAATAGTCAAAAGCAGTGAGACATCAAGCAAAAAGTGGGGGTAACCATAAGAAGCAGATCCTACTTTCCTACACAACCCCCCCCAAACGAAAGGACATTAAACTAACCTTGACCAGTTGAGTCTTCATGTTCTAAGTGGAAATATCTGGAGAGTCCATCTGCATTGGCATAGTTACTCCAAGGTCTATGTTCCACTGTATAGTCCATCCCCTGTAGGGAAATGGACCACCTCAAAAGTTTGGGGTTTTCACCCTTTACCTGTTTAAGCCATAAGAGGGGCTTATGGTCTGTCTGAACAATGAAGTGAGTCCCAAACAAGTATGGCCTCATCTTCTTCAGAGCCCAAACCACAGCAAAGGCTTCCCTCTCAATAGCTGACCAACGTTTCTCTCTGTGGGTCAGCCTTCTGCTTATAAAAGCTACTGGCTGATCCTGACCCTCTTCATTCAGTTGTGATAACACAGCCCCTACCCCCAACTCAGATGCATCAGTTTAAACAATGAATTGTTTGGAATAGTCAGGACTTTGCAGAATGGGAGCAGTGCACATGACCTGCTTCAGGTCATCAAATACCTTTTGACAGCTAACTGTTCACTGAACTTTCTTAGGCATTCTTTTGGAAGTCAAATCATTCAAAGGGGTCACTATGGATCCATATCTTTTGACAAACCTTCTGTAGTACCCGGTCAGGCCCAAGAAAGCTCTGACCTGAGTCTGGGCAGTTGGAGCAACCCATTCCATTATGGTCTGGATTTTGTTCTGTAATGGTTGAACCTGTCCTCCACCCACAAGGTGGCCTAGGTACACAACCTTACTCTGCCCTATCTGGCACTTAGTGGCCTTGATAGTGAGGCATGCTTTTTGCAGGGCCTCCAAAACATTTCTCAGGTGGACCAGGTGATCCTCCCAGGTGGAGCTAAAGACAGCAATATCATCAAGATAAGCTGCACTATAGGCTTCCAGGCCTGTGAGAACTTTATTCACCAACCTTTGAAAAGTGGCAGGTGCATTCTTCAAGCCAAAGGGCATTACAACAAATTGATAGTGCCCACTAGGGGTTGAGAATGCTGTTTTGGGCTTAGCATCCTCAGCTAGTCTGATTTGCCAGTAGCCATCTGTGAGGTCAAATGTACTCAGAAACTTGGCTGAGGCCAAAGTATCTATAAGTTCATCTGCCCTTGGAATAGGATGAGCATCAGTCCTAGTGACTGCATTGAGCCCCCTGTAGTCTACACAAAAAGCTCATCTCTCTTTTGCCACCCTGGGTGTGAGGTTTGGGTACCAGGACCACTGGACTAGCCCAAGGGCTATCTGAGGGTTCAATTACTCCCAATTCAAACATCTTTTGGACCTCAGTCCCGATGCAGTCCCTGACATGGTCAGGTTGTCTGTAAATTTTGTTCTTTACAGGTAAGCTCTCCCCTGTGTCCACTTCATGGGTACACCATGTGGTCTGACTGGGAGTCAGTGAGAACATGTGTCTGTACTGATTGAGGACTTTCCTGCAATCAGTCTGTTGCTGCTCAGTGAGGCTGCCTGCCAAGGCTACACCATCTACTGAACCATCATCAGGGTTCTGTGAGAGCAGGTCAGGGAGTGGGTCACTCTCTTCCTCCTGTCCCTCATCAGTAGCCATGAGCAAGCCCATGTCTGCCCTGTCAACATATGGCTTGAGCCTGTTCACATGGAGCACCCTGTGGGGGCTCCTGGGAGTTCCAATGTCCACCAGGTAGGTAACCTCTCCCTTTTGCTCAAGTATGGCATGGGCCCACTTCACTTATCTTGGAGAGCTGCTGGGGCCACAGGCTCCAGCACCCATACCTTCTGTCCTGGCTGGTACACAGTCAAAACAGCCTTTCTGTAATTCTTGTCTAGCCTCAAGGTTTTTGGATGCCTTCTTCATGTACTCAGCCATCCTGGAGCTGAGACCAAGTACATAGTCCACTATGTCCTGTTTAGGTGGTTTGAGAGGTAACTCCCATCCCTCCTTCACTAGACACAATGGACCCCTAACTGGATGTCCAAACAGAAGTTCAAAAGGGCTGTAACCAGCCCCCTTCTGAGGAACCTCTCTGTAGGCAAACAGAAGGCAGGGCAACAGGACATCCCATCTTCGCCTAAGCTTTTCTGGGAGGCCCATGATCATGCCCTTCAGGGTTTTGTTGAATCTCTCAACTAACCCATTGCATTGTGGGTGATAGGGTGTGGTGAATTTGTAATTCACCCCACACTCCTTCCACATAGCAGTTATGTAACTTGACATGAAGTTTGCACCTCTGTCAGTTAAGACCTCCTTAGGGAAGCCCACTCTGGTAAAGATTCCCAGGAGGGCCCTGGCCACCACAGGGGCTGTGGTGGTTCTAAGGGGTATTGCCTCTGGATACCTAGTGGCATGGTCCACCACCACTAGTATAAATCTGTGCCCAGATGCAGTTGGAGGATCCATGGGACCAACAATGTCAATACCAACCCTCTCAAAGGGAACCCCCACCACAGGTAGTGGTATCATGGGGGGCCTTTGTAGTACCACTTGCCTTACCACTAGCTTGACAGGTGTTACAGGAGTGACAAAACCCCTTTGTGTCCTCTGACATGTGAGGCCAGTGAAAGTGAGGGACAATCCTGTCCCAGGTCTTACTTTGGCCTAGGTGTCCTGCTAAAGGGATATCATGTGCCAGTGATAATAGGAAACCCCTAAACTTCAGAGGTATGGCCAACCTCCTGGTGGCACCAGGCTTGGGGTCTCTACCCTCTGAGTAAAGGAGTCCAGCATCCCAATAGATCCTGTGGGACCCACTGGCACTCCCAGCAGCCTCAGCAGCAGCTTGCTGTCTGAGGGGTTCAAGAGAGGGGCAGCTGTGCTGCTCCAGGCTCAGATCTGCCCTGGAAGGGCCCCCTGTCCCCAAGAACGCAACCTGATCAGGTTCAAGTTCCTCTGAGACAGTTCCTTCACAGGGACTGGGATCATCTTCCTCAGGAGTCTGATACTCACTCTGAGTCTGGGGGGAAGACACTGTTTTATCCCTACTGCTCCTTCTCTTGGAAGGCACCTGGTCCATTTTTCCAGGATCCAGGGCCTGTTCAGTGGAAGACATTTTTGCCTGTGACCAGGGTCACAGTAAACACATCTGCAGAGATGCCCAACATTGCTGCATGTGTCCTGCGTTCCACCTCAGCCCAGGCTGAAGTTTCCAAATCATTGCCCAATAAGCATTCCACAGGGAGGTCTGAGCTAACCACAACGTTCTTAGGGCCAGTTACCCCTCCCCAGCTGAAATTCACAACTGCGAAGGAATGGTCTGTCCTGACATTGCTTGCATTGGTCACTTGGTACATCTCACCAAGCATGATCTGATCAGGTCTCACAAGATCCTTAGTCACCATTGTGACACAGGCTCCTGTGTTCCTGTAGGCCATGGCCTCCTGTCCATTTATTAAAGGCTGTTGCCTGTATTCGCCCAGTTTACAGGGACTGACAAATAAGGGGGCAATATCCATGCCTCCATCACAGACTAGAACAGCCTGAGCTGTAGTTCTGACTAGGCCAGAACCCATCTCAGTTCCCAGGGTCAACCCTACTACACCCTTGTTTGCAGTACCACCACTTGTAGCTGCACTAGGGGGAACAGTTGCCTATGGGGCAGTGGTGTTGGTAGGAGGATCCTTGGCTCTGGCACAATTGGCATCCCTTGGCCAATGTGTCTTTTCCTTACACAGGTAACACCAAGGCTTCCTTCTGCCTTTCCCCTTGTTAGATTGTGAACCACCCTCAGATGCAGGTTTTTGGGGCCCTGAAGAAGACTTCTGGTCTTTACTCTTCTCCCCACCCGTATCTGCTGGTTTAGAATCCGACTTCTTTTGGTCACCACCTTGGTTCTGATTTTTCTGCTTCACTCTGGTTCTGACCCATCTATCTGCCTTCTTTCCCAATTCTTGGGGAGAAGTCAGATCAGAGTCAACCAGGTATTGATGCAACAACTGATTTTGCAATTATTAAGGATCTGCTCCCTCATAATTAAATTGTACAATCCCTTGAAATCATTCACTTTACTGCCAAGTAACCAGCCTTCCAGCGCCTTAGTAGCACAATCTACAAAGTCAACCCAGTCCTGAGTCTGTGCTTTCTGGGTGTCTCTGAACTTAATCCTGTATTGCTCAGTGGTTAAGCCAAACCCATCAATGAGAGCACTCTTCAGAACTGAATAATTATCAGCATCCTCTTCTCTAACAGTGAGGAGCTTATCTCTACCTCTGTCAGCAAAGGAGAGCCACACAATAGCTGCCCACTGCTCTTGAGGGACCCTCTATACTTTACAGGCCCTCTCCAAAGCAGTTATCCATTTGTGGATGTCATCCCCACCATGGTAGGGAGAGACAATCTTGCTCAGGTTCCTATGATCATACGTATACTCCTTAATCCTAGAGACACTGTTGCTGCCACCATGGGACTCTAGTCTCAATCTCTTTTTAGCCTTCTGGATCTCTAGGGATTCAATATCCAACTGCTCTTGCCTGAGCCTAAGCTTGACTTTCTCAAGCTTGAGAAATTGGCACTCTCTGTCATAAGAGCTGTCTCTCTTATGAGATATGGAGGTCCATACAGAAGTTCCTGAATGGTGAGATTCTGCAGAGGGAGATCTAGATCTCCTTGGTAAACTCTGCACTCTTCCTGGAGCGGTGAAGAGAGGGACACTGGGGCCTTCTCCCCCACCTCCAAGTAGATCTATGTTGTCCAAGTTGGAATCATCTTGATCCCCCTGGTCAGGGTTTGATTCCAGGTCAAAGAAGGTTTCACTTTCTGGCCTTTTCTCATTCCCTGCACCACCCACTCTTTCTACCTCATCAGACCCTGGGGTATTTCTAAGATCATCTAAGAGTAACACCTCAATGAGAAGTTGGGTGTTTGCATTTCTCCCTGTCCTCAACTTCCTAGACACACACATGGCTTTCAATTCCTGGAATGAGAGGCCATTGTACCTAGTTAGCAGAGAGCCACTAGCTTCTCCTCTGGAAGACATACTAGTGTTATGTGGTGTAGGCACCTACCTAACCTAGTGGAGACTAAACTCTCTTGAGTTGGTGAAAGGGTGTGCTAGACCCTTGACTTGCCCAACTCCAAGTTCAGTAGAACTTACTATTTCAAATCTTGTATTATATGTGCCTATACTTTAAGTGGTTTTCGGTTAATCACTCAATGAGATTTATCTGGTAAAACAATAGCAAGCTTGAATCCCAACCGCTGCACACCAATGTGAGAAATTGGCCTGGCATATGCTGTCCACTAATTAAAGTGGGTACCTTGCACCAGTCCAAACGACCTTTATGATGTATGAGGTCAAAGATAACCTTTATGAAAGCTATCCTAGTGGTAGCTATGGAGAGCAGCCCTCAGGCTTAATCTTGAAGGAATATAAAGCAGCTTGTTTTACCAGAATATCACCTCCTGAATGACTAAATGAAGGAGAACCGCAGAGTAGTTATATAAAAATATGTATTTATAAATATAACACTCTCTACTATCCTCTACACGAGGATAGAACACAAAGCACACAATACTGGATCAATAGAACAGTTGTAAGTAGCACAATATGAAATACACAGCGGGCTCCAGGGGGAGACCGAACCATATACTAAAATAGTGGTATAACAATCACGACTTGACTAGACACAGTGCTAGTGCACGTAGAATCGCTGGGACCCCAAGGAACCCAAGGTGATGACACAGGAGACCCACGGAGGACAGGTGCAGTGAGGAAACACGACTGCGTGCTCCGTACAACTCTATGGGAAAGTCACGGTTGTAAAGTTAAAGTTTAAGGACCCTTCTAGGAGGACTTCGAGCTAACCCTTCGGAACTTAAGAGTTTAAAGAGCCACCCCACTCGTGGATACCATAGTATCAGAGTTTCCTATCCCAGGGGAGCCAGGTGCATAGGTCTGAAGTGGCGCGGAAACTCTCGTCGTTCTCTATGGAAGGAAGGGAAGAAGTACTGCTGCCGTGAAGATGAAAAGGGTCCGGTGAAATCCAAGCCTGGATTCTGGATGGAAGGAACCTGAAAGCAAAGGGGACAGAGTCTGGGTCACGTCAGAGTGACCAGGGGCTCCGTAGACAAATGCCCACTGATGTTGGGTGCTTCAGGTGCGAAGAAGGGATGCTTGACTCTGCAGCCACGAGGACCAGGAGATGTCGAGGACAACCAGGAGCCAAAGGTGAATTGTCCCATGAAGGATGTCGAGTGCTGAGGGGTCGGTGTCCGGCTGGAGCACTAAAAAGCCTTGGCAACAGCAACCCACGCAGGAAGGGCAAACAGGTTACAGTGTGGACCAGCAAAGTCCAGGTGGCTCTCCATGCAATGGAGAGTTAGGGCACGTCTGGAGCAATCAGGAAAGCCTAAGAACAATCACGATGACCCTCACGGGGACCCTCAGGCCGAAGGACCAGGAGTTGAGAGGGGACCTCAAGCAAGATTGCAAGGTACCAGCCCACGGAGCACAAGGTGCAAGGAGGCCGGAGTTCTTTGGTGCAAATACTGCTCAGGGTCCGGACTACACAGAGTCCAATGCACAAGCTCGGAAATTGACAACAAGCATATGCACTTGCAAATGGACACGGAGAACAGGGGTTCAGGTTACGCAGCCCCCACAAGGGATACTGGCCTTAAGCTCAGTGAGAGGGCAGATTGACCTCAGCGACATTCAGGAACCCACCTCCTGTGTTGCTGAAATCTTCAGAGTCCACAGGAGCTCAGGAGCAGCTACTGGTCAGTTGCACCTTTAGGTGCCTGCGAAGCAGGGGAGTGACTCCTTCACTCCAAGGGAGATTCTTCTGTTGTCTTAAGTGCCCCACAGGTCCTGCACAGAGCCTGTATGGAGTCACAGCACAAACTAAGCTTTGGACGGAAAGGGGGATGAAGTCATGCCCAGTCGAGGTCGAGCGAAGTCCAGGTGTCCAGATGGTCGAAGGTCAGTGGTTTCTTCTTTGTAGAACCTTGTCCATGTAAAATCTAATGTCCTGTAGCCAGGTAACCCATTTTATACCCACGGGAGAGGGTTGGACAGATTCAGGGGACCCACCTAGGGGAGGGGCAGGACAGAGGGTTGGCTACACCCATGTCCTTTGTCCAGTTTTGCACCAGAGCAGGAGCCAACGGCTCCCAGACCTTGTTTGAGATGGACTATGCACAGGGACACCAAATGTGCCCCCAGTGCAGACTTTCAGGCACTCTCAGAGTGCACCCACCCAGCCCCAATACACTAAACCCTGTCTGGGAGATGGTAACACCTCCCTGTGACAGGATGCCTATTGTGCTGCCTTCCTCTGCTCGAGCTTGGCTCAGCAGCAGGAGGGCAGAAACGTGTCTCTGGCTGGCAGCATCCATTTTGTGCTGTCCGGGTCGAGAAGGCTGGTACCGGGTAGACCGGTGACCCCACAAATCTTGCTTTTGAAGGGTGGAATCATACCTCCCACACCATTTACTGGTGTGGAGGTATGATTCCAAGGTGTTTGATACCAAACACGATATGTTTCTATACGGCCATTTTCGAGATAGCATTTACCACGAGGTTATAATGCACCTCTACCTATATGTCCGGCTGAGTCACAGACAACCCGGGAGAATGGTCTCCAAAGGCTGCAAAGGGGCTCTTCTCATGCAGGGGCACCCTCTCACTAAAAACCCAGCACCTTGCCTTCAGGATTGATAAGGCCTGCTATAGGGGTGACTTATAAGTTTTAAGTGTAGTGACCTATAGATATAGTGAACCTATATCTAAAGTAAGTAGTGCAAGCACCATCTTACACAGGCTGCTGTAGCAGACCTAGAGTTCCATTTTGCAAGGCCTCTCATGGGTGGCATAATACTTGCTTCAGCCCATGGGAGGCCTCTGGTGTACCTATGCCTGGGTACATGGGTACCATATACTAGGGACATATAAGGGTACCCCAGTATCCAATCTGGAGTGTACCAAAGTACATGTATGTCAATTTAAGGGAGAAAGCAGATAGACTGGGGTCCTGATTAGCAGGATCCCACTCAGACTAGTCAAAAACAGTGAGACATCAAGCAAAAAGTGGGGGTAACCATAAGAAGCAGATCCTACTTTCCTACATGGTGCATTTAATGAAATGAAAAGTGGTATTTATACAGCGCTAGCTGCCACTCCGAAAGGAGCATCCTGGCGCTGTTATGGAGGTGAGCGGCTTCTTTGAGGTTCTTAGATGAGTGAGAGGCAGAGTTCATCTGAAGCTCCGAAAATCCAAGTTTTTAGTGCCTCCCTATATTGTGCTTCAGATTCATGCATTCTCAGATGTATTGTCAATAGGTTCCAAGCTCTGGTACCTAATACAGCCACTGTTTTTCCTCCCCTGGTTTTGCATCTAAAACTAGGAGGTTGGAGTAGGTTGGCTGACGATGACCTGAGAGATCTGGTTGTACTATAAGGGGTGAATCTTGAAACGAGGTATTTTGGTCCTAGTTTGAGTGAGGCTCTGAAGGTAATAAGTAGAATCTTGAAGAGTATTCTCTTATGTAGCGGAGCCAATGAAGAGTTTTTAGGGCTGCCGATGCGGAGGACCTCCGTGGAAGTTTCAAGACCAGTCGCGCCGCTGCATGTTGGACTACTTGGAGTCTTTTTAATGTTTGTTTGTTGGCTCCTGCCAGGAGGCTGTTGCAATAGTCGAGTCGTGCCAGGATCAGGGCGACTGCTACTGATTTCCTTGCTGCGAGTGGAAGTAGATCGGAAAAAAAATTCAAAGATTGTATAAGGCTGAAGCAGGTCCCAGCTACTGTTAGTGAGTGTGGTTTGAAGCTGAGGGTGGAGTCAAACTGCCCTCCCAGGTTTCTTGCCACCATTACCGTATCAGGTGGAGGTGACATACCTTCTGGCCAACACTCGTCTGGTGAAAAAGAGACCTCTTTCCCTATTGGTAGGATTTCCGTTTTATCGGTGTTGCACCTGAGGTGGTTATCCTTCATCCACTGGAGGACCTTGGTAAAACATCTTTTGAAGTTACTTTCGGCCTCTTTGGAATTTTGATCTAGGGATAGGATCATTTGGGTATCGTCTGCGTAAGAAGTAACTTCGATCCCGAATGATGTTATAAGTGAGATAAGTGGCGTCATGTAAATGTTAAATAACAATGGGCTTAGCGAGGAGCCCTGGGGTACTCCTGTTGCGATGGTGCGTTCCTCAGATAGGAAGGTTCCAAGGGACACAGCTTGTCTGCGCATGGAAAGGAAGGATTTTAACCATTCCAAGGCGATGTTCGAGATACCGCAGGAATTAAGTCTAGATAGGAGAATGCTGTGTGATATGGTATCAAATGCGGCTGTTAGGTCGAGTAGGATCAACACAGCCTTCCTACCTCTGTCAGCTATCATTTTGAGAGTATCCGTAATTTCCAGGAGTGCGGACTCGGTTGAGTGCTTGGGGCGGAAACCGGATTGTTGAGGGTGGAGAATGTTTGCGGCCTTGATGAATTTTGTTAGCTCTTTATGGACAAATTTTTCTGTAATTTTTCCTAATAGGGGAAGCAGTGATATGGGGCGCAGGTTAGAGAGAACTGATGGGTCAATGTTTGGCTTCTTGTTCAGGGGTTTCACTATTGCTAACTTCCAATCCTCTGGCACTGTCCCTGAGCTTAAAGAGGAGTTGACAATCTGGTTTATAATTGGGTTGACTGTGTCAACAATCTGGTGAAGAATTGTGCGGGGACAGGCATCTAAGGGAGATCCTGATTTGCATGATACGATTGCTTCACGAGTTTGATCAAGTGATACTGGTTTGAATGAGCAGATAGAATGTTTAGTAGTGTCATGGTCGTGCTCTAAAGTGGCATGTGTAGGAGAGACAGGATCCGTAATGAAGTCTTTTTGAATGTTCCTGATCTTTTCTTCAAAGAAGCATGATATTTGATCACATAGCCTCTGTGACGGGGGTAGTTCTTTTTGTAAAGCTTTGGGGTTGGTAAAAGACTTTACGACGGAGAAAATGATTTTTAGTCTAGTTTAGCCTCATGTATTTTGTTCGAGTAGTATTCTTTTTTGGCTAACTTAATCTGTGTGTGGTAGAGCTTTCTGCTTATTTTAAATGCTTGCATCTCTCCTGCGTCATAGCATTTTCTCCATTTACGCTCTTGTTGCTTACATTGATTATGCAATTGTTTAAGAGTGGGTGTGAACCACGGGGCTTTCTGGGTTGTTTTCTTTCTATTTTTGTTGGGATTGTCTTGTGGGATGAGTTCATTGCTGACTGCAGTCATCCAGCTATGGAATAGATGTGAGTCTGCAGCGGTGTTCCCTGTGAGGGCAGGTATCTGAGCCTGGGCGGTATTAGCCAACTTGGGATTGCGGGCTAGTTGTGTCCATTTACGTCTGGTCTGCTGGGCAGGTGATTGATCATCAAGGCGATTTGTCAGTGGGATTTTGAGTGTAAGGGGGACTTGGTTATGGTCTGACCATATTTGTGGGGTGGGTGGGTCTGCCGAAAGAAAGGTGAAGTTAGAGCAGACCTCATGCAGAGTGTGGCCAGCTTGATGTGTAGGAGCCTCCACCATCTAGGTCAGTACTAGTATTTCTGTTATTTGAAGGAAATTGTCTACTCCTGGCTCTTTTTTGTCTTCTAGGTGCAGGTTAAAATCTCCTAGTAAGGTGAAGTTGGCGTATCTCAATAGGAAGTGACTAAGGGTGTCTCCCAGTGAATCAGTGAAAGAAGCACTATGACCCGGTGGGCGGTAAATTAGAGCTCCTGAAAGGGACACAGAGGCATTTAGTGAGATGCAGAAACCAAGACTTTCTGCTCCCTTGAGTCTGTTTAATTCAAAGTTGGTGCAGTGTAGGGTGCCCGAAGGATAATAGCAAGACCCCCTCCTCTGGAGTCCCCTCTGTATTTCCTATGGATCGTGTAGAGTGGTGGCAGCGCTACCGCGATATCTGGGTTGCACCACTCTTTCAGCCATGTCTCGGTAATAAATAGGAAGTCTAATTGTTGTTCCATTATTAGATCTCTGATGTCTTGGCAGTGTTTGCTCATTGAAGGCATGCCACCTTCAATTTGAATGTCTAGGTGATATAGTCTGTCCAGACAGCTAAGTGGATGTCTGCGGTTTCAACCGTAATGAAGTTGTTCGCTACCAGAAATTGGTGGAGATTCTGGCATACTATGGTGACTTCTGCTGCGCTGTCGAGGAGAGTCACCGCCCAACTCCTGTTCAGGAGGAGGATCCTTACTGTCGGTGGCATATTTTGCAGTTAAAGCTGCAACCTTCTTTTTCTGAAAAAGGGGTTTATAGGGAGGCGGTTGATCCTCCTTTATCTTTACGTCAGACAAGCGTTGTGTCTACCTTTGTGGTTTCAGGTACTCTTCTTGTCTGTGGTCAGATCGCCCTCCTCTGTCGTACTGTTGGTCAGACGAGTCCTGAAAGGAACAAGGAGAATTGGGATCAGGAATCTGATACCTATCAGGGGTCTTGATTTTGGTGCAGCCATGAAAATCATATCGTCTTTCAGAGGACTCTGGGGGTGGAGAACCTCCACATTGTTTACCTTTCTGTTGTTGTTTAGATTTATCCCATGTTTTTTTGTAAACTCATGGGCAGGTCTGGCATCCTTGTCAGAGCTAGGCTTGCCAAGTGGTAAGGTCTGGTTCCCTAAATATTACGCCCTAAAGACATATAAACATTAGCAAGTATGACAGGCAACTCGTGTTCACAGCCGGCTACCACCACCGCGGCAAGTCGCTGATATTTTGCCAAAGATGCTGCTTCACCTTTAACATCAGAAAGAATTGTTTCAGACAACAGGAAAATTACCCACAAGTTTCATCCCCATCCCCAAGTCTAGGGCAGGACCTGCCCCATATTCATTCTGTATTTGTTTGAGGACGTTCGGAAGAATGGTCATCGAGGGAGTGCCATGACAAAGAGTGTAGACTGTGACAAAAAAAGTCCGCTAGAGTGGGAACCAGTCCAGTGGGTAAGCACATGATGAGAATTCTGTGCTTGTCATGTGGTCTTGAAAGGAGAAACACAGCTTCAAGTTGATACATATTTTGGGCAATCCAGAATGGTATTGCCTCACTATTAGTGGGCCTTTTGCCCATAACTGAATGAACAATTACAGGACTAATGATTGGCACTGCAGGCAACTGGGCTTGCGCTTGCAGTCCAAGTCTAGCTGGAGCAGCCAGCAAAGTATGTGAATTATATACTGAGTAAGATGTCAATATATGATGGCAAGAACATTATACAAAGTGTGAGTTTGTACCAAATTCAAATGACCCAAATCTGGATATGGGGTAGTGCCCGCCATGTGACCCCCATCATTACTGAGAGGGCCCATTTGAACTGGCCCAGGAAGATGGGAAAGGGCACCATCAAACCAAGTCTGGTGTTCCCAGATGGTAAGAGAATTTTCAACAAGTGCATCTGGGCGATATGCAGCAGGTGCCTGGGGCGTTCTGTATTCATGAAATGTATTAATTATCAGTAGCGTCCACAGCCAGAAATGTGATCTATTAATAAAAAACATCAAAGCGGAATGCTGCATCCAATTCTAGAACACAAATCACAGGAGCTCCCTCTGCGGGGACTCCATGTTGTGTTAAATGTTACTACTGGGCGGCAGTTAACAGCAATAGCAATGGCCTATGTCATAAGTAATTTGGAAGGGATTCAAAGCGTAGTACATACAGGGTGTAAACCTTTTAAAATTCAGGCTTGAAAAACCAACAGCACTAGGTGATCCCTTAAAACTGTGGAGGAGAAATCCCTAACTCCATGGATGTCACCGATAAAAGGTGCAAGGGTATTATGGATAAGCACAAGCACTACTCAGGGTTCCCGCAAGTAAGTACCTGACCAAACCGTTGTGGGCGCCATGTTGCAAGGATTCTGCTCTGGAACAGGACACACTCTTTCGCTCCCTCACTCGTACCCGTCTGCAATTAAATAACCAAGAGACATGAAGGAAGTTTAGAATATTTATTTAAACTATTGTGTTCTAAAATGCAGTATTCGTGCCGTATTTAGAAAACAAATGCATACCAAAAATACTGTTAGCATGGTCAATGAGCCATATACCATAAAAAGCCCTGTCATGTTATAAGACAGAGTAGCCTAAAGACCCCTTCCCTTCTACCGAAACTAAATGATTATATATCAAAGATCTCTGGGATTAGTGGCGGACCCCATACCTTAGTATACACAGATGGACGCTCTACATATCAGTTGACATAGCAATCTTGTCTCAGAACCCTTGCTCAGTGTTTTTACACTTAAACCCTTGTGCTCAGTTATATGACAAGATATGTGTGCTCACAAACAAAAGCTGTGTTCTCATGTTATGTCTACGTGTTAGTGCCTGACCAGAGAAAATAACAAGGGACACTGTTGTTTGAAATTTTCTGTGGTGTTCAGACTAAATCCGAAGAAAAGAACAGAACATGAAAACATATGCAGGTTCCGTATGAAAGTACAATGTGGCACAAAAGCAAGCATGTATATATAGTAATGAGTGCAAAAGAAAATGTGGCCCACAACGTGCACAATTAGGCTGACATAGGGAAAACTACAATGGGCCATGCTAGAAACATACAACACCCTAATAGCAACCATTTCAGTATTTACAAGCAATAGAGCTCCAGCAGTATTAGAAGATAAGCTATCAACTATAATAGATAACTTTCTAATCTTTATATCGGTCAATATCACACCTACATTTGGTTTTATAGCGCCAAAAATATCTCCCACAATTTCTCCAGCATTAGCAAATCGTTAAGACCTAGATTTTATCTCCCAAACTGGATAATCAACATTTTCTACATTATAGATCTTTGGAAAAACTACTCCTAGATAACGATAGAGCGTAGATGTAGTCTGGCATCTATCTTTACCAATTCCTACCTGGAAAAATCATTTACTACACTTTTTACTGGATTAGACATGTTAACCTATTTAGTTGAAAACTCGAGTTAACATCCTGCATCATAAAAGCACGTGGAGTTTTAGACGATGATATGAAAATGTAAGCAAAGTGAGAAAACGAAAACTTCATGCTGATGCATTAACGTGTTGTAAGAAAGATGAAAAATAAAAATAAAATAGAGAGTTTTCGTGAAAACTATATTCAAATGTGCATTAAAATAACGCATCTATATATATATGTATATATTATCTACTGGCGGTCTCCAGTAGATAGTTATAGTTAGGACCTATTTTCCATAGGAAATCCGCAACATTCTATTTGAAATAACGTTGGCGCCGGTTGACGAATCTTCGCGAAAGCTTCCAACTTGTTGGGGCGCTCCGGTCCGCTCATATCCTGAAAGTCTCGGGTGATTCATCAAGCGGGGGCCGAGAAAAAGGGGGTCCCAAAACGCGTTTTCCCCATTCATTTTTCCATAGGAACCGTTCATCGCGGCTACAGCCCGAACTGCTGAACGGAATTACACCAAATTTGGCAAAGAGGTAGCCCTTGGTTCAGTGTCGTGCCTTTTGCTTAAATGGTGTAAATCCGTTCAGTAGTTCCTGAGAAAATCAAAAGTAAAGTCACATATATATCTATGGCCGAGTAGGGTCCGCGTGCCCTCCCGATCACGAGCTGCATGCTAATTGGCTGTCAAGTGGCTGTCAACACTCCAAATCAGGAAGTGTTGGCAGCCATTTTGTCCCTCGGTAGAACCGAGGGACAGAAACAAGTGCGCAAAGCGCAAAAGGGGCAGGTAGAAACACCCTGACCCCTAGGTCTGCTCAGGGGTCCCACAAGGACCCCTGGGCAGAAAAGCATTTTTTTTTTAATCGGCGGGATGCGCTTAGGTGCGCGGATCCCACCGAGCAAAAAAAAAAGAAACAAGGGCGCAAAACGCACAAAGGGGGCAGGGTAGACACACCCTGACCCCCTAGGTCTGCTCAGGGGGTCCCACAAGGACCCCTGGGCAGAAAAGCATTTTTTTAAATCTGCGGGATGCGCTTAGGGTGCGCGGATCCCGCCGAGAAAAACGAAGCGCGGTCTCCCGCGCTCGTTGTTAATTGGCCCCCGGGTGGGCCAAGTCCCGGGGGCATGCGGGGGTGTATTTATAATATGTGGGGGCCTCTAAGGCCCCCCCAAGCCCCGGGGACCGCCACCCCCGGGGCTTTAAAATAAAATGGTGCGGGAGGGCTCTTGGCCCTCCCGCAGACCCGGGGCTTCTTTTTTGTATAATTAATAGTACCTGTGTGGGGGGCTCGAGCCCCCCCACACGCCCCGGGGACCGCCACCTCCCCGGGGCATTAACAAATTAAATGTGGGGTTCCGTTTCGGACCCCCGAAGCCCCGGGGACCACCACCTCCCGGGGCTGTGCACAGGATGGGAGGGGGGCAGCGCGGCCCCCTCCTGGTGCCTGTGGTGGCCCTGGGGACCGCCACCCCCAGGGCCGGCTCCTGCAGTGTCCCGGGGTGCCTACCCCGGGACACTGCTGTTTGCAATCACAGGACGGGAGCCTCGCGGCTCCCGTCCTGTGATTGCAAACTTGCTTGCTTCATTGAAGCGAGAGCAGGAAACCTGCTCTCGCTTCAATGAAGCAAAGCAGAATTGCTTTTCCATAAGGGGAGCTGCATGTCAGGAGCTCCCCTTATGGAAAAGCAATGCCGGCTCCCGCAGGACGCAGGGAGCTGGTGGGACCGTGCGGGGATTGGGGACCCCCACAGTCCCCAACTAGTGTCCAGGCCCCGGGGGATGGGGTCCCCGGGGCTATTAGTGGCCTGGGAGGGGGGCCACGCAGCCCCCTTCCCCCCCAATTATTTTTTTTTTTTTTAAAAAGGTTAAGGCCAGCCCCGGGGGATGGGGTCCTCGGGCCTTAAATGGCCTGAGGAAGGGGGCCACGCAGCCCCCCTCCAAAGATTCTAATTATAAAAAAAGAGGGCATTCCCCGGTGGATGGGGTCCCCGGGGCCAATAGAGGCCCAGGGAAGGGGGGCCACGTGGCCCCCTTCCCGTTTTGTTTTAAAAAAAAAAATCATCAGGCCCCGGGGGATGGGGTCCCCGGGGCCAAAAGTGGCCAAGGAAGGGGGGCCACGCAGCCCCCTCCCATATAAAAAAATAAAGAAAAAGACCGGCATCGTGCCGGAGGCCTCGCCCCTCTCTGCACCAGTCTGCAAATGCGCCCCTGGCGCGTTTACAGATGGGGAACGATTCCCCTTGAATACTGGGGGTCTCGGAGGCAACTAGCCCACCAGGAACCTCCAGTATGCGCCAGGGGCTGCGTTGCAGAGAGGTGTACAGAGGCCATGCCCCTTTTACACCTCTCTGCAACGCAGCTCTGTGGCGCTTTTGGAGGTACATGGTGGGCTAGTTGGACTCCAGGGACCCTCAAGATTCAAGGGGACTTAATCCCCAACTTAAAACGCGCCACGGGGCGCCTTTGCACAGTGGTGAAGGGAGGGCGGGGCTTCAGGTGACATGTGTGCAAACAGGCCCCGTGGCGCGTTTTAAGATGGGGAATTAAATCCTCTTCAATCCTGAGGGTCCTGGGGCCAACAAGCCCACCAGGTACCTCCAGTAAGCGCCACGGAGCTGCGTTGCAGAGTGTTGTAAAAGGGCGTGGCCTCTGTACACCTCTCTGCAACGCAGCCCCCTGGAGCATACTGGAGGTTCCTGGTGGGCTAGTTGGCCCCTAGGGACCCTCGGGATTGAGGAGGAATTATTTCTCCAACTTAAAACGCGCCACAGGGCGTGTTTGCAGACATGTCACCTCAGGCCCCACCCCTTCCTTCACCATTGTGCAAATATTCCTCTAAAATCAGCCTAACTACGAATTCCGATTTACTCACCTGTTATCAGGAGAGACCTCAGTGCTGCATCTTTGAGTTCAGTACTGATCCTGAAAAGTAATTTTAACCGTACTTACCAGTAACTTGAATTTCCTTCCATAGGCTAACATTGACTGGTTTCACTTGAAAATTCTTCTAAGTGTGGAGTTTTGGAACTTTATAATATTCCTCTAAAATCAACCGAACTACGAATTCCGATTTACTCACCTGTTATCAGGAGAGACCACAGTGCTGCATCTTTGAGCCCAGTACTAATCCTCAAAAGCAATTTTAACCGTACTTACCAGTAACTTGAATTTCCTTCCATAGGATATCATTGCCTGCTTTTTGCTGAAAAAGTTTCAAAGTGTCGATTTTTGAAACATACAAATATTCCTCTAAAATCAGCTGAACTACGAATTCCAATTTACTCACCTGTTATCAGGAGAGACCTCAGTGCTGCATCTTTGAGCCCAGTACAGATCCTGAAAAGTAATTCTAACCGTACTTACCAGTAACTTGAATTTCCTTCCATAGGCTAACATTGACTGGTTTCACATGGAAATTCTTCTTAGTGTGGAGTTTTGGAACTTTATAATATTCCTCTAAAATCAGCCGAACTACGAATTCCGATTTACTCACCTGTTATCAGGAGAGACCTCAGTGCTGCATCTTTGAGCCCAGTACTTATCCTGAAAAGTAATTTTAACCGTACTTACCAGTAACTTGAATTTCCTTCCATAGGCTAACATTGACTGGTTTCACTTGGAAATTCTTCTAAGTGTGGAGTTTTGGAACTTTATAATATTCCTCTAAAATCACCCGAACTACGAATTCCGATTTACTCACCTGTTATTAAAAGAGAACCCAGTGCTGCATCTTTTAGCCCAGCACTGACCATGAAAAGTAATTCTAACCGTATTTACCAGTAACTTGTATTTCCTTCCATAGGAATCCATTGTCTGGTTTTCAGCAGAAAAGTTTCAAAGTGTCGATTTTCACAAACTACAAATATTCCTTAAAAATCGCCTGTATGACTTAAATGCATTCTTTCAACTGTTTACAGGAGATGCACCAGTGCTGGATCCAGGATCCACCACTGAGTAAGAAAAAGTAACGATAACACTACTTACCTGCTAAGTGAATTTCCTCCCATGGGATAACATTGGTGATTCTATGTGAAAAAGTTTCTAAGTGTCAACTTTTAAAATACAATAATATTCCTTAAAAATCAGTACTGTAACCAAAACGCTTTTACTCAACTGTTTACAGGAGATGTCCCAGGACTGAATCTAGGATCCAGTCCTGTGGTTAGAAAAGTAATCCATAAAGTAACTAATTGCATTTAACTTGAAATTCACATTGAGTCAATGTTGCATTGTGTTTGAAATTGTGTTGCCCATTGCAACAACTGTAACTACTGTACTTAAAAGTCTATTGCCTATTTGCAAAGTATTTAAACTAAAGTAATTAATTCTGAGAAAGTATATTTTGTAATGTAATGTATAATGTAATTACAATGTAATTTAAATAAAATATCTAAAAATAAATAGTTTAAAAAATGTAGTAAATCAGTATCAAAAAAATAAATATAACAATTAATACATTTAAAAATTGTCATTTACAAAACCTTTGAAATTCACTGAAAAAAACCATAGGTTTCAGACATGTTATAGTTAGGAATTAGCATTTAAAAAACCTTTGAAATTCACTGAAAAAACCATAGGTTTCAGGCACGTTATAGTTAGAAATTAGCATTTAAAAAACCTTTGAAATTCACTGAAAAAACCATAGGTTTTAGGGACAGTTATAGTTAGTTGGACATTGCACTCATACAAAACCCGTGAAATTCCCCTGTTATAGTTAGTTCAGGTAACTATAACTCGCGCCCCCGCAATGCACTGCTGATGACGTCACATATTACATCACTCATGACATGGTCAGTGACATCACTGATGACATCACTGATGACATCTCAAATGACATCACTGATGACATCATCCAGTGATAATCAGATGCACCTCCTCACACCCTAATATAACCTTTGATACACCCACTCTAAATTACAGACTGCCATTCGCAAAACCATAGACACTCCAACACCAATAACTACATACCCACTCACTGATTCTTAGGTCTACACACACATCCACTCACTCACCCGTACAGTCCCTCATACTTACGGTCACTCAGTACAGGACTATCATATGCACTCATACTCCTATATAGACACTCAAACACCGCCACTCATCCATAGATGTACTCACACACCTAGTCAGTCATGCAAATAATTAAACACACTGCCATTTACTCACCTATACAGTTATACACACACCAGCTCACTTACTCATACAAATACTAGCACATTCTTACGCTCTTATACAATCACTGATACAAGCACACACTCATCCATACAGTCACTCTCACAATCACACACTCTCGCTTATAGCTATTTATATACTCCAACACACATATATACTGCCTTTCACATATGTAGTTACTCACACATGTACCACTGGGACATACATTTACTCACTAACACACTCTTACACACACTAACCCACCCATACAGTCTATCACAGATGCACTCTTGAAACCATCCACCCAGTGACTCACCCACTCACACATCTATGCACAGAGTCGCACACACCCTACCCACACAAACACTCAGGCAACCATACAGATACTCAGACAACCAATCAATAACTCATGTAGACACTCATGTAGCTATTCACAAACCCATGCAGCCACTTACACAGCAACAGACAGACAGATACAGACATTCACCCAGTTTAGTCACTAACCCATGCATTCAGTAAGATACGTTTAATCACTCACTTATAGAGTTAGTCACGCACCTACTAAATCATCCATACAGACACTTATACACCCACTCATTCTTCAATACGCCTTTCCCTATATATATTAAACATATTTAAACTTTACAGAAACACACAGTCACTGGATGATGTCATCAGTGATGTAATCAGTGATGTCATTTGAGATGTCATCAGTGATGTCATCAGTGATGTCACTGACCATGTAATGAGTGATGTAATATGTGACGTCATCAGCAGTGCACTGCGGGGCGCGAGTTATAGTTACCTGAACTAACTATAACGGGGGAATTTCTACGGGTTTTGTACGAGTGCAATGTCCAACTAACTATAACTGTCCCTAAAACCTATGGTTTTTTCAGTGAATTTCAAAGGTTTTTTAAATGCTAATTTCTAATTATAACGTGCCTGAAACCTATGGTTTTTTCAGTGAATATATATATATATATATATATATATCAGTGGTACTAGAGAAATGTAGATAAATGCTTTCTGCAAAGAGAACTGACTTAGAGTGAATGTGGGCTTTTTGTAACGTATATGAAAAATAATACATGCACTGAAAGGTGTCACATTGAAAATTATGCTTGCATGGTATTGTGCTAATAATTACTAAAAAAGAAAAATAGTACTTAATACTGACATGTATATCATGAAGAGAAATTATAACTGAATTAATGAGAAAAAGCCAAATGCATTTGCAAATGTGTGATCTTCAATAATATTAACACAACAGTGATTTAGCTATTTTTCCATGTAGGCCTCAATAGTTTTTCTTTCCTTGCACTAATGTAAAATCATGTGAGACAGTCACCTAAGCCCTGTGAGAATTATCTGTAAAGTCTCACTTCTGTTCTAGCTAACAATGGACTCACTGCCCACTAGAAGCATATTCAATAGAAATGTAGCAAATATTGTTGCAAACCCAGGGAAAGGCGCCTGGGAACGGATTGACTATAGACAAATGCAAGTACCTCCATCTTCCGGGGATGTGACGAAATGCTAGCTAAATGGAGCATAATTAATTTTAATGAGACTTACAAAAAAGGATTATTTAATCAATCCGGAATTGTATGACTTACCGATCACCCCATGACAACCAACCGTGAGTAACCAATGAAACCCCATGGACTGATGAAATGGATACGTTAAGGGGTGTAAACCATAGAACATTTGGAGAATAACTGCCCCATCTGGGGAGTAGACGGGGGCTGGTTGTCATTCACCTTTCCTGTCTGACATGCTGTCAGATTGACTTTTGATTCCTATCATTCCCTCTATGTCCCTTTTCCACTCGCTCTTGGTGGAATTGACACTAATGAACTGAACTTTACTTCACTGGTTGGCAAAGTTGAGCAGGAAATAACCTTTCAGCTGAGAGGTCATTTAACTCCTGCTATGGCATGCGGTGCTGTAGCTTGAACTTGAACTGAATCACCAGAAGATAGTCCTGAAGTGAACTGGCTTGCTTTGGTTTGTATGATTAATAACTGAATTTGTATTTTTTCCCATACTCTCTATAAGCTGAATCGTGCTGTCGAAATGATCTGTGCTAAACTATGTGATTATTTGCATTAACAAATTGTCATTCAAAATCTGTTCTTGAAATATACTCCTGATCTGTCTATGTAATTAGAGGCATTAGATAAATGTTTTTCCAGAACTATCTTTATCGATTCTGTCTCATTCTTTTGGTCATATCTATTTTCACAAGGAGTCTATATGTGTGGCTAAGGAAGGTTTTGTTTCAGGTTTGAGAAGATTATGGTTATGTTAGCAATTATCTATTCCAGGTCCTCATAGAATAATGAGGACCTGGAATAGATAAGGAAGGTTTTGTTTCAGGTTTGAGAAGATTATGGTTATGTTATCAATTATCTATTCCAGGTCCTCATAGGATAATTGTTTGCATCTTCCGAGTATTCTAGTCCCTATCAGCTCAACAAAAAAGATCCGTCGGAGGACCTAAGTCATGGTAATGGTGGTTAAAGAATAAAGAGATTATAAAAACTGGATGTGTTAGAAAATGGGCCTAGTGATATTGATTTATTGTGAGTGGTAAGAAACTTTTGGTAAGCTTTCCACTGCGTCAATAACATGTACCATGCCATTTATTCGGCAGCTTGAAATAAGCATTCTTCCCATAAATAAGATAAACTCCAGGAATCACAGGATTGCCCCCATCTAAAACCAACTTCCAAGTTGCTCAGACCTCAAAAGTATGATCAATTCACTCTCCCCTAGAAAGATAGTTTCATATTCATTCTTATCATCTGTATGCACAGCTTACTTTAATGTTGACAATCTAATGTCAATGCTCCAGTGTTCCCTGCTGTCTGATGATCCTTTTCTTCTTGTGACCAAATGGAAAAATGTGTTTCTCTAGTTGCATTTGTCTTTACTTCTCTATACATATCTTCTATTTGGTCTAAAAATTTCTTCTCAATGTCAGTGAGAAGACAGCTCAAATTGTGTCTATGTGCATAAGCAGTGTCTAACGTTTTAACTGGGGCAAAATATCTACTGGCAGTTTCAGTAATTTGAGCATATGAATGCCTATTCAGGTGTTTGAATAAAGGAACTTCTGAAAGAACTAAATCATTATTAGAATAGTAGTACTAGAATGACCCTTTCCATACAAAATACTCAACAGTAAACTACAAGTGATACCATATGTCAGGGGTAGGGTATATGATGGTAAGTAATGCCTTCAATGACTGAAACAGGTAACTGCATGCAAACATAATCTCTGGCTTCCACCGTATTGACAAACTCATAAAGCAAACTTGTGTAAGCATTTGATGTATAACCTCCTCTAGATAAATCTACACACAAGTTCTGCTCTCTTACTGAGAATAAACCTCCATCTACTTCATGTGATGATTTCTGCTCAGGTGTATGCTTCTCTTCTACAGTGCTAGTAGAATCTGACTATAATCCTACAAACAGTAGTATTAAGCTTAGCACTGTAATTGTTATTATTGCACCTAGTTATGTACATACATCTCCAGTTAGAATTATTAGTTTCCATACTATTTAGACTCAGTCCAAGTGGGTAGAGAAATTGCAGCAATAGAATCTTCCCTGTCAGTCTCCACTTGTGCAAACAGCAAAATCAGTCTTTATTTGCTTCAACTTTATTTACAAATGTATGTACAATCTTTGTAAAGCTTCCCTATCCCTACTCCATGTTCTTCTAGAGAGTAACCCTAATTTTATTCTTCTTCCACTCGGGCCTAGGTAATCTTCTTAAGCAACTCAACAAAGTTCATTCAACATCTCTAATAATAAAGGGACCAAGTTCATTAATGAGCATTTCTAATATCATGATTTTCAGTCCATAAACAAGCACAGGAAATTCCCCTGAATCTATATAGGGAAATTCAGCTTCAATTAGAACTAGGTGTCTTAAGGCACTCAGTCTTGTCGGGTAAGGTAGTTCAAAAGTAAGAAGAAAGTTCAGATAAAGGTTCGAAAGCTTCAGATGAATCTTCATTATTATTCCAGAATCTCCAAAATTTGCACTCACTGTCATCCGTAGTAAGATAAGTTCACTCAGGAGAAGAAGATCTCCTACAAGGCACCCTCAATCTCTTGGACCTTCTTAGATTAGGCCCTTCACTTTCGTCTCCACTCAGCTCAGGTTCACCAGATGATTCAGCTATGGGTGTTCTTTCAGAGGACAACTTCAGTCTTCTCCTCTCTTGATTTCTTGGTCAGCTTTCTTCCACCATCACTCGTGGTCCCACAGCAAGAGCTCCTTCGTTGGGGTTGAGATCTGACTCATTCAGCACCACAGTATCAGCTTCCTCCGAGTCAGTTTCAACTTCTGATTCATCTGGACCACCCCTCAGTTCGCTCTGGTGCTGTCTCAGGCTCTGTCTGGTCCGCTACAGCTTGGCTGACCTCTTCCCATGAGCCTCTCAACCACTTCTGCCGTCTCTACTGGGAGAGGTGCTGCTACTTTGTCAAGGGGACATGGGCCCCTCCGTGTGTGGGATGCGTACACCCAGATAGGAAGGCCACCACACTTCACCCCAGTCATAGTAACCAAGATCTGCTGGTATGTACCACACCAACGGGACTCTAGACAGTTCTTTCTCACATGCTTTTTCACTATGACACAGTCTCCGGGACTAAGATCATGACACTGTTCCTGATGTGGCGGGTCTGTATGCACACCACTACGAATATGTACCTCAATCCATTGCATACTGGCATCGCAACAAAATCCAACTGCATCCTGTTGAAAGGACTTTCGGATTTCCCTATATGACTCAATGTAACAGCAGTCCTTTTCCCCACATTCATTTGTTGACAAGTCACACATCTATGACAGAATGACTCAGCCATCACTTGAAACTTAGGGTTGAACCAAGTTTTCCTAAACAATCTCACCATAGCATCCCTTCCTACATGTGTTGACCCATGGTATTGCCTCGCTATCAGTGGCAAAAAACTATTGGGCAGTACTTGTCTCCCATCTCCTGAATCCCAAATGTCATCATCACGTTTCACACATCCTGCTCTACTACAACACTGCTGCTCGTCCTCAGTAACTTCCTCTTGCAATCTCTTCACTTCGTCCTATGTATCATCAATAGTCATCAGAAGGTTGAAATTGGTTTCTCCTGCTCCCTCATTTTTTTATTCACTATTGAAAGTGCAAACATATACAACACAGTAACGTGCAACCTCATCTGCATAATGATTCCCAACTGCAACAAAATAGTTTCCTTTACAATGGGCATAACACGTGACAACAGCAATCTGGTTAGGCATTTGTAAAGCCTTTAACAGTTTTCTCACATTTTCTCCATTGCGGATGGGGGACCCTGAAGAGGTAATGAATCCCCTTTGAGACCACAACTGTCCAAAGTCAAGAACAACACCAAAGCCATACTGGCTATTGGTGAATATTGTCACCCTCAACTGGTCTGAAACACAGCATGCTCGTGTAAGGGCAATCAATTCAGCCACCTGCGTGGAGAATACTCCTTGAAGCCAGGCAGCTTCCACCACTCCTGTAACGGTACAGACAGCATAGGCAGCCCTCAAATTTCCCTCATTGTCCCTTAGACAGGAGCCATCCACAAATATGGTGCAATCAGACTCGGGCAATGGCTCGTCCATTATGTCAGGACATGGCTTGGTGCACAAATCAGTGACGTTGAGACAGTCATGTTCTACTTCGATCTCATCTGCATCACAATCAGGGAATGGAAGTAAAGTGGCAAAGTTCAGAACTGAACATCTCTTCAAGGTTACATTTTCGGCAGCCAAGATAACCTGCTCATACCTAGGGGCAGATTTACGAGCCCCCTGCGCCACCAGTACGTCACTTTTCGTGACGTACTGGTGGTGCAGGGGGCTGCTCCATATTTACAAGGAGAGGAAAAGCCACCCTGCGTGACTTTTCCTCTCCTTGTAAATACGGCCCCTTCACACGCAGCACTTTGCGGTGAAGGGGCGTCCCATGGGTGTTGCTGTGGGTGTTCCCACGCAACACTCATGGAACAAGACACATCTCCAGAATTACGAGAAATCGTAACTCTGGAGATGCGTCTGAAAGCTACGCCACCCTAGAGGTGGCGTAGCGAGACGCACCGAGGAGAAATGTTTTCATTTCTCCTCGTTTTCCTCTTTCAATGCGTGCTGCATTCTGCAGCACGCATTGAAAGAGGAACATGGTTGTAGTGATTGTTTTTGTGCAGGAAGGTTCCCCATCCTGCACAAAAACAATCTCCCCACGACGCAGGCATCCTTGCACCATGGTGCAAGGGTGCCTGCCCCGGCGCATGGCTGCAGTTTGTGCGCCAGCGCAGGGGGAAGCACAAAGATGCGACATATTCTTGTAAATATGTCGCATCCCTGTGCTTCAAAACTAACGGAGTGTGGCGCAGCAAAATGACTTGCTGTACCCCGCTGCGTTAGTTCAACGTAAATCTGCCCCCTAGTGAGCCTGCTACTCTCAAATGCTGTGAAGGTGTTCTGGTCAACAATATTTCAACAGAGTATGGCACATATACAGTCAAAGGGTGGCCCATTATGATGCTTTCGCATCTCTCTATGCTGATAACTGTTGCTGCAACAGATTTAAGACATCCGGGCAACGCTGACACTACTGGGCCTAGAGTAGCTGAGAATTAGGCAGCTGGTCTACGGGCACTGTGATGTAGCTTGGTTCCATGTTGGAACGCTAAGTGGGTTTTGTGTGAAGATTCTATTGTGGACAGTTACTGGACTCGCTGATGGATGGGGTGTTTATTGTGTTCCCACTTCATTACAGGCACCTCCATGATTCTGAGTCACCACTGGGAGAGCAACACTTTCTCTTTCACTGCAGAGAAGCAAAAACGCTTTATTGTAGTCAGGCATTCCCAGTGCCCCCAGTGGAGTTAGAATAGCAAATTGGACCCCAACCACTATCCAGCACCTACCTTGAGGGATGTCACCTGTGCTGAGAGATGCCCCCTGTGGAGTAAGATTAGAAAATTAGCCCGCAGTCACTTTCCAGCACCTTCCCTTGCGGACACCCCCAGTGGAGTTAGAATAGAAAAATAGCCCCCCAAGCACTGTCCAGCACATTCCCAAATGGAAGACCCGTAGTGGATTTAGAATAGTAAAGTAGTCCCCCAACCACTGTCCGGCACCTGCCCTGTGGGACACCCCCAGCGGAGTTAGATCAGAAAATTAGTCCCAAAACCACTGTCCAGTACCTGCCCTGAAGGATGCACCATGTGGAGTAAGAATAGTAAATTAGACCCCCAGCCACTGTCCAGCACCTGCTCTGAGGGAGGCCCCAGTGAAGTAAGATTAGAAAATTAGCCCCCAAATCACTATCCAGCACCTGTGCAGAGGGGTGTCCCAAACGGGGTAATAGAAGAATAACCCTCAGTTACTAAGCAGAACCAGTCTAATATAGTTCAACATTTTTTATTATGCGTTGGATTAATTTTTTTGCTTGTAAATAATAACAACTTAATACTTACAATGACAGGACAGTCTTTTTCTGTTGTAAGACAGAGTATAGTGTCACTGGAAAGCAGGTGTGAGGACAGTTTACTTGTACTGTGGTAAAAAGCGACATTTGTAGATATTGAGAAAATATATATTCCACATATTGTGGCAACTTTGCAATCACCAAAATACTTGCAGCTGCTTTAAAGCATGGATATTGTGCAATTTTAATGTTAAGTGAAACACCCCCAGAGTAGTTTAAAGCTAAATTACCACCCCCCACCCCCACCCCTGGTACTGTCCATAACTGATCTGAGTGACTACTGAAGAGGAGTTACATTGCACCAAAAGTCTCCTTGGCACTCTCTAGGGCCAGAGTAAGGGATGTCCCCAGGTCACTTGCTTTGGGCAATTAACTGCTTGTTAATACACAGATTTTAAAATGTTCTATCACATTATCAATGGTTTTTGGAACAATTTGTCCTTCATAATATTCTGCAGTACATGTACTTAATATATAACTGTTTTTAGATAGAATTGAAAGCTTATTTGTGTAAACCATAGTAGAATGTGCTTACTTTAGTGGTATACCATTCGTTGTAAATAAATAAAGACAGCAGTGAAACGAGGAAGTTACCTGTAATTAAATAAAGATGTCCTCAAGAATGTATTTCTACATTTTATTTTGAAGCAGAAAATGGGTATATATGTTTGTACACTATACTTACTTTGATCACTAGGTGGCACTGTCTTGAAGTACAGCTTTTTTTGTCAGTGGAGGTCTCAGAGGCATCTGGTGGTGATCATTGTCACAGAGCATGTAAGTACAAAATGGTGGTCGGCTACATTTATACTTTGGGACTAAGGCAAGTATTTTTTGAAAAGAGAATATGTTTGGGAGGGCATTTTTAAAACAGAATTCAAACGTGATAGAATGATTTTTTTTAATGTGTTTTAGTTTAAAGCTTTTCATTTTGGGAAAAATAAAAGCCATTTTGAATTGGGGAACGTCGGACAATATTACTAAACTGTAAGGTAGGACTACAGGTCCATTATCTTACTGCATACACGCGTTCAGCAGAAACGTAACAGTAGTGCTTTTAAACTAATCAATGCATTTTCCCAAAGCAGTTACATTCTTTGGCTCATTTTAAACCTCCTCAAATGTGAAATAGTAAGTGAAATGTTAGTTTGACTGCACATTACTTTTGAACAATTAATGCAGTTTATTACCATTTATCGTTGCAATGGTAATCGTTATAAATGGACGCGTTAACATGGCGTTTATTGGTCCAGTATTTTCAATGGTTGTGTATGTGACGGTGTAATATTTGTATTCATTGTAGAAACTGGTGTAGTAATGCCAGATTCATTATTATACCTTTGTTGTAAAAGCTGTCGGGATTTTGGCTTATGTTATTGCGTCATTCATCCGATTACCAAGGAGGTAGGTTTCATGAAGCAATACCAGCAGTGGAGAGTGGCGTTTGAGGTATTGAAAGACGGTCCCATGCCTGATTTTATGGTTGAGGCCCTTTACATTCCAGGAGAGTGAAGTGAGCAGTGAATTAGTGCATGTCATGAGGGGTGGTCAGGGGGGGGATAGGCAAGGTAAAGCAAACCTAGAGCGCAGTGATAAACTGAAATAAACAAGCACAAAACAAATAAACATACGACAAGTGAACTTTGATCAGATCCAAACAAAACTCCCCTGACCCCACATTTCTACTCCAGAAGCATCTGTCACCCTTGCAAACAACTACCAATAACTAGGTGGGAAACAAACAAAAAGTGACCCAATGACACCCAATCCATCCCACTTAATCTGGCATTGATAAAAGGATATGGTGGTGCTGGCGGCAATCATGTCATTGTGGTTGGATGTGGCACCAGAAGCATCCTTAAGGACTTCCACAAAGCATAAGTTGCATCGATGGGCCTGTCCGTTAGTGTCCTCCGTGTGGGCCTCCAGCTCCGCAGACGTCTTCATGAGGTGGCTGACCGTGGACTTCACGGTGTCGTCAAGCTCGGATACTCAGCCCTCATTCTCTGTGACTCTGTCTGTCACTTTCCTGAGATCCTGGAGTAAGAAAGGAGACCTCCACTCCAACCATGCCAATCTTAGTCTCCAGCATGAAGCGGGTGGCTTGAATAGCCTGGAGGATAGTGTTGGTGCTATCGGGTGTTGCTGGCTGTCCTGCATGGTCAGGTGGGACTGTTGAGGGTCCCTGGGCAGTCATGATAGGGGCCATGTAATGGTCAATTTTGGCCTGGGAGGGAGCTGACATCTTGTCATGGGCCATGGTGGAGCTCAAGAGGGGTTGCTGGCAGGTCCACCGCTTGTAGGTCACAGGAGGCATAGCACCCCAGCCCGGCCCGCTTGTCTCCCCGGTGAAAGAAGCCAGGATTAAAAAGGGGGAAAAGAAGGGGGTGTTACAAGCAGCTGAGAACAAACAAGGGGGTGTAAGAGGGGGTTGAGTGGGCCAGCAGTGATGGGTGAAGGGTGGCAGGTTCCCTGGGGGGAGCAGAGATTCATGGCACAGGGAAGAGGGGCACCCGGTTGGCGTGATATAGTAGCTGGGGACCCTGTGGTTATTGTGGGTGTCTGCAGCCAGGGGCTGAGGGAGTTTGGCCGGGCGTGGCACCCCCATGTGATGGATGTCCCGCCCGGTGACCACCGACTGTTGATCTGCCTTGCCCTGAATAATGACCTCCGATAGCACATGGCCTGCTTCAGGCAGTGGAGTTGCCTGTATTGCTGCGACCCGCCTGTGAGTAATCTGATCCCGCGATGACAATGCTTAACCTGCCGTGTCTGCTCCCGCTCCATAGCTGTGAGTATCGGCTCCACCGGCCATTTGTATTTTTCTTAGTTTTGCCCCAGTGGCCCGGAAAAGGCCTGCTCCTGCTGGTAAAGCCCTGACGATATCCCTAGTGGGGAGCGGTTGGGAGGCCAAGTGCTGGATTAGCACGGGATGTGATAGCGGAGGCTGTTGACCTCTGGTGTCTTGACTGGTTACTCCAGCACTTCTGGCTCCTAGAGCAGCCCATGTTCCTCTGCCACTTTTTTCATCAGGAGCTGCCCCCTTACCTGGTCCTTCCAGCCATCTGTTTCCCTTTTCGCCCTTCGTGACGCAGCCCGACCGAAGTGCCATGCTTATTGGGAAAGTGATTGGACTAGGCTGCCCTCCGATGTGCAACTGTCAGTTCTAATCCATGGCTCTCTTCTTCATGTGGCTTGGCAGCTCGAGCATGCATTTGTTACTGTGCCGGACTGGCAATTGGCAATTTTGAGTCACCTGTGTTTTTGGATCTGTCTTTGGTCAATTTTGGGATTCTCTTTGGGCTTGGATAGCCCTCCATTTTGAGGTATTCGCCCCTCTCTAAGATGACGGCCCAATGCAGCAACTGCAATAGAAAAAGGCTTGCCTCTACTTGACTCTGGAAAGGAAAGGAGTCTATTTACACACAGTATTTCAGAGCCTCCATCAGGACTGCCATTTCTCATTGGTAATGAGTTGTTTTTCTTAGTGTCACTGTTAATGATTCTGCTTCTTTAATAGACCTTTTGATAGTGAGCTACTTCTATTTGACTAGTTTTCCTCATTGAAGAATTTTTCAATTCCACCTTTATACTCCCTGACAATACTGTTGGTTCTGTATTAACCTCGTTGTGGGACAAATTAATCAATGATCAAATGGCACATTTGACATTTATGCACAGCCTGGTTTATACTTATTGTGGGCAAACCAATCCTTGGTTCAATTTACATCCTTAAATGTTGTCATCAACATCAATCATGGACTTAAACTAATTATGCACTAGTGACAATTTGCTTGTGCAGGTTGACCTCAATGCATTCAAGATTTTATACCCTCCTAACCTTTCTAAAAATGCAGCTAAGAACTTCAAACATAAACTACTTAAACAGAACTCTGAAATGCTCATATCAGAAACTTATTATTGTGCAAGAAAAGGAACCGTGATTATTGACTTAATTTTCTTCACTAATAGAAGAGCACAATGGAGAAGAGCTGTACCCTTAGTTCCAAAGTTCCCTCGCCTACCTTCAAGGCTGAAGCAACTATCTCCCTTTACAATATTGGGAACATCCTCATTCAATCTTCTGATTATAATCTTGAGCAGTTTGATGCAATCTTCTTGAGGATCAAAAATGTTGTGGTAAATAATGGCCTCTCCGCACGCATAACTCAATGACCTTCCCCCGCACCACGAATGAAACACAGGCTTCAGCTAATCCTACCCCTTCCATGTCACCTATGCCTCCTCATGACCTTTCCTACCTCTCCAACACAGTTACAGCTGTTGCTGGCCTCTGTTCTGCTACCTCCACTGATGATTCCCGCCCCTTCCCCATACCCCAGTTATCTGAACATTCCCCTCCTTCAGTTCTTAGCTATGCAGGAAAGAATGCACACAGTTCAAATATGAGCATCAGCCCTCACCAAAAATAATTTTTCTCCCATTGCAAGGAAGGACACCTCCCACCTCCCTCTCAGCAGCCCATCAAGTAACCCACTTGAATACTACGACCTCCAACTGTTATGCAAGGACCTCTCAGCAGCCCTTGAGGTCCGCCATTGATCCTCCTTTGAGTCCCCTTCATACCTCTCTCCCAGTTAGCACCCACAGTACACCTTCTACTGGCTCACTTCCTTCTAGCACTTCCCCTTCCACATCATTTAATTCATATGGCTTCTGGTCTACTGAACAATCCCCTTTCCGCCCTTGTAAATTCCCACTCATCCTACTTCCACTACTCTCCAAGCCCCTTTTTGGACCCTCCCTCCTTGGAGGACAAACTTGCCAATTTAAACCAAGACTTTCACCTTGTTAAAGCTGATCTCCAGAACCTCATAATCATCACCTCGAAGCTTGAGAAGCTCTGGAATCCCACTTGACACCTGGAGTTATCAGGACCCCGCATTCAAAATGATATAAGCCACATACTAGGGCAGGCAGAACTTCCCCAGGCTCGAATCATCGACTAATGAGAATGTTGAGATCTGGCACTGGAGTTGCCGTCCTAATCTCAACCATTCTAATAGACCCCAGAGGGTTATTAACCATTTATCTGATGTGGATGTTCACTCCCTTTTGTTATATTATCCCTCTACTCTCAAGGACTCGCTATGCACGCCGGTCTCAATCCAGACCATCTCCTCTGACCTGCTTAGAGAGCCTAGTTTTAACTTGCGATCCATTAACAAACATAATCTAGTACATGTCCCCACAACTCATCATGAAGTATTAGGAACTAAGGGGCATATTAGCAAGACCCACGTTAAAATTATCGCCGTTTTAGCGGCAGGAAACTGCCGCTAAAACGGCGGTAATGGGCTTGCTAATATGCGTTATGGAATTCCAATAGAAGCCCAGGTTAGATGTCCTGCACATCTAACCTGGGCTTCTATTGGAATTCTATAACGCATATTATCAAGCCCATTATTGCCGTTTTAGCGGCAGTTTCCTGCCGCTAAATTTACATCCTTAAATGGACGGCGTTTCCACCATCAGGATTAAAATGCAGGTTTCCGACAGCCTTACCATGTCGGCCTTTCAGACATGTAAAGGCTGTTGGAGAGCGACTTGGGGGCCTCTAGCAGGGCCCCCTTCCCCCTGGCCTTATGGTTGAGGCCTTGGGGCGCACCTATGATGATGTAATTTTATGAGGTGAGCCTGAATATAGATTTGTGAATCTTGATTTTCAATTCTAATTTGGATAATTATGACACATGGGTGACTATGAGATGTACCCTCTGGGCTTTTTCTCTTCTTTTCTTCTAGGATACCATTTCTCTAAGATACCTGTTTTTTTATATCATTTAATGACAGGTTCTATGTTGAATTTTTCACTGTATCCAAACATAAAGTACACATGATTTATAAATATTTTCCCTTTCTTCTGTAAAACGAACAAAGACATCTGAGAACAAGATGGGCACTCCTTCTCCCCAGAACCTGAGCACCAGGGTGTTTTGGGTGATGGGTGTAACTGAATAATATGACATTCTAATTCTGTATATACTTAATTTGTAGCCCTGATGAAGTCAGTGATGTTTACGCATCGATCTGACGAAACACGTGTTTCCTATCGAAGCATTCTCTGTCTTGCGCAGGTGCAGGCAGCATGGAGGGGATGATTGCTCGTCTCCCTTTTCCTGTGGTCTCGCGCAATCGCTCCAGTTTTCCTACCAGTTCTCGCGAGAGCTGACGTCTCGAACTGTCTGACAAAGAGCGGAAGCTGCGACAAGAGGGAGTGGCGGCCGGAGAAGTGAGTCCCCCTGGGGGTGACGATAAAACACCTCTTTTCTCTGATGTGAATCGTGCCTAGGGGGGGAAAAGCAAATGCTAAATGCAAGTAATTCAATAATTATAGGTTATACATTTCAGGCTACAGATCAAAAATAATACATGAAACACAGTCCACTATGATAAATATACACACAACCATGTTATTTGGTTGTATAGATTTATCAAAATTCTTTATTCAAAGTGTTGAAAGTACTTATTAATCAATATCAAAATATATTTTTTGTTTGTTAATTTTCTGATAAATATTGATTTACATATAAAACATACTACAACACACTCACATATCCATGAAAACCATGTACATAAACACATAAAATACACAGGAACAATCAATTGACTTTGCTGTATTTTAAGCATATGAATAGAAAAAGGAGCAGATGAACTGTGAACAATTCGATGGCTGGCGGTAGATGGAAGCTACGTGCGTTTTGGCTGGGGTGCCTTCATCAGGGGGACCGTCTCAACTTTCTCTATTTTATATGCGTAAAATATGAATCTGGGTGCTGAGATTAAGATCAATGTTTCTAATAGTGCTGAGCACCAGGGTGTTTTGGGTGATGGGTGTAACTGAATAATATGACATTCTAATTCTGTATATACTTAATTTGTAGCCCTGATGAAGTCAGTGATGTTTACGCATCGATCTGACGAAACACGTGTTTCCTATCGATGCATTCTCTGTCTTGCGCAGGGGCAGGCAGCAAGGAGGGGACGACTGCTCGTCTCCCTTTTCCTGTGGTCTCGCGCAATCTCTCCAGTTCTCCTACCAGTTCTCGCGAGACCTGATGTCTCGAACTGTCTGAGACAGAGCGGAAGCTGCGACAAGAGGGAGCAGCGGCCGGAGAAGTGAGTCCCCCTGGGGGAGAAGATAAAACACCTCTTTTCTCTGATGTGAATCGTGCCTTGGCACAGACTACTGAGCACGAGAAGCTGGCCTAGCCGTGGACCATTCCCCAGCCAAGTTACGGAACCAAAACGGCCTTTGTCAGGAACAAGGTGCTGTTGCTGCCAGCCGAGGCTGTGGGGAGGGGCGTTGGCTCTCTCTGCCCCATCTTTGGATTTTAGGAGCAGTGTAACGCTCCAAGAATGGAAGCATTTGCCAAGTACGACTTCAAAGCCACAGCCGATGATGAACTAAGCTTCAAGAGAGGTGACGTGCTGAAGGTTCTTAATGAGGAGTGTGACCAGAACTGGTTTAAAGTGGAGCTCAGTGGCAAAGACGGTTTTATCCCCAAGAACTACATAGAATGAAACCACATCCGTGGTTTTTGGGTAAAATTCTACGAGCGAAGGCCGAAGAAATGCTTGGTAAACAGAGGCACAATGGGGCTTTTCTCATCCGAGAGAGTGAGAGCGCTCCTGGGGATTTCTCCCTCTCTGTCAAATTTGGAAATCATGTCCAGCACTTTAAAGTGCTGAGAGATGGTGCTGGGAAGTATTTCCTTTGGGTAGTGAAGTTCAATTCTCTCAATGAGCTGGTTGATTACCACAGGTCCACATCTGTCTCCAGGAACCAACAGATCGGCTAAAAGGGACTACTGAAGAATATGGATCAAAAGAATAATTCGACTTGAAATCAAGAAGAATTGTATTGATTTAATTTGATGTATTTGATTATTATTGGAGCTGCTCCCTGGATCTCATAGCAATGTTTCTGTTTCCCTGCTCATTTGACAGCGGGCAGGGATACACACATGCTCTGCTTTCAGCAGGTAGGAGCATTTTCTGCTCTTGCTTGCTGAAAGCAGATCACTGTTGCCATAGCAAACTGCAATGTCCCACGGGTGGGCACCTCGGGACATTGCTGGAGCCGGCCCTGGGGGGGCTGTCCCCAGGGCCATGTAGGGCTCCACAAGGGGGGCTGTGTGGCCCCCTCCAATGTAATTAAGCCCCGGGGGAGGTGATCCCCAGGTCTACAGGGACTGTGTGGCCCCCTCATGTAATTTTAGAGAGTTGCCCCAGGGAGGTGGCGGTCCCCGGGGTTGTGTGGGGGGCCAGAGGCCCCCATGCATTATTTTTTCATTTTTCATTTAGCCCTGGGAGGTGTGTGGCCCCCCACATTTGTCTCACTTAGCCTGGGGAGGTGGCGGTCCCCGGAGTTGCAAGGCTGGCCATAAGGGCCTCCCCCGCATTCATTTAATTAAATAGCACTGGGGAGGTAGAGGTCCCTGGGGCTGCAAGGGGCTGTGTGTGCCCCCCACATCAGTTTGAACATTTTGCAACAGGAGGTGGCGGTCCACAGGGTAGGGGGGTGCCATGGGTACTCTCCAGCGGCATTACTATAAAAACCTGCCCCCGGGACCTGGCCCACCCGGAGGCCACGTTTCGTATTTTTTTTACATTTCGGCGGGAGTGCCGGATCCAGCGTGACTCCCGCCAAAAATGTTTTTAAAAATGCTTTTTTTGCCAAGAGGCCTAGGGGGTCACAAGATAGGCACTTCCTTGAACCAACATCTACCTTCCTGCCAAAGTAATTTCATTCAGCAGTTCAGGCTGTAGCTGTGTCTAAAGGTCCTATGGGAATTAACATGGGGAAAATGCGCTTTTAAGCACCCTCTGGTTCTCGGCCCCCTCTTGACAGAACACCCCGAAACTTTCAAGATAGCAGCTGAAGTGAGCGTCGTATTAGTTTTGAAAACTTTATGAAGACTCATCAAATGGCACCAAAGTGATTGGCAAAACAAAAAAGCTTTTCCTATGGAAACTATAAATATAAATATATGGACATATATACATATATTTATATATATGGATATATACAGTGAATATATAAATATATTCACTGAAAAAAACAAAGGCTACAGGGATGTTATAGTTAGGCTCACATTTCAGTAATACAAAACCAGAGAAATTCAGCAGTTATAGTTATCTGAGCTAAATGTAACTTACACCCCCGCAATACACTGCTTATGACCTCACATATTACATCACTCATGACATGTTCAGTGACATCACCAGGCCAATTTTTCGTTCCAGAGACCCCATTCCTCGGGGCCTGGCCATAATTCAAAAGTGGAGAGGACTGTGCTGCCTCCCCCTTCCAATGGAGTAGAGGGGCCATGTGGCCCAACTACCCAGGCCAATTTCAGCCCCAGGGTCCACATTCCCAGAGGCCCGGCCATTAACAAATAGGGGAGGGGAGATGTGCGTCCCTCTCCCCTGGCCGATTTTGGCTCCAGGGACCTAAGCTCCCGGGACCTAGCCATTGACAAATGGAGAGGGGCAATGTGCCAATATCGGTCCATGGGACCCCGTCACCTGGCCATCTCTCCTGGGTGCCCCCGAGGGCACCCAGCGTGCAATGGGACCGCAGAGTGGGCCTCGAGACCCCTGCGGTCCCAGTCGACTTCCCGCCTCCTATGGGAGCCAGCATATTTGCATGCAGGGGAGCAGGTGAAAACTCTGCTTTTTGCAAGCCGTAGGTGTTTGACTGCTCTGGCTTGCAGAAAGAGGAGTTATGTTTGCTTTTGCTTGATGGGAGCTGTCACCTTCCGTCAAGCAAAAACAAGCAGCTACCTCCCGAGGGTGGGCATCCTGGGAGGTAGCAGGAGCCAGTGCTGGGGGGTGGTGGTTCCCAGGGCCATCCATGGCTCCACAAGCGGCCCCCTGCCATTGTAGTATTTAACCCCGGGGAGGTGATGGTCCCCGGGACCATGGGTTCATGACAGACCACCTACATTAATTTATTTCAGCCCCGGGGAGGTGCGATCCCGTGGCTTTTATAAGCCCTAGGAGGGGGGCCCATGCACTCCCCTCCTTTTTAAAAATTATTTATGCCCGTCGGGACCTGGCCCACCCGGGTGCTCATTTCAAAATAAGCACAGGAGACAGTGCTTGGTTTTTTATTTACAATTCTGCAACAAATCCACAGATCCACCCACGTATTCAAGGCAACATTGAAAAAAAATGTTTTTAATCCCCACCACCACATCTAGGGCGTCAGGGTATTCCTACCCTGCCCCGTTTTCTTTTTTCTTTTAAATTTTTTTGTGGGACTTGGCTCAAGTCGAGTCCTACGATGGCTACCACCACTTCCTGGTTGAAGTTTTGGCAGCCAATTAGATTACAGCACATGGACTGTCGGATCCGAGGAGGATTTCATAAAATAAAGGAGGCTCATGGGGATCCTGAGGATCTTTGAGCCCCGGGGACCACCACCTCCTCTGGGCTTTTTTTTTTTTTTTAAATAATGGAGGGTGGCCACACAGATCCCCCCTCCTGGTCTTCTAGAAGTCTCAGGCACCACTACACCCCCAGGACTTTGTTTTTAATAAAGGAGGAGGGCCATGCAGACCCCCACCTGGGCTTCTTGAAGCCCTGGGTGCAACCACCCCCAGGGGCAATTAAAACAATTGGTGGGGGTGCGTGGACCCCCTGCATTTTTTAAGATGGAGGGGGGCTGCACAGTCCTGCTCCTGGGCTGTTCTCGGCACTGGGGACCACCACCTCCCCGGGGTTGCCTGTGCAAACAGAAGGAAGGGGGTCGCGCAGCCCCCTTCCTGGAGCCTTACATGGCCCTGGGGACCACCACCGCCCAGGCCCATCTCCTGCTGTGTCCTGAGGTGCCTACCCCCAGGACATAGCTGTTTCCATTAGCCTGCAGCTCCTGCCAAGCTGAACACTCAGATTCCAGAGGGCGGGAGCTGTCAAAGTGCTCCCACCTGCTGGAAGCGGAAGTTTCATCTCTTTTCATACCCGCAGACATGTGAGCAGGGAAAGATATGAAACAGATTGCTCCTGCACAGAGCGAGCTGCCTTTCCAGCAGCTCCATCCATGCAGAAGCAATGCCGGCTCTTGCAAGAGGCAGGGAGCTGACTGGGACTGTGGGGACCTTGAGGCTCCCCCGCGGTCCTGGGGAAAAAGAGCAGAAAGAGGCAAAACAAAGGTGATAAATTAGCTGCAAGAAGCAAACTAAAGGTGATAAGCTGGCAGAAAAAGGCAAAATAAAGGTGAGAAACAAGCAGAAAAAGGCAAAATAGAGGTCAGAAACCAGCAGCAAGAGGCAAAATAGAGGTGAGAGACAAGCAGAAATTGGCAAAATAAGCTTTAGAAACGAGCATAAAGAGGCAAAATAAAGGCCAGCAATGAGAAAAAAAAGAGGCAAGATAAAGGTGTGAAACAAGCAGAAAGAGGTAGAATAAAGGTCAGCAATGAGCAGAAAGAAGCAAAATAAAGTTGAGAAACGGGCAGAAAGAGGCAAAATAAAGGTCAGAAACAAGCAGAAAGAGGCAGAATAAAGGTCAGCAACAAGCAGAAAGATTCAGAATGAAGGTCACAAACAAGCAGGAAAAGTCAAGATAAATGTGAGAAAGAAGCAGAATGAAGGTCAGAAATGAGCTGAAAGAGGCAAAATAGAGGTCAGAAGCGAGCAGTAAGAGGCAGAATAAAGGTCAGAAAGGAGCAGAAAGAGGCAGGATAAAGGTCAGATACGAGCAGAAAGAGGCAAAATAGAGGTCTGCAACTAGCAGAAAGAGGCAAAATAGAGATCAGCAACTAGCAGTAAGAGGAATAATAGAGATCAGAAACAAGCAGAAAGAGGCAAACTAGAGGTCAGAAACGAGCAGAAAGAGGTAAAATAAAGGTCAGAAATGTCCCTGTAACCTTTGGGGTTTTTCAGCGGATTTTAACAGTTTTTTAGTGTTATTTCCTAAATATAACGTCCCTGTAATCTTTGGCTCTTTTAGTGAATTTTGAAGGTTTTTAAAATTGTCTTCCTAACTGTACCCTGTGTCCTTAGAGAGTGGGTGTGTGAGTGGCTCTATAGGTCAGTGAATATGTGTGCGAGTGGCTGTTTAGATCCATCAGTGGGTGTCTGGGTGGTTTTGTGGGTGAGTGCATGGGTGTCGGAGTGGCTGTATAGGTCAGCAAGTTGGTGTGTGAGTAGCTGTATGGGTCGGTTACTGGGTTTGTGAGTGGTTGTATGGGTCTGTGAGTGGGTGTGTGAGTGGCTGTATAGATTTGTTAGTGGGTGTATGAGTAGCTGTATCACTCGATAACTGGGTTGGTGACTGGGTGTGTGAGTGGCTGTATGGTCCTGTGAGCGGTTGTGTGAGTGTCTGTATAGGTGTATGAGTGGGTATATGAGTAGTTTTGAGGGTGTGTGAGTGGATTTGTGAGTTAGTGAGTGTGTGTGTGAGTGGCTGTATGGGTTTGTGAGTGGGTGTGTGAGTAGGTGTTGTCATGTAGTTCCTATAAACCTATATAGGTTCTGCACGTTTAGACAACATACACTGTAGGACTGGTGTCCGGACTGATTCTAGACACCCCTACCGAGTATGTTAGCCTGTATACCAGCTAGCTCACAGTGCCACTAGAAATCCCGGGAAACAGCCTTTACAACAGAAGCATTACAACGCATGCCATTACAGCGCATGTTGTTACAACGCGAAAGGCTTGTTGCAGGGGGTTAACTCCAACACCTTCCCTACTGTTGCACACACTGGAGTTGGAATAGTAAATTATACTATTCCAACTTCCAGCGCACCCCCAACAGCAAGTCAGGGTAAAGGTATGCATTGTAACGGCATGCGTTGTAATGGCATGCGTTGTAATGTCATACAACTGAAATCCCTCTTACCAAGGAGAGAATAGTTCTTGGCAACTATCGAACATGATATCCCTCAGGATCGTGGAAACAGTGTAATACTTTTTGCTCAGTCACTCGTGCTCACTTCATTTCAGAGAGATACACAGAATAAACGGTGGGGGAGTTTTTCAATAAGTATTTATTGAACCAGTGTAATTCTAGTGTAAAATAGGTGTGCTGAAACAACCATTAGACAGAAACAGATATACATGATTAGAAGCACTATCAGAGTAAAAGGATGGTAGATTTCTACCATCGTGCTAAAACAATGAATACAGGCAAGTATATAAAATACATGAAAGTAATAAATGCGTACTCCTATGATGCGACCCTAACTAGATGTACCTAAGTGTACCTAGCATGTATGTAGGTGTAAAGCCAAGAATCCCTCTAGGATAAAATCAACACCGTTACCTGAAGTGAGAGACTGTGGGACCCGTTTTGGTCTCGAGATGGACACCCCGCAAGGGATGTCTGACCACTGCGAGCTGGAGTGTCTGCATGCAGGAGTCTCAGCGTCTTGCGTCAGTGTGTCGGCATGGAAGTCCTTTTCTCCTCTGACTATCTCAGCAAGATATGGTGTTTATATACCCAAAGTGGTACCCTCAGGGGTTCTACCTTGCTGGGTCATGTCGGACTTAGGATGACGGAAGGAATGACCCTTATACATAGTTATTATGCAGGAGATGGTAGTCCTGATGAGTTTCCAAGAATCCTCATGCATACTGGATGAGGCCAGTTTTAGGGAAAACCCTATGTCCTGTAAGCAGTATCGTAACTAGGTAAATGGTCAGTCCCAAGAACCGTTATGTAGTGTAATGGTAGGGGAGAATATAGGTGAAAGGTTAGGTGACTACCCGAGCCTATATTCGGGTACCTATATGAAACATAACACTGTAAGGCTCTGTGAGTGGGTGTGTGAGTGACTGTGTGGGTCTGTAAGTAGGTGTGTGAGTGTGAGTGGTTTTATGGGTTTGTGAGTGGCTGTACGAGTCTGTGAGTGGTTATGTGTGTGTGTGGTGTGTAAGTGGCTTTATGGGTATGTGAGTTGGTGTGTGACGGGTTTTATGGGTGTGTGAGTGCATGTGTGAGTGAATGTATGGCTATGTGAGTGGGTGTCTGAGTGAATGTGTGGATATGTCAGTAGCTGTGTGAGTGACTGGGCCAGAACAGAACTTTACCTGCCCCTTTATCCAACAAGTGTACACATTTTTCACAAAATATCGACCAAACAGGAGTACTTTCTACTGGTTAATTAGTAAGTCCCCCCCTCCAACCCCGCCAATGCACATCACTCTTACACCTCCCCCCCCGGATTTGCTACCATGACTCCCAAAACTAACCCCTCCCTCTTTCCACACCCTCTCCCTCCGCACTCTTACCCAATCCTCCCTCCTCAAAACTTCTCCCCTTCCCTCTCTTTGCCTGCTCCCCTATTCTCCACCAGACAAACCGCATCATCATGTCCCACCTCAATACCATCCACACACCATGCCCTCCTCCTGCCCTAACCGTCAAACACCCCGCCCTCACCAAACATGGACCCAACTCTTGGACCATTCCTTACCCTCCCAACCTCTCAAAAAATGCCAAAAAGAATCTTAAACACAAACTCCTAATCCGACATCCTGAAACCCTAATCAAGACAACTACCACAGCCCCACGTCCCCCATTAAAACTAACTATATTTTCTACACCAAACGCCCCTCCAAATGGAAGAGCACCTTTTTACGCCACCTCCCAGTATCTAGTACAATTAAAATCCCCCACGGTTACAAACTTGCCACTTCTCCAACCTCTCTTTTCCCTGGTGAAATAGCCATTTCCATCTACAAAACTGGAAACATCCTGATCCAAGCCTCAGAGCAGCACCTCACATTTTTGAACTCCTCTTCAGCACTCTTTCTGACCAGCTGTCACTACCTACTCCCCCCAACACCCTCCCAATCCCAAAACCCCTCCTGGCTCCCCACAGCCGCCCCAACTCCTAACCCTCTCCCTAACGACAGTCCCTCTCTTGAACTCTCCCCTGTTGCAATCCTCTCCCCCCTCCCCACACCAGCTCCCTCCCCTGCCCCCTCCTGCTCTCCTCCGCCTCTCCGAGACAAACCCCACACCCCCAAGACACTCCTATCCGTTATGACACAGCCCTCTCCTTAACTCCTATTCTGCCTCCCCCCCTGGACCTAGCCTCCCCCCTCCTCCCCTAATACACTCCTCCAAACTCCTATGTCCCCTTATGACCGCCCACCTCCAGCACCCTATCACCTCCCTAGCACCCCTCCTCCCCCTCTAAACCGTCCAATAACGAACATAACGCCTCATACTCTTGCCCCTTCCTCCACAAACTATAGCTCCACCCATTACGTCGCTACCACATCCCCCCGTGCCTCACACTCTCCCATCACCTCTCCCCCTTTCCCCCCACTCCCCACCAGTCCATCATACAACACGCCCATCCCTCCCTCCCAACACCGGCCCACACCCCACCCCCTCCCCTGGCCTTCCCCACTCCCCGTTAAAAGCTGTACTCCCTACATCAACCCCTCCTGGCGAACCGCCATCTCCAAGCTATAAACCTTCTCACCCTAACCAATCCGTCCCTAACTCCCCCCCATTCCAGCCACTTCCACTTCCCTCCTCACCAACCTCAATCAAACACTTCGTAACTTGGAATACAATCTCTCTACCCTGGTTACTGAACTTACCCTTCTCAGAAAAGATTTCAATCGGTTCAAATCCGACAAACCCACAGCCCGCCCCCCCTGGCCCTCTGCCCCACATGCTAACCCTCGAAAACGCCCATACCCCAAGCATTGGTTAACAACGCCTCTCCTCACCCGCTCTCACAGACCCCTTCGAACCTTGAATACCTACTCCGCCTCCGTCCTCTCTGTCCTCTGCAGTACTTACCTCAACAAACCCCCACCCAAAGATCTGTCACCCCCTCACTCCAATATTCCTGTTATCTTGGGGACTAGCAGAATTCCCGACTATCCTAGCTCCCCCAGACCCCCCTCAACTCACCACCATTCAACTACTCCCCGCCCCTAACACCAACACTAAACCCCTTACCTGCATGCTCGTGAACTGCCGCTCAGCCGTCCGGCATGCGACCGAAATCTCAGAAACCATTCTTAACGAAGATGCCGACATCGCCTTCCTCACTGAAACCTGGCTCAAAGATCACTCTACACCCATCCTTGACCTTCTTGCCCCCCCGGCTACTCTATTCTCAGAAAAGACAGACCGGAAAAAATAGGGGGGGGGCATAGCAATCATTTTTAAAGAGGAGCTACAACTCTCCCCAATCAATAACACTGACTACACAACCTTTGAATACTTAGGAGCCGAACTTAAAATGAAAAGCTCCCCCCCAATACGACTGCATAATATCTATCACCCACCTGGTGAACCCCTTCCCTTTGCCAAAGAACTATCGGACCTTCTAACTAAATCGCTACTTTCCAACTCCAAAAATATCTTCCTAGGAGATCTTAACCTGCACTGGAATGAATCCGATGATCCCACAATCAACCTTCTCAATAACCTTCTTGAGATTAGTGACCTCAAGCAACTCTGCCACTCCCCTACCCACGCCAAAGGAGCTATTCTTGACGCCATCATCTCCAACCCTGATTTGACATCCTTAACCAACATCATCCCTATCGACTGGTCTGACCACCATCTCATTCTGTTCACGATCTCCCCTCCAGCCCCACCCGCCCCTATAAAAAACAACAAAACTACAATTGTGACCAGAAATCTTAAGCAAATCCCCCCGGCGCACTGGAACTTAAACTCCAATCCCAACTCAGTCTCACCCCCTCTTCAAATGCAAATGAACTCACTGAACACTTTAATAAAACTGTCTCAGAGGTTTTAGACCAGCTCGCCCCTCTGAAAAGTAAAACGCTAAAAAATGCCCCCTCCAAATCATGGTTTACCCTAGACCTTAATAAAGAAAGACGCTCACTTAGATTGGCAGAAAGAACATGGAGACAACACCCTTCCCCATCCCATCTTGCTCTCCTTAGAATTGCAAGATCCTCTTACAAAAAACACATCTTTTCGGAAAAAGCATCTTTCTTTCGTCTACATCTCTCACGGGCCAAAAACAGACCTAGAGAACTGTTCAACATTATTAGAAACCAAACCTCCCCTGCACCCCTCAACCCGGTGGCCTCCACTAACAAATGTGAAGAAATTGGCAACTTTTTCACTGAAAAAATTGCCAAAATCGACCGTGCTTTCCTTGATACTCAACCCTCGCTCACCCCTCAACATCCCCTGGATACTCCACCATATCCTCCACTCCCCTTGAAAACACCCCCGACTCCCTCACTCCTCCTCCCCTCACATACCCCTCCTGAACCCCCCCTTACTATCACACCGCTTAAAAATAACGCCTCATGGCATAATTTCCACTCCGTTTCTGAATGGGAAGTCTTCAACATCCTATCCAAACTCAAACCGACCTCCCACACTAAAGACCCTCTCCCTTCCACACTCGTCCAAGATCTCAAACACGTCATTGTCCCCTACTGGACCAACATCATTAACGCCTCCCTCTCAACAGGGAATGTTCCCACCTCCCTTCAACTCGGACAAATCACTCCCATTCGCAAAAATCCCAAGGCTGACCCCAATGACCCTAACAATCTCCGCCCTATCTCCAACCTCCCCCTCCTCTCTAAAGCCCTAGAAAGTGCGCCCTACTACAACTGGACAAACACATTGACACATTCAACCTTCTAGACCCCCTGCAATCTGGCTTCCGCAAAGGTTGCAGCACTGAAACTGCACTGCTCAACATAGTCGATGACATACACCTTGCCCTGGACAAGGGTGAGACCTACCTACTCATCCTTCTTGACCTCACCGCTGCATTTGATACAGTCTACCACCCAACCCTACTCAATACACTCAAAGATCGCTTTGGCCTTAATGGCACTGTCCTCAACTGGTTCACCTCCTACTTCCAACATAGAACCCAACAAATTAAAATTCAAAACTGCCTCTCTAGCCCAACATCTGTCTCCCTAGGTGTCCCGCAAGGATCCATCCTCTCTCCTGCCCTTTTTAACCTCTTTATGGAACCCCTCACCCTGATACTTAAACAAGCCAAAATCAACTATCACCTGTACGCTGATGACACCCAACTGTACTATAAAATAAAATCCCATTCCGACATCCTGCACCTCAACACAGCACTAACCAAGATCCAAACCTGGTTCCACAACAACCATCTTAAACTCAACCCTAACAAAACTGAGATCATCCTCTTCTCGCCCAAAAACAACCCTCTCCCCATTCAAACATGGATCGCTGACCTTAATGCCCTTAACTGCCCTCTCTCCCTCACCGAATCTGTCAAATCACTCGGCATCACCATCAACAATAATCTTACACTAAACTCCCATGTTATAAATTCAGCAAAAAGTGCACTTTTCACACTCCGACATCTCCAAAAAATCACTTTATTCCAGCGGAAGACTTCAAAGTAATTACCCAATCTCTTGTCCTATCCAAAATCGACTACGGAAATGCCCTTCTCTCTGGTACTCCCAAAATCCACCTTGCCCCCATCAAATCCGTCCTCAACCTCGCAGCCAGACTTACAACAAACTGTAAATGTTATGACCACATCTCACCTGCCCTCAACGCCCTCAAATGGCTCCCCATCGAAGGTAGATCCTCCTATAAAATTGCCTGTATTACACACAAAGCCCTCTATCAGAAGACTCCAACCTACCTTTCAACTAAACTCAAAAAAGCTGGCTGCGCCCGAACGCTGAGAAGCACCAACACTCTTCTTCTCATACCCTCTCTACTCAAAAAAAGCGCCTCACAATACCGCTCCTTCTCTGGCAAGGCCCCAACCATCTGGAACGCCCTCCCCAAAGACCTTCGATGCAACCCCTCCTATGCCAACTTCAAAAGAAACCTTAAAATACACTTCCTCACTAAATATTGGGGAAATTAACTCCCTGTTCTCCTTTCTGACTATTTTCCCTCCTCCTGCCTTAGGCAATCCCGCCTACCCCTCACACCCACTCACCCCCCTCCTCATACCCTCCTCACCCCCTCCCCTTCATTATATTCCCCCTCACCCTCACGATGTCCCATGAGTCCTCCTTGGCATACTGTAAAAGTGCTATCTATAATGACACTCTTGTTCTCTCAATTGGTGTTTTGTTTATCTTATATGCACCCTTCTCACTATGTACTCTAAATGGTTCCTTCTATTTTTGTCTGATCATCTGTAGAATTTGTTTCATACATTGCTATTGCTGCTTTCTTGTTTATTGCCATTGCTGATGTAAAGCGCTCTGATACCCTTGGGTGGAGCTAGCGCTATATAAAACCTTCAAAATAAATAAATAAATAAGCAAACAGCTATGTCCAAGGGGTGGGCACCTCAGGATATAGGGAGCCAGCCCTCGGAGTGGTGGTCCCCAGGGCCATTATTGGCTCCAGGAGGGGGCCATGCAGCCCCCCTCCATTGCTATTCTAGGGTCAACCCCAGGAAAGTGGTGGTCACCAGGGCTGAAAAAGGCCCTGGAGGGGGGCCACGCAGCCCTCCTCCCCCATTGTGTTCATTCGACCTGGCCCCAGGAAGGTGGCCATCCCCAGTGCTGTAAATAGCCTGGGAGAGGGGGGGGGGTGTGACCCCCTACCCCTTTTTCTTTATTCATCTGGCCCAGGGGAGGTGGCGGTCCCTGGAGCCATAAAAGGCCCACAGAGGTCTCCTCTTATATTTACATATTGGCCTAGTCCTGGGGAGGTGGCGGTCCCCTGGGCCCATATCAGCCATGGGAAGGGGGGCCTCATGTGCCCCTCTCCATAATATATATTAACATATGCCCCCCGTGACCTGGCTCAGCCGTGCGCTGAAAAGCACAGAAGACTGTGCTTGTTTTTTTTCAACTTTGCAGCATATTTGCAAATCCACTGTGAAATTGCAGCAATTTAAAAAAAAAAATGCTTTTTGTCCAGGCTGGGTCCCTGGGGGACACCAGGCCTAGGTGGTCACAGTATTCCTACTCTGCCCCGTTTTCTTTATTTTTTACTTTTTTTTTGGGACTCCGCTGAGTTAGAGTCCCAAAATGGCTTACAACACTTCCTGGTTGAAGTGTTGGCCGCCAATCAGATCTCAGCATGAGATCTGTTGCATTCGCAGAGGATCTACAGCTCTAAATATATAAATGTGTTTCTCCTTTAATATTAAATACTACTAAAAGGATTTACACCATATCACAAAAAGCACTCTTTTTGGACCAAGATCTAGCTTTTTGCCAAATTTGGCGTAATTCAGCTCAGCAGTTCGAGCTGTAGCAGTGTCTAGTGGCCTGATGTACGGCCGTTTTTTGCAGTCGCAAACGGGTAATCGGCCCATTTGCGACCGCAAAAAAGGGTCTTGACATGTACAAACGCTATTTTGCGAGTTGGTGACTCGCAAAATAGCGTTTGCGACTCTCGCTATTAGGTAGGGACTTCCCTTCCTAATAGCGAGTCACAATGGAATGTACCATTGTTTTGCAACCGCATTTGCACCTGCAAAACACTCGCAGTTTACCACCTACTTCAAGTAGCTGGTAAACCACTCGCAAATGGGAGGGGTCCCAGGTGAGCCCATCCCCTTTCTGAGTGTGTGCAAAAATATTTTTTAAGAGCAGGCAGTAGTGGTCTGCTGACCCCAGCAGGCCACCATCCCTGTGAGCGCTGGCTATTACTAATGGGGTCGCAAATAGCACCTGCCTCATGAATATTAATGAGGCAGGCAATTTGCGACCCCATTAGAAATCACTAATAGTGTCTGAGACACTGTTCTAAATTGCATTTTGTGAGTCACAAATTGCGAGTCGCAAAGCAACGCAATTTGCGAGTCGCAAAATGTAAGGGACGAACATATGGCCCTAAAATCCCTACCAGAAATTGCATGGGGAAAATGTCTTTTAAGATTTCCCCTTTTTCTCAGCCCCTGCTTGACAAATCACCCTGAAACTTTCCAGACAGTAGCTGACCACAAGTGCGTACTAGTTTTGTTAGTTATTAGCAAACAAAAAACACTTTTCCTAGGGAAACTAGTTCCTAACTGTAACTACCTACTAGCGACTGCCAGTAGGATATATATATATATATATATATATGTATATATATATATATATATGAAATAAAAAATATAAAAAGGTACTTATTATTATTGAAAGCAAAACTTTATTTATCTTAGGCCTTTTTAAAGTAGCCATAGTTAATATATCCCTTTTAAATTTCAATGTTTTCTCTGTTGTACCTTAGACTGTGTTTCGAATAGTCATTTTGACCCCTTTAATGTAAAATACTTTCTCTAATATAGCTGAGACTGGAGTGGAAATAGTAAATCTACCCCTTTGAAAGTCCAACTCCTTCCCCAACATAGCTTGTCTGGAGTGAGAATAGTAAATTACACCCCTTCAATGTCCAACCCATTCTCCAATGTAGCTTACATTGGAGGTAGGAATAGTATATTTAAGCCCTTCAATGCCCAACGTTTTCCTCAATGTAGCTTATATTGGAGTTGGAATAGTAATGTTATCATGTCCAATGTCCAACATTGTCCCCAATGTAGTGGAGATTGGAGTGGGAAAAGTAAATATGCCCCATTTATAGTCAAACACCTTCCCCAATGTAGCTAGTTGGACAGTGAGTGAGAAAATTCTCTACCCGTGTTAGTCTTAATTGTTTTTAGTAATGCAAATCAGTTGCACAGTCAGCGTTTTAACAGTTTTATCTGTTCATTGCACTTTTCAATTTTGTAGCGCCAGGATCGACATACAGCAGCACTTAACTAAATTGCTGACTGGGTGGTGCTTGTTTTTTTCTGGGCTAATTTGACTTTAGGGTGAATTTTCGGCATCTCGACTACTCTGCCCTTTTCAGTGCCGGTAGTCTTTCTGCATTGTTAACTATACGCCATCTTGGTAGGTGCTCTAGTCTTTTTGCCTGGCTATAGTATTTAATGGGGTCTGGTTTGCGGACGTGCCACTAGCGCACTGAAGTTGCGCCAAAAGCAAAAAAAAAATGTAAATCCGTATTTGTAAAGCGCAAACTACTCACCCTTACGGGTCTCAAGGCGCTGGGGGCCGTCGTGGAAATTAAGTGAGCTATTGCCCAGAGTCACATGGTGCTGAGCTGAGCTGCCGCCAGAGCCGGGGATCGAACCGTGAGCCCTGTGCTCCGAAGTCAGCTGCCCTGGCCGCTGCACCACACCTCTCCAAAGCAAGGCCGTCTGCGGGCATCCGAGGCTAGGGGCTAAGATCCCTGCCCTTTTTGAGAGGGACAGGATAAGCTATTCATTGGCAGCTATGACGAGCTTTAATAGGTTGCCTGATGTCACTCCTTGGACCCAGGCAGTCTACCAGGTGAGTGTCCTATTTACAAATGCACCTTAAGCATAGCCAAGATAAAGGCATCAGTTGAGCCACTTATACTTTTAAATAAAAGTAACCAATTTATGCAACGTCAGCCAACTCAAAGGTGGCACATGTATTTAGTCAATTGCAGATCACTCCCAAAGCATAAAGCAGAGTTATTTATTTTTTTAGAAGGAAATCAACCAGAAGCACTCTTCCTGATGGAAACATGGCTTAATAAAGACTGCTGGCCAGATATAGCAATAGCTCTTTCACCAGGCTATACATTAGCAAGGTGTGATTGGGCTCACAGGCTTCGGGGAGGGGTTGTTCTAATCCGTAAAAAGAATATAGTCTGTAAATTCACTCTAGTCGCAAATCCAGGCAGTGGAAGCCTGTTATATTCTAGCAAGCTCTCTAATACTTATATATTTTTAGGGATGCTTGTTTACCACCCACCGGGATCAGACTCAGAATTTCTGTAGACTATGCCAGACATTCTGGCAGCCCACAGTCTCCAGGCAGCCAATTTCACATTATTAGGTGATTTATATATTCATTTTGAGGATATGGCATGTACCCAGGCTGTTAATTTTCTACAGGACCTCTTCAGTGATCCATCTATCCTAGCTGATTACCTTTCCAACGCCCAATAAGGGTCCTATACTGGACTAAATATTTACTAACATTCCCAACATGGCAGTAAACACCCCTCTGCCAGTCGTTTGGACAGATCATAATTTGATTCCATTTTCTATTCCAAAAGTAGGAGAACCTACACCTAAAGCACTGCACTCTAAGATTACTCTGCAATGGTCCAAACTGGATACAGCCAGTTGGGAGCTGACCTTATGCAACTCAGTACCAAACCTAATGCAAGAAAGAGATGCTTCTACATCCTATACAGTATTTAAAAATTGGATCAGTATGGTCCTAGATTAATTAATTCCATTACAAACCATCAAGAAAACCCAGCTGTGCGATAAAATTCCAATAGTTCTCACAGGAGTTGAGACAAATAAAAAAAGAGTGCAAAAGATGCGAAAGAAAGTGGAGGGTCAATTATGATGACACTTGCAAACAGGCTTATAAAATGGCCTTGAAAGATATCATTTTGCTATTTGTAGAGCCCGGATGAATGACTGTGCAGAGAAGGTTAAGCAAGCCTCTAACTCCTCAAAAGACATTTATACTATTGTAAATTCTTTTTTAAAACCTGATATATTAGAAGCCAGCCCACCTCCATGAGAAGCACGCTATGAACTACTTGCTAATCACTTTCTTGGGGCACTTGGTTACATTAGGCCCAGATAGAAACACAGGGGCACATTACGATGACGGGCGGACAAAGTCCGCCCGCCACCGTAGCGGTGAATGGGACCGTCCACCAAAGGAGCGGCGGTCCCGCCGCGAGTATTAGGATGCCACCGCCACGGTGGCGGTGGCATCCCCTATTCCCAACATTGTGCCGGGCGGTGTTCACAGCACCGCCCGCCACAATGCTGGGAATGCACGTCGTGCATTAGCATTAGGCCTGGGCGGTAAATTCCGTTCCGCTCGCGGAATTTGGGTAATTTCGCGTTCCGTGGAGAACGCGGAATTACCAAAAATTCCGCGATCCGCGGCTTTGCGGAATTTTTTGCTTGTTCGCGCTTTCAAAGTGCGTGTTCGCGAGATATTTCTCCCCGAGCACGCAAACAGCGTTTGCGAACAGGAAAAAAGCATCGCGAACGGGCAGAACAAGCAATTCCGCGTGTTCGCTGAACTTTTGCGCGCTCGTGGAGATTTTTTACCATTTCGTGGAGCTTTGCGTAGCGCGACTACGCAAATTCCGCCCACCCCTAAGCACAAGGTGACAGGCACCGTGCGGTGCCTGCCACCTTGTCCATGCCAATGCAGGGGGGTACCGTAGGTACCCCCCATGTGCACCCACCACCCCCCCAACACTCTGGGGGTCCGCAACGGGCCCCCAATCGCGAAGACCGTATGCCTTTCCATGGCGGCATTGCCGCCATGGAAAGGCTGCTCTCCGCATCCATCCTAATATGGATGGCGGTGTCTTGCAGACACCGCCACCATATTACTGCCCTTTTCCACCCGGTCACCTGTGTGACTGGCGGAAAACCGGCGGACGGTCTTTCCGTCCGCCGGGCTCCCCCCGCCATCGTAATGTGGTGGGGGAAATGGCATGCGGGTGGAGGGGAATGGCGGGTGGATCACCACCGCCATACGGGCGGTGGCGATCCGCCAGTCATCGTAATGACCCCCTAAGTGTGGGCGGTGACTGTTTACAGAAGTGCACAGGAATGATGTCAGGGGAGACAGAAGGGTTGGCTGATGTGTGGCGGTCACCATGGAGGCACTGGTTTCCTTCGCCCTTTGCCCTGTGCCTCGCTCACTTCCTGCTTCTCCTCACGGGCACGACTTGGATAATGGAGTTCTTGAGTCACTTCGTAGCCCGCACCATGTGAAGGTCAGGAAGACAGGAGGAGGAATCACCCCGGCCGGCTGTCATCCATGCCCTACTCTGCTTTGCCCTGCTCTGGCTGCTGGGCTGGCTGGGCATCACCTGTATACTTGGGGCGGGTCACAGGTCAGCAACAACAACAAGGTAAGAGGGGAGGGGCTGGAATGGATATGCAAGCCCATGTTTTCTTTTCTGAGGCAGGAGGATTTTTCAGTTAAAGGAAGTGCGCACGTTTACTTTCTCCTTCCCCTACGCTATGCTCTGTGGCGATATATGCGGGCTGTTATTATTTATAATGACTTTTGCAGGCACGCCTTTCATTTTCTCTTAGTGTTGCAAATGCGATCATTCTTGCCCCTTACTTGATGTCTTTAATTATGGCAGCGATTAAACAAACCTTTATTAAGCCCACCCTCCTCTCAACAAGCAGGTGTGGACATTGGACTAGGGCAGAGCGGCGTGGAATTCCACAGATTTTTTATGCAACTCCACGGAATTCCGCGTAGTGCAACTCCGCGAGCTCCACCCTCCCTTAATAGAAACGCTATTTTACATGCTCAAGTTCCTAAGTTGCCTTTTCTCCTTAAACATGATGACATTTGACACACATTCATTTGTGTGCAAATGCCAGATAATACTATTTGAACTCAACTTTGCTTACACTTGCACTTCGTGGGCGCACTATCAAATACCTTGAACATTCTGTACAAGGGCTAAGTTCATCACACAAACTGTTGTTATTTGACTTGACAGTTCAGTGACAGAGCTATTACAATAGCAAAAACAATAGCAGCCTGACTAGGACTTTGGCATGGTAACTTGGATGCTGTTTATTATATAAACAACATTAATCCTTTGTTTAGACAGAGGAGCATTTCACTGGGACTGAGAGGCAGACCCATGCTGGAATTCAATCCCAGCTGATTCCTGTTTGTCTCATGCAAGGGATGCTGCCCAGGTCTCCACCTGATGACACTTACCCACAGGTAATGGGGAGTTAGATCACCCTACAGGACTTTGGCAGTTTCACTCACCCTAGACATGCAGGCTACAAAGCGCTAGGCAGGATGACAATATATTACAGTACTTGTATGCAAGCATATATTCTCTGTCATAAGCAAAATCATTGAACTGTTTATCTTTTTCACCATTCTCGTAATGCTATTCACGTTATTCAGCTTCCTTGTAATGATTATTGCTGCACAAGAATTTTACTCAAGAATCACAATGCACAAATAAATATTGAAACACTTTACTGTGTATTTCTTGTGTATCTCTTTGGGTATGCATACGTAACTAAGCAAAAGGGTTCTAGATCTGTTACCATGATTTCCTTGGGGAGTCAGGGTTGTCGTGTTCTGAGGTTGCACAATCTATTTGTTACCTTTTCAGGTTAGGCGTACAGATGGTGGACTGTGAGCTAGCAGAACTAAGACCAGCACATCCAAATAGTGTGCGTGGAAGCAGCCTCGCACAGTTCTGATGCTAATGTTGTCCAACAAATGCACAGTTTTATTTGGAGAGTATAAGCCATACAACTAAGTGAGGAGCATCTTCAATGCCCTAACGGGATCAACAGATCATGATAACAAGATAGATGGAAGGGTCATAGCCAATAAAACTAAAGCTGAACTCTCCACATTTCCTCAATTAGGTAAAACGGAAGTCATCGCTGGGGCATGTAAAGTTAAATCAGGTTCGCCACTTGACCCTGTCCCAATAGATATTTTATTGAAAGGTGGGGATGTGATGCTTTCCGCCTTGACAGAGATTTTTAATTCTTCCCAGAACAATTATATTGTTACAGATGCCTGGAAACATGCCATCATATGCCCCCTACTGAAGAAACTTACAATGGATCCTGAGGTGGTAGAAAGCTATAGACCTATGTTGCTACTACCAGGTGTCAGTAACATTCTACAGAAGATGATAAACAGGCATCTTGCCGAATACTTGGAAGCTAATATCTTTCACCCCACTCAAACAGGATTTTGCATAGGCTGTAGTAATTAAATAGTGCTCCTAATGACCACAGAACATCTTAAAAAGGTCTTAGATCAGGGTGGGTCAGCAGCACTGATTCTTCTTGATTTAAGTGTGGCATTTGATATGGTCTCTTATCCCATCCTACTCTACCGTTTGGAAGAAGTAGGCATCACGGGTAGCGCCCTAAAATGGCATGTGTAATTTTTGGAGAAGCAGAATTTTCAGGTTAATGAGGGGCCCTTCCTCTCTGCAAATCATCAGTTAAAAAAAAATGTGGGGTACCCCAGGGCTCCTCTTTGAGCCCTTCGCTCTTTAATCTGTATGTCCGCCCTCTATCTGATATCATCAGTTCATTTGGTTTCACGATGGTATCTTATGCGAAAGATTTGCAGATATCGTCTCTCTATCTCCCAATGCAGGATCCACCTCTTTAAGACTCAGTAGTTTTCTGGAGAAGGTGTCCAAATGGATGGCAGCCAGTTGCCTATAACTAAAGGGGGATAAAACAGAGGTTGTGGTAGCAACAATCCAACACTTTGGGACCAAATTAACTGGCTTCTGTCCCTAGGGGAACGTCCAGCCACAGAGTTGTAAGTTAAGAGTTTGGGGATTACTCTGTATAAACATCTCTCCATGACATCCCAAGTAAAGAAGGTGGCTGCCAGCTGCTTCGGCTTCCTTAGAGCATTAAGGAAGACTCTGAAATTGATCTCTATGTAGGTCCGAACAACAGCGATTCAAGGATTAATTCTTTCTCGCCTTGTCTATGGCAAACGCAGTTTACCTGGGCAGTCAAATACTGTTGGGTAGTCCTAAAATGCAGTCAGCACTTGCAGTGCACAAATCCCTTCATTGGCTGCCAATAAACTGTGGAATACATTTCAAGGCACTATGTATCACACATTGGGCAAAACATAAAGAGGGCGCACATATCCTCCATCAGTTAGTCACCCCCATCGAACCAACAGGGATCTCAGGTCCAACAATGTAGGCCTTTTCTTCGTTCCCAGAGTCAACAGAGATAGTGGCGGAGGTCGTTCTTTCACATATCTTGCACAAAAACTCTGGAACTCATAACTTATCAGCTTGAGACTAGATGACAATACAATGAGCTTCAGAAAACAATTGAAAACCTACCTACTTCCCTAAATGTTCCTCAATATCTTCACTCCAGCTAGAGCTGATAGTGCTGGGAAGCCTGTCTCGGGTATCCATGCGCTTTACAAGACAGCTTAGATTGGAGTGGGAATAGTAAAGTTAACCCTTTAAATGTCCAATGTGTTTCCCAAGGTATGTTACACTGGAGTGGGAATAGTAAATCTAGCCCTAAAATGTCCAGCTTCAATTGGAGTGGGAATAGTACATCTACCCCTTTTATAGCACAAAACCTTCCCCAATGTAGTTGAGATTAGAGTGGGAATAGTACATTTAACGCTTTTAATGTTCAAACACTTCCTCAATGTACCTTAGATTGGAGTGGGAATATTAAATTACGCCCCGTCAATGTCCAATGCCTTCCCACAATGCACCTTCTATTGGAGTAGGAATAGTAGATTTAAACCTTTAAATGTAAAATGCTTTCCATAGTGTAGGTTAGGCTAAAGTGTGAATAGTAAATCTATCCCTTTTTTTTTTTTTTTAAGTTTAAGAAGCTTTATTTAAATATAACAAATCAATAACATACATTAAAGGCCTAGAGAATAACAATAATAGAATAACATGTAATTAAAATAAAGTAGGCAGTAAAACAGAGAAGAAAGCTATTTATATTTAAAGAAAAGGAAAGGAGGGGAGGGAAAAGACGGGGTATAAAATATCTATATAATCCAAAAACATTAAAACATACTACAAACCTATGCTCATAAAAACTATAAAATGTAAAGAGCAAGAAACTGTTGAAATATATATATTACCAAATAGTAAGAGAAGGGGAAAGATAACACAAAGAGGTAGGAATTCAAGGGGGTTGGAAGTTTTCAGAACGATGATGAGAAACATTATTGACTGCTACTATATTCAAATAATTAGTTAATGGAATCCAAAAAACATCTCTATTTACATGTAAATTGCATTGGGAGGCAAAAGCCACATCTAATCTATGATATTGACATACAGTATTCCACCATGACTTAGTTGAAAGTTTAGTCAAACATTTCCAATTCATTGTAATTTGTTGAAATGCTAGAGCCAACATAAGGTCAAACAACCCTCTTTCATAGGAAGGTAAAGGAATGGATTCTGAGAGACTTCCCATAAAAAGAAGAACATTGGATAGTGGAGTGTGGAACTGGAAAATTTTTGATAAACAAACCCAGATTTGGGACCAAAAAGAAAGAACAGAAGGACATGAAAAGAGAAGATGGGAGAGATCTGCTGACGGAAAATCACAGGACCAGCATTTCATGTTGTGTGTGTGTGTGAAAGTAGCTATGGAAACAGGAGTGAAATATAATCTGCGATATAGAAAAAACATAGATTGAGTAGTGGAAGCGGATCTTGAAATCCTCAGCGAACGAGCCCAGATCCTATTCCATATATCAGTACTCCATTGGAAACCTAAGTCCGATTCCCAAGCAAGCTCCAATTTAGTCTTATCTCGTTCTGGGTTTGTGGTGTAAAATAATTTATAAATTAAGGAAGCTTTTGGACTTAATGCTAAGATTTTAAGAAGTGAATCTTGAGTAATGGGAACATCGTCAGAAGGGAGAGAATAAAAGATGTTTAAAAGTAATTCCATAAGTATAGAAAATTTATGTAAAAAAGATTGGGGGCAATTAAATGTAGCTTGAAAGTCAGGGAAAGAACAAGGAGAAGTACCATCAAACAAATCATTAACCCAAGAAATTCCCTTGGCTTTCCATGAGGCCCAGTATATAGATCTATTATTGATAGTTATAAGACAATTATGCCACAGAGGAGAATGGAGAAAAGTATTCCTGGAAATTGATTTTGGTTGAAAATGAGATTTTAATAGGGAGCAGGTGTGTTTAAATAGTGGGGATGATATGAGGGTATTCTTGGCAGTAAAGGAAAGAACCTCCTTGGTCGAGAAAGGAGCAAACATACAACGCTCAACAGTGACCCAAAGAGGAGTAAAGGGAGAAGATGCCGTAAGAAGCAAATGAGAAGCTTGTTTTAAGCTAAAAGCTTTATGATATAATCGAATATCCGGAAAGTTCACTCCACCTACAAGTCTCGGTTTTCTGAGATGAGATAAAGAGATTCGAGATTTTTTGTTTTTCCATAGAAATTGAGAGAGGAGAGAGTCTATTTTTTTAAAGAAAATGCCAGGGCTATGAATAGGAATCATTGAAAAATAATATAATAATATGGGAGTAATCATCATCTTAATGGAGTCGAGACGACCCCACCAAGAGAGGAAAAGAGGATTCCAGGATGAGAAGAGTTTAGATATGCGATCTAGTGCAACATTCATATTCAATTTAACCGAGTTAGTAACAGAGTTGGAAAACCAGATACCAAGATATTTGATTTTGGAGCTATTCCAATGAAAACCGGTAGATTCGAATTGTTGTTTGAGGCAAAATTTTGTAATTGGCAGAACTTCTGTTTTATCAGAATTGATTTTATAGCCTGAAACCGCTGAGAAATCGGAGATTTCTTGTAATAACGAAGGAATAGAAGAGTCTGGATTGGAAATAAAAAGCAAAATATCATCAGCATATGCAGATAATTTCAGGTGATGATCTCCATATGGAAACCCAGATATAGAGGGATTCTGACGTATACGAGAAAGAAAAGGTTCAAGAGAGAGAATAAACAAAAGTGGGGATAATGGGCAACCTTGCCTAACCCCTCTATGAAGCGAGAAATACTGCGACAATTGACCATTAACAATAGTAGAAGCAGAAGGAGTAGAATAAAGGAGAGAGATAAGAGAAATAAATTTGGGACCGAAACCATGCCATGTAAGAGATTTAAACAAAAAGGACCAATCCACCCTATCGAAAGCTTTTTCCGCGTCAATGGAAATTGCCGCAAGCGGGAAAGATAAGGAGGGGGCTTTATTGAGAACATTGAAAAAAAGACGAGAATTATCGGAAGTTAGTCTACCTTTAACAAATCCACATTGTTCAGGGCCTATTAAATGAGGGAGGAAGGATTCAAGGCGTAATGCTAAGAGTTTAGCGAAAATGTTATAATCTACATTTATCAAGGAAATGGGACGGTAATTTTTGCAAAATTTGGGATCTTTGCCTTCTTTGTGAATAAGACAAATGGATGCTTCTAGAAAGGTACCACTTGCTGCACCAGTAGAAGAAAAATGTTGGAAGAGGTTGAGAAGTTTTGGTAATAATAAATTGGAAAAATGAAGGTAAAATTCTACAGAGAAACCATCAGGGCCAGGGGATTTATTCTTCTTTAAAGAGTTTAAGGAGGAGGAGATTTCCTGTAATGAAAGATCTATGTCAAGAGAAGTGAAGTCAAGATCAGAAGAAGGAGGAGAAGGAATATTACTGAGATAATCATTGATAAGTGTATCAGTTGGGGGCGACTCAGGAGTGTACAGGGCATTATAGAATTTAGTAAATTCAGCTGAGATAGCTTTGTCTTTAAAAAGATGTTTACCATCAGTAGATTGAATAGATTCAATGAAAGTTTTCTCTTTTCTGGATTTTAAATAGCAAGGAGTGAACCAACCTTATTACGACCACCGTAATACCTGGCACTACTCCGAAGCATGGTAAAGGAGGCTCTGTCAGTAGAAATGTTATTAAATTCCATCTTAGCACGAATAAGTTGTTGCAGAGTAGAATCTGATGAGGGAGTATAAAACTGGTGCTCCAGGCGCTTAATACAGGATAATAAAGCTTTATGCTTATTAGAAGATTGCTTCTTTTTCTTAGAAACGAAATCAATTATAAAGCCTCGAGCAGCTGCCTTAAAACTATCCCACACCAAAACAGGAGATATAGAAGTATCTTCATTAATAGAAAAAAATTCTTCAGCAAAGGAGGTGAAGGAAGAAGAAAAAACTGAATCTTGTAAGAGATAGTTATTAAATCTCCACCTAGATGTTTTAGAGTGAGGAGGAAGTAAATCGAAATCAGCGACCACCGGAGCATGATCTGAAATCAAAATGGGCTCAATCGAGGAGGAAACAAGGTTTTGGGCTAAGGATTTAGAAAGAAATATGTAATCAATCCGGGATAAGGAACCATGTGGAGGGGAAAAAAAGGAAAATTCCGATTGATCTGGATTACATAACCTCCAGGCATCAACCAGTTGGGTCTGTATGATAGTATTAAGAAATTGTTTGTGGGTTTTATGGGGGATAAAACGTACCTGGGATTTGCGATCAATAAAAGGGTCTGCAACTTGATTACAATCACCTCCAAGTATAAAAAATGTGTCCTTATTTTGAAAACATTTGTCTGTAATAGTAGGCCAAAAGGAGGAATCAGGTTGAGTTGGGCAATAGAGGTTAAGCACAGTGAGAGGGATGTTGTTAATTAATAGTTTGACCAGAATCCACCTTCCATCAGAGTCAATATCTTGTGTAACAACAGTGCATTTCAGTTTTTTGTGGCATAAAATTACAACTCCATTCTTTTTTGTGTTGGTAGGGGAGGTCAAAACTGAGCCAACCCAATTATGTTTAAGTTTAAGAGCTTCAGCCTCAGATAAGTGAGTTTCCTGTAACAAAACTAAATCAGGATTATATGAGGCTAGGTGTGAAAGAATTCTCTGCCTCTTTATAGGATTATTAAAACCTTTTACATTCCATGTAACAACTCTAAATGGAACAGATTAACATTATAGGAACAACAGTATATTATTGAGAAAAAATGCAAATGAGCATGAAATATAAAATGAGCAAATAAAAAATTGGAAGAGATAAGTGACAGTAATAAGATGAAATGATAAGAATTAGAGAAATAGAATAAGAGAGATGGAAAATTAAGGAGAATTAAGACAAAACAGTAAGAAAGAGAACGCTCAGATAACCATTGAAAATATATAGAGACCCAAATATGCAGTAATAAAGTTAAAAGATAAGGAATAAAGGGAGAAAAAGGAAGCGATAAAGGGTCACATATGATGACAAAACACATAAGGAAATCCAAGGAATAAAAAGAATAAGAAAAACATATGAAAGGGAAAAAGATGCAATAGAGAAAAAAGTGTAATGACAGAACAAGGAGTGGAAGAGATACCAAAGGGAAAGAAAACAAAAGGGAAAAGAGAAAGATTACAAAAAGGAGAAGACAGTACATGTCAAAAAATGACGACTGTGATACGTACCTTACAGGGAACGAAAGGAAGGGTGAGAGGCGGCAACGGGCAACAAGACCAGCACACCCAACAACGGGCAAACACACCACACCAGGAGTTCAAGGAACAAAAAACAATAACAAATACATGGTTGGGAACACAGTATTTGTCAAAAAGGGACCTGTAAGAAAGATGAACATATGCAGATGAATACAAGAAAGAATGATTGTAAAGAATACCTTACATTATAACACTATTATGCAATAAAAATGCCACAGAGAAAAAATAGAGTCAAGATACAGGAGGGGGGCCAGCAACCTCCATTGAAACCGTTGAATGAGACTGGATGAATCTTCTAAGATCCGCCGGGCCTTCAAAAGAAGAAGTCTTATTCAAGAAGGTGACTTTGAACAGACACGGGTGGAACAAGCCATATCGTGCACCCAAGGAGTGAAGAGCTGGACAAAGATCAAGGAATTCTTTGCGTCTCTTAGCGGTGGCTGACGAGACATCCTGAGAGATAAATACTTTGGTACCAAGCCATGTCAGCTGTTTTTTGGCTCTAGCTGCGTTAAGGACTTGCAATAGGTCTGTAAATTGTAGAAACAGGATGATCACTCCTCGAGGTTTAGAAGGAGCAACTGCTGAGGATAAACGAGGGGCAAGCCTGTGAGCACGTTGTATATTTAATTTGGTTGAAGCTCCAAAAATTTTGGCAGAAAAGAGGTAAAGTATGCAACAGGATCGTCCCCTTCAAGGCCTTCCGGAAGACCATAAATGCGCAAATTATTGCGACGATTCCTGTTTTCAATGTCCTCAGACGATTTTCTTAGCTGTAAGACCTCCTTTTCCAGAGAGTCAATTCTGGAAGATGAAACCTGTACTACGTCGAGTTGCTGTTCCACCAAGATGAGACGAGAATCCAAAGAGGACCATTTGCTTTCCAAGACCTGGATACATGAGTTTGTTTCCTCTCTGAAGGGTCTGAGAGAGCGAATTTCCTCCAGAACAGTATCCAGGGAAAGACCGCTTTAGGAGGAGAGGGAGGGTCCTGTTTGAGCCTCTTGACGGTGGTTGACTGCGAGTGAGATTTGGTTGCCATGGTCAACAACGGTGTGTGGGCGCGAGAATCTTCTGGCGCCAAAACTTGAGAAGGTTGTGAGGCGGAAGGAGGCTCTGAAGATATGGTGAGGCGAGTAGCTGCTTTGACTGAGATCTGCTTCTTAGCGGAGTGAAGTAGAGATTTGCTTCTACCCATCAAACATAGAATAGAGATCTCAAGGGAAAGGCTGTGGACAGGAGCGCCTTAAAGAGGAAAGAGCCAGATGAAAATTACTTCATGCAGACGACAGCCGGCAACAAACAGACCCTCCAAGGTGAAAAGAAGCTCCAGTAAGTTGAAAAACTGACTTAAATGAAGAAAACCTCAAGAAAATAGTGCGGCAGAATGACAAAAAGGAGCTATATGAAGAGAAGATCTGGAGAGTAAAAAACAAAATGGCGGCCGCAGCCCGGTTAAACAATCACCTGCATATATTTAATGTTCCATGAGCACAAAAATGTTGAAGACACATAGGTTTTGTAGCGCAGGCGTTCCGATTTATGGAAATGGCTCCATGGTGAAGTTATAAGTGCTGGAACCGCCGAAAATGGATCGCGACTCCTGGCGCAGTGTGGAGCTCCGCTATTTGGCGGCCATCTTGGGTCGCGAGCGCGCGACCTCCAGTAAATCTATCCCTTTTAAATTCCAACATCCTCCACACTGTACCTTAGATTGGACTGGGAATAGTAAATGTAACCCATTCAATGTCCAATGCATTTCCCAATGTACCTTAGACCAGAGTGGGAATGGCAACTCCATAACTTTTACAATCCAACACCTTCCCCACTGTAGCTTAGATAGGAGTGGGAACAGTAAATATAACCCCTTCAATGTCCAACACCTTTCCCATTGTAGCATATCTTGGGGTGGGAATAGTAAATGAACTGCTCTTAAAGAATACAGGTTCCCCCATGTAGGCTATAGTCCAATAGTGTTGCTTTATTTCAAAGGATTTTGAAACATTTTGGGGCATATTTATGAGGAAATGGTGCAGCAAAGTGGCAAAGTTTGCAGCACCGCTCTGCGTCATTTAAAAAATGCAGGGATGTATTGCATTTACAAAAATATGGTGCACCCATGTGTTTTCCCTTGCACTTGCACTAAAAATAGCTGTCTAGCGCCAACACAGACACCCTTGCGCCATAGTGCAAGGGTGCCTGCATTGCAGGGATGATTGTTTATGTGCAACCTGCACATAAACAATCAATAATGGCGATTTGCTACTTCTATGTGTGCTGCATTCAGCTAATTGGTTTTCTGCAGGAAGGGACACCTTCCTGCACAAAAAAAATCATTAATGGCGTTTTGCTCTTTCTATGTATGTTGAAGAATGCAGCACACATAGGAAAAGCAAAAACGAGGAGAAATAAAAGTATTTTTCCTCTTCGCGCCAATTTAACGCCTGCTTTTGCATGGTGTTAGTTTTTGGTGCTGCCTCAGATTTACAGATCCTTGTAAACTTGGGGCAGCGTCAAAAAGCAAAGGGTGTTGCGGTGGAACACCCACAGCAACACCCATTGCATGCCCCTTTCATGCAGAAAACTGCATGAAAGGACAACATATTTACAAAGCGGCGTTAAGCCACTCAAAGTGGTTTAATGCCACTTTGTAAAAATGGTGCAGGGCATTGCGCCACTGGAACGTTGGAATAAGTGACATTTCAGTGGCACAATCCCCTTAAAAATATGCCTCTTTGTTTTGAATATTATTTTCATTTTCTTAGTATTAGAAACTTTATTACACACACTTCAATATTTTACATAGTTTGGCATGTGTTTTACACACCTTTTTAACATACATTGTAATAAATAAACATTATTACTTTTGTTTTCTTATCTTGCTGCATGTTTATAGATTCTTTTTTAAAAGAACATGTTAAATGTACATTTTACATTTCACTATATGATAGTATTTGCTACAATTTAAAACATATATTTAAAAAACTCATTGTATTTTTTACATAAACTATTCATATTGTTTTAAAAGATAGCAATACTGATTATATATATCAATACGTATTCAAAAATGAAATATATAATTTTCCAAACATTTACATTTTGAAGTGTACAAAGGGTACATACTTGTGAATAAATTTTCCAACATTTTTAAATATTTGTATACATATTATAATTTTTTTAACATGTATTTAGTCTATTAATCTCATTTTGGGGTTTTCCAGGATCATAGTGGTCACGGTTCCCTGCTGCTGCTCTATGGACTAGATAAGAGTACTTTTAAGATACTTTTTGCATATTTTGTGGTTGGGGTGAATGTGTTTAGGGTTAGTATACTTAGTATAGGCTAGGGTTTTGTTGTGATTTAGTGGTTAAGTGTTAGATTGTAGTTTGAGCTTTTGTTGTGTAGTACAAAAGGCCTTGGAATGGTATGCATGTTTTAATGCAATGTTTTGATTTTTGTATTGTTTGTACATTTTTATTATTATTGTCACATTATTTCTAAAGTTTATATGGTTATTTGTTTTGTGTGGGTAGGTATTTGATGTTTTTACAAGGTTTTTGTCGGACTAAAGAACCAAAATGATTTATCATTTTCTTTATTGTTCTGTTTTCATGGATCTGTTTTTATAATTAACTTTTACGATTTCTTATTTAAGGTTTCTGGGGATTGAGATTTTCTCCACAGCAGTGAGAAAAAATCTTACTAAACTCTGGAAGGTGTTTAAGGCAGATCCAGTGATAGGCCTCAATATCACCCTGCATCCTTCCATAGCTTATAGTAGAGCTCTGTCCCTAAGATACCAGCTAGTACACAGTCATATGGGGGCCACAGATGAGATAAAAAGGCCACACAGCCTCAGGGCTCCAGAAAATTAGGGGAATGCACATGTTGCAAATTTAGTGTCAGTAGGAAGGGAGTGACCCTATCTAATGGAAAAGATAAAAAAAATTAGTCAATTTATAAAATGATGTAAATATATATTTGTGTATATGTCCTTGAATGTAAGTGTGGCAAAAGATATGTGGACAGTACTATCTTCCCTGTACCCAAAAGGATTATGGAATACATGAGAGTGATTAAGCATGTTGACCACAATTAACCTGTGGCAAAACATTTTGAGGAATATCATGACTAAAATGTGAACTCACCTAGGGCCTGATTACGATCTTGGTGGACAGGGTTACTCAGTTACAAACATGACAGATATCCTGTCCACCAAATTACAAGTTCCATGGGAAATAATGGAATTGTAATTTGGCGGAAGGGATATCCGTCGTGTTTGTGACGGAGTAACCCTGTCCACCAAGATTGTAATCAGGCCCTTAGTTTTTTGGGCCTTGACTGTGTGCCATTTAACTTAAGAAGAGGTGATCGAATGAAGAAATTGAAAAGGATGGAATCAAAATTGATAAGAATCAAAATATATGGTTGAATTGAGTACCATGGAACCCTTTGGGCGGAATAAGGACGAGGGGCTGCATGTACACATAAGATGAATAAGGTGATGGCTCAAGAGATTTACAAGGACATCATAAGTCAGGGGGACAAGCACCCCCACTTTTTTGGATGCTTCCCAAACTTATAAACAGCCTGTTGATTGCTGTCACTGCTTTCCTGTGTATCACTAATCACTAGAAGCATTTCATGGCACAATTCACTACCCTGAATGGACTATGGGAGACAGTCTTGAATTCACACTATGTGGGGCATGTGAGGAGTGAAACTTAGGAAGAACATAGCCCCTTTGGGCTAAATAATTACAATTTTGAAGGACATCACTTTGCTTGAGCACACATGCAGTTCGAGACGTAGGGACATTTTCATTTCTGGCATTTAATTGGTGTCAAAAAGATATCTTCATGATTTAAAATGATCATTTATGGCCAACTGGGGTTCTAAAACTACCTGTATTAGAGGACATCACTTCTCCTGAGCACACATGCAGTTCGAGAAGTAGAGTAATTTTACATTTTTGGGGAGTGAATTCCATACATTTAATTGGTTGTTTATGGATATCATCATGATTTAGAATTAACATTTATAGTCCACATTTTGACAAGATGAATTTATAACTTTTCCATTTCCTTTTGGTTGTTTTTAGACATTGAGGGGTCGATTCCGATTCGGGCCGGAAAAAGCACCGACCGACTCGGAGCCGGAAATTATACCGACCGACACGTACCTGTGGCGCCCGACACGCCAAGTACGATGCAAGGCGTGCAAAATCCGACCGACACGTACCGAACCGAAGCCGAACGACCGAGCCGCACGGAAAACAGCAATCCGGTCGGAAAACACGCGAATCCAACCGACCGACACGCACCCGGAACAAATCCGACCGAAACGTACACGCGAACTCCAAACCGCAAAGTACGATGCAAGGCGCGAAACCACGACCGAGTCGGACGGAGGACAAGCCGTACGACCGACATGCATACAAAACCGAGCCGAAGCAACACAAAACACCGCGACCGACGCGTACGCAGCATAGAAAACTGCACAAACACAGCGTGAACGAAACGGAGAACACCGTACGAGACAAATGCAGGATCCGACTCGGTCACAAGAACGTTTCCAACATGCACAGACAGTACAAAGGAAAAATCACACAAAAAAAGGCCAAACAAGCAATTACAAAGCCAATAAATACTGGGGGTGGGGACAGAGAACAAAGACACACCCACAACTCCACCCATATAAAGGACACAAATCACAACCATGATCCTTTGCAAATGCCATTCCACTGCCAGCACCCAAGAGACAGCAACCACACACCCACAGCTCATCCCTCACACAAGTAACACCATCAGCACACCAACAAATACCTACCTCACATACACCCAGCAAAACACACACTAACACACCCTCACCTGCACACCAACACACACATCACTCACCATCACCACCCATCACCATGCCCCCCAAGAAGAATCACAAGTTCCTAGATTGTGAATTGGAAGTCATGGTAGACGAGATCCTCAGGGTAGAGCCACAGCTGTTTGGCACACTGGTCCAACAGACCCCCATCTCCCAGAAAACCAAGATGTGGGAGAGGATCATCAACAGGGTGAACGCACAATCACCATGTCTGCGCACAAAGACCGACATCCAGAACAGGTGGTATGACGTGCGCAGGGGGTACGGGACCTGCTCAAGAAAGAGTACATCATCAGCCAATACACCGGCAGTGGCCCTCCTGCCAAGCCAATATACCTCAGGCCCTGGGAGGAGAAGGTGCGGGCCATCCTTCCGCCAGTGAGCGTATATGGACTAGAGAACATCTCAGAGCCTGGTGAGTACACAACAAATGTACACAATATTCTGCCACAAAACACACACACACATCACTGTCAAGGGAGAGTCAAACCATGCACTCATAGCAATTACACAGCAACCAGAACAGAATCATCCCAAAATGTGTATGTCAGTCAGATAAACACAACACATGCCATCAAAAAAGTTACATCCAACTGTGCCATCACATGTACAAACACAACTACAACTACAGCTAGGCAGTGGCACAAATAGAACTAACAAACACATCCAGACAAGTAGCCACCACAACAACACCAACACACAGTGAAGACCACTCAAAGGAAGGAATTCTGTGTATGCTGGCCAAGTCAGTGTAGCCAATAGCATCATGGGAGTCGCAGTCACACATATTGCCCCCCACAACTGTCCCATCAACACCACCATGAACCATGCGCACATCACAGGGAGTGGAGAAGGACTCACAAGATGGCTGACACTGGCTACTGCTGTGGGGAGCACAAGGCCCTGCTGGCAACTGTGCACCAACAAACAGCAGGACACCACTGACTGACATCCTGAGAGACAACTTCCACTCCCTGCAATGCAAGCACGTTCCATGGTGGGATATCTGGCTGGCTGGGTGGGAAGGAGGACTTGCAGCACTGACCATAGTCACAAGCACCTCCCCTCACACCCCCTCAACACAAACTCCACAGAACCCACCTGGTAGAATGCAATGCCTCCCATCCTAACTCAAGATCCCACAAAGAACCACCACCCTGGGTTATGTTGTGTGAAGCACAGGGACACTCTTGGGACTTTTAGCCAAACAACTGCCAGGACAACACTCCCAGCCATCCTGTCAGCACAGGCAGCCCACCCCACAGGGAAGCAGAGTCAAAGGAAGGAAGCATGGGCATGCTGGGAAGGGGGGTGGAGGCAATAGCATGATGGGAGTCGTAGTCACAGCTCTACATCCCCCACCACATGGCCCAGCAAGCTCACACTCACGCATGCACATCCCACAGAGAGTGGAAAGGCCCATCAAAGATGTCTGACACTGTTGCTGTGTCGTGGGGAGCACAAGGGCATGCTGGGAACTGCACACCAACCAACAGCAGGACACCACTGTCAGCCATCTTGCCATTGCTCACACACCCACACATACTGAACTCCCCACAAAAGCAAGTAAGTTTGGGAATGCTGGCAAGTGGGGTGGAGGCAATAGCATGAAGGGAGTGGCAGTCACAGATATTGGTCACCCTCACAACTGGCCCATAAACACCACCCTGAACCATGCTCACATCACAGGGAGTGGAGAAGGACTCACAAGATGGCTGACACTAGCTACTGCTGTGGGGAGCACAAGGCCCTGCCGGCAACTGTGCACCAACAAACAGCAGGACACCACTGACTGACATCATGAGAGACAACTTCCACTCCCTGCAATGCAAGCACGTTCCATGGTGGGATATCTGGCTGGCTGGGTGGGAAGGAGGACTTGCAGCACTGACCATAGTCACAAGCACCTCCCCTCACACCCCCCTCAACACAAACTCCACAGAACCCACCTGGTAGAATGCAATGCCTCCCATCCTAACTCAAGATCCCACAAAGAACCACCACCCTGGGTTATGTTGTGTGAAGCACAGGGACACTCTTGGGACTTTTAGCCAAACAACTGCCAGGACAACACTCCCAGCCATCCTGTCAGCACAGCCAGCCCACCCCACAGGGAAGCAGAGTCAAAAGGAAGGAAGCATGGGCATGCTGGGAAGGGGGTGGAGGCAATAGCATGATGGGAGTGGTAGTCACAGACATTGCTCAGCCTCACAACTGGCCCATCAACACCACCCTGAACCATGCTCACATCACAGGGAGTGGAGAAGGACTCACAAGATGGCTGACACTGGCTACTGCTGTGGGGAGCACAAGGCCCTGCTGGCAACTGTGCACCAACAAACAGCAGGACACCACTGACTGACATCCTGAGAGACAACTTCCACTCCCTGCAATGCAAGCACGTTCCATGGTGGGATATCTGGCTGGCTGGGTGGGAAGGAGGACTTGCAGCACTGACCATAGTCACAAGCACCTCCCCTCACACCCCCCCTCAACACAAACTCCACAGAACCCACCTGGTAGAATGCAATGCCTCCCATCCTAACCCAAGATCCCACAAAGAACCACCACCCTGGGTTATGTTGTATGAAGCACAGGGACACTCTTGGGACTTTTAGCCAAACAACTGCCAGGACAACACTCCCAGCCATCCTGTCAGCACAGCCAGCCCACCCCACAGGGAAGCAGAGTCAAAAGGAAGGAAGCATGGGCATGCTGGGAAGGGGGTGGAGGCAATAGCATGATGGGAGTGGCAGTCACTGATATTGGTCACCCCCACAACTGTCCCATCAACACCACCCTGAACCATGCTCACATCACAGGGAGTGGAGAAGGACTCACAAGATGGCTGACACTGGCTACTGCTGTGGGGAGCACAAGGCCCTGCTGGGAACTGCACACCAACCAACAGCAGGACACCACTGTCAGCCATCTTGCCATTGCCCTCACACCCACACACACTGAACTCCCCACAAAAGCAAGTAAGTATGGGAATGCTGGCAAGTGGGGTGGAGGCAATAGCATGATGGGAGTGGCAGTCACTGATATTGGTCACCCCCACAACTGTCCCATCAACACCACCCTGAACCATGCTCACATCACAGGGAGTGGAGAAGGACTCACAAGATGGCTGACACTGGCTACTGCTGTGGGGAGCACAAGGCCCTGCTGGGAACTGCACACCAACCAACAGCAGGACACCACTGTCAGCCATCTTGCCATTGCCCTCACACCCACACACACTGAACTCCCCACAAAAGCAAGTAAGTATGGGAATGCTGGCAAGTGGGGTGGAGGCAATAGCATGATGGGAGTGGCAGCCACTGATATTGGTCACCCCCACAACTGTCCCATCAACACCACCCTGAACCATGCTCACATCACAGGGAGTGGAGAAGGACTCACAAGATGGCTGACACTGGCTACTGCTGTGGGGAGCACAAGGCCCTGCTGGCAACTGTGCACCAACAAACAGCAGGACACCACTGACTGACATCCTGAGAGACAACTTCCACTCCCTGCAATGCAAGCACAGTCCATGGTGGGATAACTGACTGGCTGGGTGGGTGGGAAGGAGGGCCGGCTGTCAACCAAACACAACCAATGCAGACAATGTTCACACCCCAACAAATACATAGAAATGCCCAAATAATGCAGGACAATGTGCCACACCAATATCAACCCCTGACTGTGACGACTTAGGACAATGCAATGTACAGGCCCGCACCCAGAGGCACAGTCACAACTGTCATGTGTGTCAACCATTGATGCCTGCAGAAACATAACATACATTGTGTGTGTCTCCCAAAAACAGGTGATGATGGGGACACAGCAGCAGACGCTGAGGAGTCCCAGTCCCAGGCTCAAGAGGATGCAGAGCTCACTGGTGTCGTACAGCCTCTGCCCTCCTCGGACGAAGAAGACCAACCTGGCACATCCGGTGCAAGTCTACATGCAGCACCAGCAGGACCACCAGCTGCAGCACCAGCAGGACCACCAGCTGCACCCCTGCACCCACCCCTCCAACGACTGTCAACACAAATACCATCCCTGCCGACATGGACAGAACAAGGAGCAACACCAGCACAGGGACCCTGGACCAACCTGGGGCCATGGACACCACCACCAACACCAACCTCCAAGGTGGCCCAGGGTCATCTGTGCATGCCACTGCACGCACTGCACATGTCAGCAGGGGTGGTGGGAGGGGTGGGAGACAGAGGTCGCTGCTTGCAGAGGTTGCTGGTGTGCATGATGACCCACAACTGGTACGCATAGCTGATGCGTACCAGTCCAGCACCGGAGACCTCATCCAGGTAGTGGGGCTCCTCAGAGACATGAAACAGCAGCAGGCTGCCCATCATGCCCGCTTGGACTCTCACATGTCCCACGTGGAGTCACACATGTCCCGCATGGACTCACACATGTCCCGCGTGGAGTCCAAGTGGGATGCACTGCATGAGATGACGGCGGTGCACAGGGACATTTTACAATGCCTCCGCCAGATGAACAGCAACGAGTCCACACCTCCCTGTGTGCCAACAACATCTGGTGCTGCCCAAACTGCAACTGCCACAGGGAGGGAGGATGACTCTGGCGGAGAGTCCCCTGCACCGCAGCAGCCTGTACTTGAGGGCCCCCCAAGAAGAGGGGTCGTCCGAAGAGGGGCAAGTGAGAGGCCGATGGCCAAGCGCAACTCCCAGGAAGCCTGAACCTGTTCTGGATGTTCACCTTTGTGCACAGACTGTTCACCCTGTTGACGGCAACACTACTCCCACACATTGCATGGGGAGTACAAGTTGGACCAATGTGTCAGACAACTGTGGCCCCGATACTGGGGATTCTGTCTACCAGGACTTTCAATTCACCTAGGAACTTCTGATTGCAAGATTTATGTACAGCACTACCCATCCTATGCACTATTCACACAAATGTATCACAATAAACACACTAATACACCATACTTGCCTCTGTTGTGATTCCAACGTGGGTGCTGTTATGGGGATGATGAACTGCAAAATTACACTGTGTATGCGAACTGCAACAGTAAGTACAACACAGGCATGTGAGTAAAGGCAACGTGACACATATGAGGGAGACACACCACCAGGGCTACACAACACATACACACCTAGGACATCTGACTTATTGCCTACACTGATGTTGCTAGGGAAGACGGTGCAATGCACAGACACCACACCCATTCCCAGTTGAAGTCAAGTAGCCCACAGGTGCAGTAAGCAAATGGCAGTCAAATGTGTGACCACAGACAACGCACATCACAAAGTGAAGCACAGGTTTATTACACAGTTGCAACATGTCGTAACCACTACAGATGCAAGGTAATCCCACCTGGCAGCGGGCACACAGTCAACAACTGTAGACGGAAGGAAGTCCATGGGTGTGGCGCACATCACCTGTAGGGACACAACAGCTACCAGCCTGGAAGTGCAATCACGTCGTCGGTGGACACAGTTGACCAAACGAATCTGAAAGTACCCTGTGAAGGACAGAAATGACACACAGTCAAAAGCAATGGAGTACAGGACAGAACAGCAAAACTCATGCACAATACATGTTACAAGATACCCACCCAGAACCAAGTTAGCATGTCAACACTGTTGGGGAGTACAGCCCACCTGTAAGCACACATCGCAACACACATCCAGTCAAGTAGCCCATGGACACACTCCAACAGCACCAGAGCACCACCTACACATATCATGCCAACTCACATCATTGACATGACACCTCAGGATACTCACATTCAGCTAAAGAAGTTGGTGATGAGCTGTGTGCGGACATCACCCTCATCATCATCATCATCATCGTCACTGGCATCGTGGTCCAGGCCAGGATCCTCCACAGGTGGCGGATGTTGGTCATTGTCATCTTGGATGAGAGGCAACTCCTTCCGCACTGCCAGGTTGTGGAGCATGCAGCAGACGATGATAATCTTGCACACTTTCGCAGGGGCATATGGGAGGGACCCTCCGGTCTTGTCCAGGCAGCGGAAGCGGCTCTTCAGGAGACCAAATGTCCGCTCAATAACTCTCCTGGTCCGACCATGTGCCTCATTGTAGCGCATATGGGCTGGTGTCACAGGGTTCCTGAGGGGTGTCAGCAACCACGGCATGTTGGGGTATCCCGAGTCACCTACGGACAGACAAGTGCACATTAGCTGACTTGGAAAAGTGGCCGGAATACTACAGATCAGATCACACACAATGGCACAAAGTCAGTACACACCGACAAGCCAGGCACGCTGGTTCTGCATCTGTGCCATCATCCTGGGGATGCGACTACTCCTCATCACAAAGGCATCGTGTGCTGAACCAGGGAAACGGGCACACACGTGTGTGATGGTCATGTCTGCAAGACACACCACCAGTGCATTGACCGAGTGGTAGTGCTTGCGGTTCCTGTAGGCCTGCTCCTGGGCCTGTGGTGGTACCAAAGCCACATGTGTCCCATCAATGGAGCCAATGACATGCGGCATCCTCCCCAGGGCATAAAAGTCACTCTTCACGTCAGTGAGTCGTCGCAGTCTAGGGAAATAGATGTACCGGTTCAGGAATAGCAACATTGCCGCCAAAACATCGCGGAGCACACGGCTCAACATGGTCTGTGACATCCCACCAGCAGTCGCCACAGTATGTTGGAAGGTACCGGTGGCAAAGAAGTGTAGGGCTGCCATCACCTTCACCTTGGGGGTCAGCGCTGTAGGATACGGCCGGCCAGGCTGCAAATGTGGGGCCACCTGCACTGCCAAATCCTCAATCAGCTGCCTGGTGAAGCGGTACCGTCGGATGCTGTCCCGTTCCACCATCGTTGCCAGGTCTGGGAATGGTCGATGGACAGCAGGAGCCCTGCAGTGCAGAGGAGAAGTAAGCAAGATTGTCAGTCAGCCCACATATGCGGCATTGAACACACTCAATATCCCAACATACATCATTATGAGGCACAACTACATGAAGTGTGCAGTTCCGTAAGGACATGTATGGTACATACATGGCCAACATCTGTCAACACGGTCCAACAAGTGGCATCAATTAGTCCCAGGTTGGCCCATTGGATATCATGAGGCCGTGTCACAGTTCCCATCTCCTGCTGCCGTGTCACAATCACCCCCACAGTGACATGTGAGGACAGATGTGCCCCAGGCACCACAGCTCAACGACAGGTACATTCCCAGGGACCCTGTATTGCCACATGGACACTGGCATTACATGGAGTATCATGTATACACCACAGCAAAACAACCATGACCCCCACAGGTAGTGGTCCCACTTGCCACGGCAGGACAGACATGGACGTCTGTGACACACACACGCACAACATCAAAGTCCATGCACACACAACGTGGATGTGGAGACTGTCTCCCATTGTGCACATGAAATCAGAGACATTGTAAACACTACATGCACAAAGACTGTGGAGGACCATCACTATTGTGCCACTGGGACACCCTGGCTCAAATATACCATCCCACATGGGACTCACGGGGTATGTGACATGACATACACATACACCACCGTGAAATGTGACCATGGCACATGCACAGATATGAACAGTTGCACATCACAGTGGTCATGTACACGTAACACCCAGGATCCTGTCCCCATGAACATGTGCACAGCCTGGGGGTGGCTGCCCACAGGTGACACCCACAGGACAACATGTACACCAACATACACACAATAGGAAATGCAGCCTTACATGCCTTATGATAAAGTTTGGACAGGCTGTCGTGATGTAGGTGTGCCCCTCACTCCCTGGGAGCTATCTGTGGCTGGCATATGTCCATCTGAGACAGGCATGCTGACATATGCCAGTCACATGTACAGTGATGCGTTGAACAGCAATGGACCGATCGGTGCCCCCGGCCGGCCCATTGCAGTCAATGTGTGCGGGTACGCGTTGTACCCCTGTACGCATTGTACTGCAATGGACCGATCGGTGCCCCCGGCCGGCCAATTGCATTCAATGTGTGCGGGTACGCGTTGTACCCCTGTACGCGTTGAACTGCAATGGACCGATCGGTGCCCCCGGCCGGCCCATTGCATTCTATGTGTGCGGGTACGCGTTGTACCCTATGCACGCGTTGTACTGCAATGGACCGATCGGTGCCCCGGCCGGCCCATTGCATTCAATGTGTGCGGTGCACGCGTTGTACCCCTGCACGCGTTGTACTGCAATGGACCGATCGGTGCCCGGCCGGCCCATTGCATTCAATGTGTGCGGGTACGCGTTGTACCCTGTACGCTTTGAACTGCAATGGACCGATCGGTGCCCCGGCCGGCCCATTGCATTCAATGTGTGCGGGTACACGTTGTACCCCTGTACGCGTTGAACAGCAATGGACCGATCGGTGCCTCCGGCCGGCCCATTGCATTCAATGTGTGCGGGTACGCGTTGTACCTCTGTACGCGTTGAACTGCAATGGACCGATCAGTGCCCCGGCCGGCCCATTGCATTCAATGTGTGCGGGTACGCGTTGTACCCCTGTACGCGTTGTACCGCAATGGACCGATCGGTGCGCACCCATTGACAATGGCCTTGCCTGGCAACGGACGCGTTTTCGAATTTCGAACGAGTCGGTTGCTGGAAATTCAGTTGGTCACCCACAACAATGTTGCAAAATCATGTATGTCATGAAGTTGACGATTTGAAGGATGCTGTGGGCGTGTTTTGGTGCTGCTATTCCATGGATTGGCCAGATTCAGAAGATGCAAACGACTTGGACCTATCACTTTGGACACAAGGGACAGTATCTGCCTCTCCAGCACATATATATTGCTGGCTGTTCCCCTGAGAGCTCACTTGCCTGCACTACATGCTCCAGGACGACATCTGCCACTGCACTGCTGCTGTCTCTGCCCCTTTGGTATCGCTTTGTTCGCCCTAAGTTGGCAGGGTATGCCCAGACGTGGGTCCCTTGCTCACTTTGCCACTGGATTCAAGCTAGCCTGGCTGATGACGGCTGAATAGCCAGAAACCGGTCCCAGGATGCTTGTTTCCGGTCCAGGGAAGACATGGCTTGGCAGTTCGGGCTGGACTGTTCCCATGAGGCACAGGGTCAGACTGATTTGCATATGGCCATGTCTGAACTGGGGTGGTGGAGTGAGCTAAAGAATGATGATGGATTAAACCCAGATCAGTTGACTGGGGGTGAGTGTTTGATTAGCTCAAGCGCTCCGTCCATCATCCCCTTTGGTATCGCTTTGTTCGCCCTAAGTTGGCAGGGTATGCCCAGACGTGGGTCCCTTGCTCACTTTGCCACTGGATTCAAGCTAGCCTGGCTGATGACGGCTGAATAGCCAGAAACCGGTCCCAGGATGCTTGTTTCCGGTCCAGGGAAGACATGGCTTGGCAGTTCGGGCTGGACTGTTCCCATGAGGCACAGGGTCAGACTGATTTGCATATGGCCATGTCTGAACTGGGGTGGTGGAGTGAGCTAAAGAATGATGATGGATTAAACCCAGATCAGTTGACTGGGGGTGAGTGTTTGATTAGCTCAAGCGCTCCGTCCATCATCCCCTTTGGTATCGCTTTGTTCGCCCTAAGTTGGCAGGGTATGCCCAGACGTGGGTCTCTTGCTCACTTTGCCACTGGATTCAAGCTAGCCTGGCTGATGACGGCTGAATAGCCAGAAACCGGTCCCAGGATGCTTGTTTCCGGTCCAGGGAAGACATGGCTTGGCAGTTCGGGCTGGACTGTTCCCATGAGGCACAGGGTCAGACTGATTTGCATATGGCCATGTCTGAACTGGGGTGGTGGAGTGAGCTAAAGAATGATGATGGATTAAACCCAGATCAGTTGACTGGGGGTGAGTGTTTGATTAGCTCAAGCGCTCCGTCCATCATCCCCTTTGGTATCGCTTTGTTCGCCCTAAGTTGGCAGGGTATGCCCAGACGTGGGTCCCTTGCTCACTTTGCCACTGGATTCAAGCTAGCCTGGCTGATGATGACTGAATAGCCAGAAACCGGTCCCAGGATGCTTGTTTCCGGTCCAGGGAAGACATGGCTTAGCAGTTCGGGCTGGACTGATCCCATGAGGCACAGGGTCAGACTGATTTGCATATGGCCATGTCTGAACTGGGGTGCTGGAGTGAGCTAAAGAATGATGATGGATTAAACCCAGATCAGTTGACTGGGGGTGAGTGTTTGATTAGCTCAAGCGCTCCGTCCATCATCCCCTTTGGTATCGCTTACTTCCACAGTACAGCAAGCTGTATGGGACACCAGGGGAGCAGGTGAGTGTTCTGTGCACTGCCTTTCTGAATGTGCATATTGTCTGACTAGCAAGGCTGAAGGTCTGCACGCCACTGGCTAGCAGGCTCACTGAGTAGTTGTCACCCCCCATAGTGTGTAGTGACATGCACTGGACAGGTATGGTGCAGTGACAGTGCATTTGAACAAGGTTTTACTTCCCATGCAATGATACCATGTAGTGACGTCTGGCAAACTGTCCATGGGCAGCTTTGCACTGCCTGTGTACATCATGTGCCCCTGTGATTGAGACATGTATATACAACTGTGTCATGCACGGATATGTTGCATGTGTAGTAATGGCCTTTTCACTTTGTCATCCTGACAGGTTAATGCCCATCGGAAGCAGGAGATCTGGAAGGACATCGTCCGGGCTGTCCGGTCCGTGGGGGTCTACAAGCGCCGGATCCGCAACTGCCAGAAGAGGTGGCAGGACCTTCGGGGCTGGACCCGGAGGATTGCACGGGTCCAGCTGAAGCTGTCGCCTCCTCGCAGGAGGGGCGGAACACGGACCCTGACCCCCACATGCTCCAGATCCTGGCGGTGGTGTTTCCAGACCTGGATGGGCAGCTGAAGGCCAGACAGCAGCAAGGAGGGGTGAGTCAAAGACTGCACTGTGAACTCTGTATTACATGCTTTGTGCCCTCCTCTGGCCTGGTTGAACTGCCACAGTGCAGCAGTCATGTTGTCCAGGAGCCATGTCCCTCTATTGTGCACTGCCCACTGCTCATCTGATACCCAGGTGTGGCCCTTACATTCAGGGAATTGTGTCACTTGGGACTGTGTCCTTGCAGTTTGCTTCACTAAAGGTGGGGACAGCATCTGTTTCCCTAACTCTGTTGTGGGCATCATGGGTGGGTCCATTGTTCACACAACGCCTGTGTTCGGACATGTAATCTGCGTGTTGCTTTGATATGCGGTCCACTTGCTGAGCTGAGCCACCACATGTGCCTGGGGTATGTGGCACACGCCCATGCAGCGGGTGGGAACAATGTTTGGGCCCCAGGAGTGTGCAGATTACGTGTGTCACACATACATAGCCAGCTATCCACTGTCCAGGGCTCATCCCTCATTCATGTGGGGCAGGACAGTCATGCCTACTCCAGGCCATGCAATGCACTCTGTACTCCCACTCCCGTGTATCAGCTGACACATTGTGCGCAGTGATTTGACCCCTCAGGTGTCTGCCTCTGTGTCAGTGTGCTGTGGATTAGTTGCCAGGACTGCTGGGGTGTTTCTTGGTAGGGGCTCAGCATGCCCCTGGAGATGTGACCATAGGAGACGATACTTGTGTGTCACATAGGTGTTTGATCAGCTGCCCGTGCAGACTGGGGTATGCGAATGTGAAGTTCAGGCAGCTGTTCCCCATTCACAGCAGATTGTGAGGGGCTCAGGTTCAGAGGGTAGTGTCACAGGTCTCCCATATGTCCAATAGGTATGACCTGGACAGATGAGGGTTAAGATGATGTGTTGTGGGGGGATGTACATGTGCACTTGTGCAGCTCCAGGACTTGCATTCCCCATGACCTACTATTGTGACACAGTGCAGAGTGTTGTTGTCTGGCTGCCAAGTCATACATCACTGAGACAGTGATGTATGACTTAGCAGTCATGCCTCCGCCATGGCATGTGTCTACTTATTGGTGATCCTGCAGGGGAGTGACATGTGCTACATGCACACCATTGTGGCGATGGCTATCAGGACATGGGTGCATCATGGTGTCTGTCGCTGGTATGCATCACATGCATTTCCTATTTGACTCTGGGCATCCCTTTCATCCGGAAACCTGTACTGACTCAGTGGCAAGAGCTGTGATGTGTGCATGTCCACATGCCACACCGTGTCCTCTGCACTGTCCAACTACTGTGTAGTTGGTGCATGTGTCCACACTGGGGTGTTGCAATCCAACAGACACCAGACAGATGGGTGCAAGGCCATGTGGGATGTGAGTGCCATGGTTGGCATCAGACTGACAATTGGCTGCTCCTGTTCAGTTAGGGCACTGTTAGCAATGTACAACTAATGATGCCAGGGCTTGCTCTGTAATGTGCTGTGCTCACAGTGGTGTGTGCGTTTGGTGCAGGTGACTGATGTCTGTCTGTTTCCCCATTGTTTGCAGATACATCCACGGCCACGGAAAGGGACAGCTCCACGGACCAGGAGGAGCCGGAGAGCCAGACTGGGTCAGCAGCCGAGGAGTGGTCGGAGGGACCCAGTGGCACGGAGGGCGAGGGAGCCACACCGAGGAGTCCTCAGCACCATCCACCTCAGCTGAGGACCAGAGCAACTCGGAGGATGACTCCTTATGGAGGCGGGTGTCAGCAGCCACCACACCCCAGCTAGTGTTGCTGTCCCCGCCACCACCAGCACCACCACCGCCCTCCCATCGGCTCCCATTCCCCAGGTCCGTGGAGGCTCCCATGTTCGGGAGCGTGTCTCCTTTGGGCCAGGCACCGCACCCCCTGCCCCTGTGTCCCCTGCTGCCCTGAGTGAGGAGTCTGTGTACCTCCTTCGCCAGCTCCATGTAGGGCAGACAGCCATGCTGAGTGTCCTTCATGCGCACACCGCTCTGTTGACTCAGCTGGTGTCGTTCATGGAGGGCATCTCATCGGGCATGTCTGACCTACAGAGGGGCAATAGGTCCATGGACTCCTCCCTGACGGCAGCAGTGTCCCTCCTCAGACAGTCCCTCACCCCTCCTGCCTCTGCTCCATCCACACTCCCCAGCACCTTACCCGTCCCAAGCACACACACACCGGCACAGGCACACACCAGCACACACACATCCAGCACACAGACACACACGCCACAAACAAAACGCACACGCACGCACAGTCAGGGGACTGAGACCAGACTCACAGGGGATGGGGCCCTGGTACACACACACGCATCCACGAGCACTGCGCAGTCCTCAGTTGCCTCTCCCTCCAATACACCCTCCCTTGCCTCACCTGCAACCCTAAAGACCCAGCGCCTCTTCCTCAGTGACCTCGGCCTCTTCCCCTCCGATCCAGCTGCTCCAGCATCCAGGGGGAAGAGGAAGCCCCCCCACACGGAGCAGAGTGCCCCTCGCCCCTGGACACCCTCCCCAGGCGCAGACAGACTGAGGCCCCCACCCGCAAGTCCCCCCGGAGTCGTAAGAGCAAGACCCCGCCGCCGCCCTGCAGCTCAGGCACCAGGTCTCCTTCCTCCATCCCTCAGGCCCCAACTCCACAGGTGCCCCCACCACACCCTGCCCCAGGTTCCCCCACCCACAGATATACCATCCCCAAGAGGATCCGGCCTTCTCCCCCTGGCACTTGCTCTCCCGGCACCACACCCCCGCTGCGCTTGTCTGTGCCACTGATGTGGTGAGGGTGTCCTCCCCCTCTGTCCAGCCCGCCTTGCCTGTTCCCCATTCTCCTCCCCTGGTGGTAGGCACTGCAGTGGAGTCCACTACCACCCTGTCTGACTTGGGCACTGCAGTGGCGGACCTGTCCACTCCATCTGCAGGGTCCACTGCAGTCGTGCCGGCACCCACAACATCTGAGTCATGCCCCCCAGTTGTGCCGGCACACACCATGTCAGACACCTCCACTGCAGTTGTCAGTGGCTCTCCAGCACCCACCACCCCTTCCCTGCTTCCTCCTGGTGAGCCCTGATCCTGTCCCTGCGGTGCCTGGCCTGCCCCCTGGTTGCCCCTCCTAGTGGATTGTCCCTGGTTTTGTGCAGGCATGCGTAGGGTGACATCTGCCACTGTCACCCTGTTTGGACTTTTACAATGGACTGGCCATTGGCCTTTGTGTTTTTTCTGGACTTTGTTTTCATTCCACACATATGCTGAATAAAGCAACTTTCTGTTCTCTAGTGCTTATGCTTCTGATGTACATGTTGTTGCTGATGCTAACCATGTCCTTGCTGCAGTGATGGTGATATTTGGTCTCATGATAATGAAGTGTTACTGTGCAGGAACCCATGTGGTCCAGGGGGAATGTGTCCTATCCTGTGGTGTATCCATGTCATCCATAGCAGCATCTGAGGGTGTCATGTGTTCAGTATTTGGCAATGGGATTTCCTACTTAGATTAGCTATTTCACATCTGTGGCTTCCACCCCTGCACATCTGTTGTGCCTGCCATTGTTCAATTCGTCTACTTCCCTGACCGTGTGGCCATCTCCACTGGACATGCAGGTTTGGGCATCAATGGGGAAGGACTCATCTGTGTTGTCAGTGCAACATTGCTATACAAGTGTGTTGGATCTGTGCTGATGATTCCGTTGGCACTTCCATGACCAGGCTGATGTGACGGGAGCCCTCATTTGGTGCTAATTGTTGATTGTGTGACCAAGTGCTCAGCTGACATGATGGGGCCCTACTGAGGCAACATATGGCACAGCTTTCCTCACACAGGAGTGGAGTCCCCTCATGGCAGTGTGTACTCCTGTGACATTGCCTGAGCCCAAGGTGTGTGTTGTATGTGCATGTCTGTGTGTTCACTTCCGTTTAGCTGTGCATGCTGTGATCCCTAGTGTTGTACCTGTTTGTGATGCTAGCTGAGTTGACCTATGTTCCCCCAAAGTCTTCTCCCTGGGTTCTCTGTGATGTGGGTGCATGGCACATTACTGGTCATCAGGGTGTCACCCATAGGTGTGTTTGCTGTCAGGGCTGAGTTTGTGTGCAGACGCAGATGGGTCACAGTCAGGTTTCCACTTGGCACTTGTTGTTTGCCCCTGTCATGTGATTTCCAGTTTGTGTTATCTTTCAGTGATTGTGACACGTTGTGTGTGTGACTGCTGGCACTCCTCAGGGTCCGGGCTGCAATGTTGGTTGTTGTCTATGTGTGTTCTTTGTGGGTGACCTTGGCTTCTTCATTGGTGTGTGACTGTGGCTGGGATCCCATTGGTTGGTGTGGTATTGCCGTCATGTCCATGTACAGCGTAGTGTGCAGTGTGTCAGACATTCAGGAGTCTTGTTGAGTGGCCATGTGTGATGTGTTTCTGCACCTTGGTTCCCACCCACCACCCTGGAATAGTCATGGGTGCATGTGCAATGTCACCAGTGCATGTGTACTTCACTGCTGCACATTGTTGAAGGTCGAGGGGTGTGGTGTTGAGTGTGTGCAGATGAGAGTTGTTGCCCGGCTAGGCCCCTGCCTCCATGTTGGCCTTGGCTTACTGGCCATGCTGATTGATTTGTGCTTGTGTAGGTGTGATGGTAGTTTGTTGCTCAGGACACATGACTGTGGTTCACAGTGTGAACCACATTTAGCTTTGTCATCACAGTGGGATTGTAATGCAGCCCAGGGTCACCACATTGTGGGGGCCCTGGGGGTGGTGCTGTGGTGTGTCTGTGTCTTGCTGTGTCAGTTGCTGTTCCTACGTGCCTGTGTGACATGTGTGATTTGTGCTCCCTCTCATCTGACAATGCCTGCTTGCCCACATAGGGGATTTGGATCCATGAGTTACCTTTGTGTGGCACTGTATGCACATCTGTATGATTGGTATTCAGGTCTCCTCATGTGTTGTGTGGTTGCCTGGGGACACTGGCACCACCCCCCTCACCTGTTGTGTATGATGTGCAGTGTGGGTCTGCCTGTTTGTGTTTGTGCATCTGCACCACTGCATTGGCATATCTTGGGTGTGCCATTGGCTGTATGTAGTTTGGTGGGTTTCCCCTGCTGTCCCTGGGACTCCTAGGTCATCGGTCAGCACAATGATCATGGTTTGTGTGTCCCATTGCTGCCATGGTATGGTATCTGTTCACCTCACATCTGCAGTCTCCACAGGGTATCTGCATTTGTGTGCCCATTGGTGCAAATATGTGGGTCTGCATTCTGATGGTCACTTCTGTCATTGTGTCATTGATGAATGTTGACGGTGTCAGCCTCCATGGGTGTTATTTGTCTGCACATGGCCAAAGGTATGTCTTATTTGCACTGCAGTATTTGGCTCACCCAATTTATGTTGCAATGGGACACATACACTACTTTGCCACTGATGTGTTTTTTGTTCTGTGACCAGGAATCATCCATGCAGTTTGGCAGTTGCACCTCTTTCTTTGTCAACACTTACCTTTTGGTCACTGTGATGATGGGGGTTTAGACCCCATTGCCACAATGTTCAATATGTGCTTCAGCTATGGACCCCACACTTACATTTTGCTCACTGTGATGATGGGGGTTTAGACCCCATTGCCACAATGTTCAAAATGTGCTTCAGCTATGGACCCCACACTTACATTTTGGTCACTGTGATGATGGGGGTTTAGACCCCATTGCCACAATGTTCAAAATGTGCTTCAGCTATGGACCCCACACTTACATTTTGCTCACTGTGATGATGGGGGTTTAGACCCCATTGCCACAATGTTCAAAATGTGCTTCAGCTATGGACCCCACACTTACATTTTGGTCACTGTGATGATGGGGGTTTAGACCCCATTGCCACAATGTTCAAAATGTGCTTCAGCTATGGACCCCACACTTACATTTTGGTCACTGTGATGATGGGGGTTTGGACCCCATTGCCACAATGTTCAAAATGTGCTTCAGCTATGGACACCACACTTACATTTTGGTCACTGTGATGATGGGGGTTTGACCCCATTGCCACAATGGTCATGGCCTACTTGCATTGTGGGTGCCACACACATATATGTGTGGCACATGTGCTAGGAGGTCACATTGTATGTTCAAAGTCATGTTCGGTGTTGTAGGCATTTGACACAGTCTACACACGCTTGTCATGGTGTTGGGGGGATGTCTTTTTCTTGCATTCCCTAGGTTGTGGTGTGCTGGATGTGTCATGCATTGTCCATCCTATGAGTGGGGGTGGTAGTAGTGGTAGGCATCCAGCCCCCCCTGGCTCAGGGTGGTAGTAGTGGTAGGCATCCAGCCCCCCCTGGCTAAGGGTGGTGGTAGGCATCCAGCCCCCCCTGGCTCAGGGTGGTAGTAGTGGTGGGCATCCAGCCCCCTGGGTGAGGGTGGTAGTAGTGGTAGGCATCCAGCCCCCCTGGCTAAGGGTGGTAGTAGTGGTAGGCATCCAGCCCCCGTGGCTAAGGGTAGTGGTAGGCATCCAGCCCCCTGGCTCAGGGTGGTAGTAGTGGTAGGCATCCAGCCCCCTGGCTCAGGGTGGTAGTAGTGGTAGGCATCCAGCCCCCTGGCTCAGGGTGGTAGTAGTGGTAGGCATCCAGCCCCCTGGCTAAGGGTGGTAGTACTGGTAGGCATCCAGCACCCCTGGCTAAGGGTGGTAGTTGTGATAGGCATCCAGCCCCCCTGGCTCAGGGTGGTAGTAGTGGTAGGCATCCAGCACCCCTGGCTAAGGGTGGTAGTAGTGGTAGGCATCCTGCCCCCCTGGCTCAGGGTGGTAGTAGTGGTAGGCATCCAGCCCCCTGGCTCAGGGTGGTAGTAGTGGTAGGCATCCAGCCCCCCTGGCTCAGGGTGGTAGTTGTGGTAGGCATCCAGCCCCCTGGCTCAGGGTGGTAGTAGTGGTAGGCATCCTGCCCCCTGGGTAGGGGTGGTGGTGCGCATTCAGGCCCCTGTGTGCATATGTGGCATTGGTGATGGGCATCCCGCCCCTATGGTGCTGCTGTTGCTGGTGTAAGTATATTCTGCATCCCTCTGTGTGTGTGTGATGTGTCGTGTACGTGTTGTATGTGTTTTGTGGTTGGTGTCTGACTTACCTTCTGCGCCGTACGCGTCCGTGCCTGTTCCGGTAGTAAATGTAGAATATTGGTATGATCGGGACGAAGGGATTCATGGTTGGTTCGTGTCGTTCGTCCTTCTCGTTCCTTCGCGTCGTCCTCGTCGCTTCGCGTCGTCCTCGTCGCTTCGCCTCGTCCTCGTCGCTGGCGTGTTCGTCTCGTAGCCGTGGATCGTGTTTGGCGCGAATCGGAGCTTATGTGCGCCTCTCCTGGATGCTTTGACGTGCCGTGCGTAGCGACGGGTTCGGCGCGTACGGGAAGCGCATCGTACTTGTTCGGCCAGACGGAGCTGCATTTTCCCTTCCGTGCGACTCGATTCAGCGTTTCCGGATTCGCCTCGGTCGGGGAACAGGACCTGGTTTGGGTGAGTACGGCTCGGCCGGATTCTGTGCTGTTGTGCGCATCGTACTTACTCGTTCGGTGTGCTGTACGGATCGGTCGGGAAACAGGCTTTCGCATGGCTTTTTTCCCGACCGAATGGTATTGGGTGCGCCTCCGACCGAGATCGGAATCGGCCCCTGAGTCTATCATGTCTCTCCTCTTTCCTCACTCCATCCCTTTCCTTCTCACATCCATCTCCCATACCAAGTGAACCAACTGATATTAGGTTAGAGTTGAAATTGCATCTATTATCACATGCTCTTAAAGTGTAATATGATGTTATATATGGATGTTGCAGCAAGTCCATTCTCCATGTTAATTATTTTATTAGTGAAAATTGCACTCCGATATGCGCATGGCATAACAGAGCATGTAATATTGTGAATGGTGAATGTAATTTTGACAAACATGTTTATAATTAGGGTCAGAGGTTCTCTTGCATGGAATCTGAATGTGATTATGGAATTTGTTATAAGTGTTGGAGCAGGAATATATTTTGTACCCAGAATACTTCAGGCCAATCTCTATGTCGACTTATTTGAATGTTTTTGCACAGGCTCTGTGTATCAATAACACCTCAATCTTATTTTAATGCCCACTGAGTTCTGAATCAAACTCTGAGATTTTACACATCTTATTTTTAGCACTTTTTGCAAATTGTGGAGAATTGTTGTGATCAAGCATTATAGTATGGTACTGCACATCATAATTCCCTTATTTTGTTATGAAGGTTTTCTGAATCTTATAGGACGTATGATGAGTATTTCATTCATGTCTATGAATTATTTGTCTTATTTCAATGCTGACTGAGTGCTGAATCAGTCCTCTGAGATTTTCAACATCCTGCTTTCAACACTATTTGTAAATCTTCAAAAATGATTATGATCAAACATTATAGTATGATACTGCACATCATATCCCCCTATTTTGTTGGGAGGTTTTTGGGATCTTAGATGAAAATAGTAATGTATGATGAGTATCTCTTTCATGTATAGGAGTTAAGAATTGTATTTCTGTGGTGGATGGTGCATTTCTCTTTAGTTTGATGAGGGCTTGTTGTTTGGCCGAATGCATCACTGAATTGAGACTTTGGTGAATGAACTTGGTGGTCCAGAAGTGCTGGTGTTGACCTCTTTTGTGTGAGTTGTGCAAAGATATTTTAATATATATATATATATATATATATATATATATATATATTGTTTTGTGTTTATATATTAAATAAATACCTTTTGATATTTACTGTGTTTTTAGGTTGTTTTGTAATTTTAAAACATTATTTGATGGAATTTAAATATATTTATATTTTATATGTATAATATTAACAATATAATATTGTAGTTCTAAATAGTGTTGTTTTTGATATTTGGTTAGTGTTCTATTTTTTGCGGTCAATGCAATATTTTGTATTTCTTTATTTTAATTGTTAATATTTGGGTATTTAGATATTATTTATGACAATGTTCTTGTAGTTTATATTTGTGTTTTTCCTGTTTAAGTATAGGGTGAGGATATTTGTGTGACTGACATTTTTGTGTGAAATATTTGTAAATCGATATTGATGTGGCTGATATTACGAACCACAAAAAGAAACCCTTGGGTCTATCAATACTACTGTCATAGCTGGGAACCTAACTGTGGTGGAGAGTCTCTTTTAAAGGACGGTTTCCATCACCTACCATAGGATGAATGACTCATCATTGGGAACCTTCTCATGCCATGATGCCTAGTCACGGTACAGGTGACAACTCCCTCACTGAGAGGGAGAAGCTCAGGAATGTGTTTTGAAAGAGAGGTATAATAAATAACCAATTGATGAGCTAGGGGGTGTGAGGACAGCAGAGCAAGTGAAAGTGATGATTAAAACTAGCTACAGGGCTCACAAATATCTTTATTAGTGCGTCCCTGGGCCAGGATCAAGAAACAGGGCACTGCAGGAGTGATTAAACCCGCTTTTAGTGTCAAAAAGTGTTTGACATGTTTCAGTCTATATTTCTCAGCAGAGGTGTTGCAGCTTTCTTCAAGACTAAGAGCTAGTGTTACCAATGCCTAGGTGTGTACTGAATATATGTGTGGGTGAGAAGATTTCCACAATATTTAACTTAATTTATTGATTTTCAGTGTTGATTATGTTTCACATGTAAATTTAGCTTTCAAAACTCACAAATGTTGCAATATGATAAAATAGATGTCTGATGAGTATACACGGCCATCAACTATCTACCTGTCTATCTGCTATTGCTATTGATGTCACTGTATGTTTTGACTTTGCAAACTCATCAATGGTACCACTTTGCCATCCGAATTCCACCAAAAAAGTGCATATGCTGGCAGTATCAACAAACAGAATGCCGCTTTGTGAGGAACAGTATCTAGATCGATTTACATGATTATTTTCTCATCTAGCAGATACATCATGTGGTACATAATGTACCAGTATGTGACTGTTCATGGCAGTAGGTGCTTAGCATCCACTGGCCACAACACTATAAATAATCCAAACTTTACAAGCAGTACAGAAGCCATCTATCATCCATCAGTCAAGTATGTGTGTTGTTCCAGACTCCCCATTTAACTGTGTGACCACAATGGCTACAATTTCACCATTAGCCAAGTAACAATGAGTGTGGATTTGAGATTGTGGGCAGTATAGAGGTAACTACTACATTCATGTGAAAAGACTCATGTCCCCACTTCAATGTCACATTTGCCAGATGCTAATGTTGTCCTGTGCCTTTTAATTCACAATACTATTGATTCTTTCAAACAGCTGATCTTTCAAACTCCATTTATCACCAACCCTCTTCCTACATCATTAAAATGTCACTAGTAGGTGAGGCATGTCACTGTCCAAAATCACAAGGCTCATTGCAAACACCATGTAGCAAATAACTAGGATCTAAGTTTGAAATTGTCTGTACACTTTCTAATGTACATAACCCAGGTCACACAATGACATGTATATCAGTCCGATTTTATTTACATCTCCATCTTAAAACAAGCCATTACCTTGAAGTATCTCTCACTCACAACACCTGAGGGGCAACAAGTACAGAATGCCAATGTTTTCAGAAGTGGAGGCCAGGATGCAGTTCTGAGAGAGAATCCCTTGCTCCCACTGGCTATCATCACAACAAGATGCAAAGAATGATGAGATTGTTGCCAGTATAAACATATTATTACAATGTTGTTGCTTGCCACTCGTCTTGATTGTCAGCCAATATTCTGGACTGTAGGTCTCCAGGTCCCAGAACCAAGACCACAGGCACTGTTCCAGCTATGTAAGACCCACCTAATCCTGTTACCTAGCCTTCAAGTGCCCCATACTGTTCACATCTGAGAAACCCTCCTTCTCAAGTCCAACTCCATTATTCTGTCTGTAATTGCAGGACTAGGTATCCCCAGCTGAGTGATTAAATCACTCCTGTCTGACAATCACTAGGTTAAGCAATAAAATGTCAGCCCTCCACATCCCATCCCACTAGTTGACAAAGTGATATGGTCATGCATCCATGGGGGGCTGACTGGCGCAAAGACCACTCTTTGAGAGAAATACTTTGCTTGCCAGCAAGATTCTGTGCAAGGAGAAATTGACAACATGGACAAGTCGATGCTCTCCATGAGCACCTGCCTTGGAACCCTACACAACCAGCAGCAAAACCACATATGTGAGGGAGAGGGACAACCAGATAATGGAGAATCAAAATCATCTCCTCAGTACCCCTTGATGGCCAGTGAGGAACATCTCTGAATGGTGAGAAAGGAGAATGCCTAGTGGCATGATGAGGTCCTGAAGCTCATTCAGTCCCTGGTCAATTTTCCCTCAGTGAATCTTGGAGGGGCAACCAATGATCCTGGTAGATTTGGTAGATGGCAAGTCTCCACATTCCCTTATTCTCCTCCCACATGCGCCATGTGCACAACCAGACCTAGACCTCATCCTAAGCCCTGTTTTGTGTAGCAAGGCTTATGACTCTCCCATGCGCAAGGCCAACAACCACTTCCACACTAAACATGTCACGGAGGCGCTACAGGGCGTACGGCAAGATGGCTGTAAATTAGTGGAGCTCTGCCGGTCCAGCCACTAATCCGCTTAATATCCTGCTCCCAGATGAGGTAAAGAGAACCATCCGATGAGAAGAAGTGCCGTAAACTGACTCAGCACTAATTATACCCCACGAGAGCCCTGCTCTGTGCGCGAAGAGGGCAAAATAGGTGGCAGGCCACAGCGACAGCGAAAGAGCCAAATTGGCGGCCGTGACTCTCCGGCAAGCTTCCTGGCAGTGAACACTGAATTTGACCTTACTAACACCAAAAGCTGGAATCGAATGTGTGAAGTCGACCGGATATTAATGGGGCAGCCGTGCTGAAGTCGGAATGGCGAGGAGAGTAGCTGGCTAGTGAACGGCCGTGGTCGGAGCTGCCATGTCGCGAGTGAACCTGTGGGGCAGACCGCCACGGATCTCTGGCAAAAAGAGACAAAGGAGGTGAGAAAACTGCCTGCGGTCGCTGCTGCAATGCCGCGCAGCTATTGACTCACCGGAGCTGTGCCTGGGGTGAAGACTTGCGAGGAAGGAATCGGCAAGTGTATAATTGAGGCCCGGGTGCCTGGTGCGCAGGGAGGCCTAAAGCCGCGAACAGGGGGGGAGCAAAGGAAAGCAAACGCGGATTGGCATCCAATACTGGTGATTCGAATTGCGGGGGGAAAGAGGAAAAAAGCTGAGGGCTCCGTCGTGCTGCTGTTGTGCAGCTGGAGCCGCATCTAGGCCTGTGAAGTTTGGAGTGAAGGGAAAGGCCTGACGGAAAGTATAAGACTGCGGCGTGGGGGTGCGCGCTGGTGGGGTTCTGGGCTTGCCGCGTGGAACGGAGAAGTGAAGTGGAGGCCCAATAAAGTGCGGTTCTGTGAGGTCTGGGGAATAAACTGCGGCCCAAGTGCGGGGGAAACAAAGTGTAAAGAAGGTGATTGTGGTGGCAGGAAGGAGTGAGACTGGAGCCTCTGGATCGCGAGTCCTACACCAGCGGTTCCAATCTGGGAGCTGTACCTATGTGTGACAGTTGAGTGCTGGTATACGATATTAAACTGTGGGCCGCATAGCGTGACGAGAGTGGTGTTAAACTGCGCACAGCTACATCAAGTTGCAAGGACACAAAGGTTGGCGGAGTGCGACCGCTGTAGGTGGATCACGACAGTTAGTCAGAAAGCGGACTGTGCACAATGGGCAAGCCAGATAAGTCGCAGCCGCACATCACATTCAAAGCTAATTGGGCACAGCAAAAAGCAGCTTCAGATTCGGAGGCGGAGGCCCTGGCGGAGTCTGCCACCACGCTGGAGAATACACTACTTGCAATGCAGCGCAGTTTGCAGTACATCGATGGGAAAATCGATGCGCTGAACCTGCTTATGGATGGTAGCACAGCAAAATTGGATAAACAGGTAGCCAGATTGGGTGAGGTGGAACAGCGAGTCTCTGTGGTAGAGGATGGTATGCAAACGGTCTCCGATAAAACACTAAATATGGAAAAGGTGCTCACAGTTATACAGGCCAAGAATGAGGACCTAGAAGCGAGGTCCAGGAGAAATAATGTAAAAATAATATGTGGGCTGCCGGAGTCAACTAACGTGGGCAAAATGGAACTGTTTATAGAGGGACTAATCAAAGAGATCTTTGGTTCTGAGAACTTCTCCCAAATGCTGGTAGTGGAACGCGCACATCGTTCCCTGGCGGTGCGCCCAAGCCCGGGAGCTCCACCACGCCCTATTATTGCGAGACTGCTAAATTATCGAGATCGGGACACTATCCTTTGATTAGCACGAGCAAAGGGGCAGATTACCCACCAAGGAAACAACTTGGCTTTTTTCCCGGATTTCACAGCTGCAGTGCAAGCTGCCAGGAGAGAATTTATCCAGACGAAAAAGCTACTGCAGGCAGAAGACATTCCCTACGCCATGCTCTACCCAGCACGATTGAAGATCGGACCGGAGGGTGCTTCCAAAATATTCACGAACCCACGAGCGGCCATGGAACATGCAAAAAACTTAAAGAGATGCCGACGGGAATCGTCTGCAGAACCAGATGAAGAGGAACAATGAGGACTGAATTGTGATCAAGGTCTGTAAGTGTAGGGACAAGGCCGATGTGTGATGGCTACGCTGCCCTAGAACGTATGAACTATGGTCAGTATAAAGGCAAGTTGGTTTAGCTGAAACACTGTTGAGTTATTGTATGTAATGTCAAAGGGACAAATGGCACTTTGGAGATAGAGTACGAACTGTAGTGGGTGTCTTGATGCTGATGGACATTACCCATATGGTTGCTGTTGGTGCCTTGTCGGGTATTAGATTAGCTCGACCACCTCCCAGATCCAACGGGAGGCAGGTAGCACTCTTGTGGCCCCTAATGGGTGTACCCCAAATGTGTTTTTGGGTTAAGTGGTTAATAGGGTGTTTAGTTACCACGAATTGGGATGCCTTTAGCAAGTTGGGGGTGCTGAAGTGGGTGGGGGTTGAGGGGGTGGGAGGATACATGGCTGAATTTGGGAGGGATTGAGATGATGTTTCTTTTTTCAATGAGCTGGCTGCATCAGAACTTTACACGGAGGGTACTGTACATGTGCATAGGATGGTACATGGCTTGGCGATTGTCTTAAGTTAGTTACATGGAATGTACGTGGGTTAAACAACCCCAAAAAAATCTGAAATGTTTTGGCATTTTTAGACAGACACGATGTTCAGATTGCGTGTCTACAGGAGACACATCTTACCAAACACAACAAATTAAAGGTTGGGGCTTGCTAGGCCACGGTTGGGATTGCGTCATCTTTTTCCTCATATTCAACAGGTACACTGTTCTTAATTTAAGTAAGGGACTCCATACAAACTTATTAAGTCTGAGGTGGATGAACAGGGGAGGGTACTATTAGCATTAGGTAAGATTGGAGATACGTTAGTGCTCTTTGTCAATACGTATGGGCCCAATATAGACGATCCTGCATTTTTTTTATGATGTTTGGAGACGGATAGCGTCCGACCTGCCATCAGTGGTAATTTGGGGTGGGGACATGAATGTGAGCTTAGACCCTAGACTGGATCGCTCTGTTAATGCAGAAGGGTGGGGAAAGCAGGCTGCTAAGGCACTAGGGGAATTAATTGAGACTGAAAGATTAGTGGAAATATGGAGGGCCCATAACCCAGGTGTGAAGGAGGGCACATTTATATCAACAGTACACGGCTCGTGGTCCAGGTTGGACTACTGGCTGATGTCTAGGGAGGCGGCGTCCTGGACAATCTCAGTCAGGCATCTGGCTAGGACGCTATCGGATCACTCCCCAGTGTTATTGGTATTGAAGGTGCCGACATGCAATAGGCCTCCATTTCAGTGGCGTCTGCAGCCATCGTCTCTAACAGACACAGTGTTTAGGGCCAAGATAAGGGAGGCAATATGCAACTACTTCGCAGAAAATGAGGGATCAGTGGAGAATGTAGGCACGCTCCGAGAAGCATTTAAGGTCACAATAAGGGGGGTGTGCATGGGTGTCCAGGCGGGAGTATTAAAAGACTTGAGGAATAGGATGCGTGTGCTAGTGGATAGGATTAGTAAGCTTGAGCGAGCATCCGAACAGTGCCCCAAGACTGACATCCTGGCCCAAATACAGGAACTGGTCATAGAACACAACCAAACGGTGGACCAGGAGATACTACACAAATCCAGGGCGAGGTATTATGGTGAGGGAGGGAGGCCCAGGCGCTCCTTAGCGTACAAACTACCATTACCCAAAGAACAGGAGTTTATCACGGAAATGCTAGATGAAAATGAGAGGGCCCGGCACACTACTCCTGAGATGGGCAAAATACTTACAGATTTTTACTCAAAACTGTATGGAACCAGGCAGTCCGCTCCTGATACTGAAGTTACTAACTACCTAGAAGATATTGCATTGGGGTGGTTATCAAATGGGCAACGAGAGTATCTTACCCAACCGTTTGATATAGAGGATGTAAAAGAGGCGATAATGTCTCTGCCTACATGTAAGGCAGCGGGAATTGATGGGCTACCTAGTGAATTCTATAAAGCTTATATTGAAGAGTTGGCTCCACAATTATTAAAGGTATTCGCTGAGGCTTATGAGACAGGAGTGTTGCCCCCCTCATTAAGAGAAGCTTTGCTGGTCACGCTGTTAAAACCAGATAAGGTTGCTAATAAATGTGATTCGTATAGGCCGTTATCACTTATTAATATAGACATTCAAATTTTGGCAAAAATGATCGCCTGCAGGCTGCAACCATTGATCCCCAAATTGGTTCTCCCGGATCAAACGGGATTTGTCCCTAAGTGCTCCACAGTACATAATCTTCGTACACTTTTTGCAGTGATGCACCACATAGACCCGGACACCTAAGCAGTGGCAGTACTACTAGATGCTGCAAAGGCTTTCGACTCGCTGCAGTGGGGATATATGTTTGTGGTGCTATGAAGAATGGGTATCCCTCTTTTTTTTTAAATGGATAACTCTATTGTACAATAATCCCTGTGCTAGGCTGCGAGTCAATGGGTGGGTGACTGATGCATTCCCAATTTATAGAGGCACGCGGCAGGGATGTCCACTGTCACTGATGCTATTTGCCCTCGCATTAGAGCCTCTGGCATGTAAAATCCGCCAAAAACACGCGTACGCCGCACTAGGGTTAAGGCAACGACCGTTAGTGATCTCCCTCTATGCGGACGATATGTTATTGTATGTGCAGGACCCGGCAACCCACTTAGCGCCTGTGTTACGAGAGTATGTCCTGTTCGAGCGGAACTCTGGGTTGGGGATAAATTGGGCGAAATCCACTATTCTTCCATTAACAGATAATACGCAACAATTCCCGTTGGAGTATCCACTATCCTGGTCGGTGGACCCAGTAAAGTATCTGGGAAAGTGGGTGCACAGAGATCCCGAGACTGTATTAAAAATGAATTATGGGCAGGCGGTAACAGGGATTACAGAGCAAATAACATGCTGGACGCGTTTGCCGCTGTCATTGGCGGACAGAATTGCTGTGATAAAAATGGCTATGCTCCCTAAGCTTCCCTACTTGTTTGTTAATGTCCCACTAAAACTCAATGCAGTTTTTTTTAAAACACTGCAGTCCTGCCTGCTGTCGCAGGTATGGGCTGGTAAGCAGCCAAGATGTAGCTGGAACATGCTGTCCCTACCAGTTGAACGTCGGGGTTTGAGGCACCAGATCTGCATCTCTATTACTTGTGTGCTCAGGCGCAATTTGCGCACTATTTGTTTATTCCACAAAAATTCATGCCACACCTGGCAGTGGAGGCGGATACAGCGGACCCAACGCCAAAGTCGGCCAGGATATTATATAAATGTGAGGGAAGCAATAGGAAAGGGATTAACCTGGTCAACTGCACTGTATGGGCATGGAATTTATTGGCTGCTCGCACCAGGAGAGATATTATATATGCGCATGGCATGCCAATTGCTGCCCACCCAGCAATCTCAGTGGCAAGGGAGCGCGGAGCCTTGGAGGTACTGCAGATGGCAGGGATTACCAAGCTAGGTGACATGTACAAGAATAGTACCTTTATAGCTCTAAATGATTTTCAAGCAGGACGACCATACCGAGCAATGCACGGTTTTGTATATGCTAGACTGCCAGCGGCGGTGCGCTCGTTAAGCCCGAGCTTCCCACAGGAACCAATTGGACTGAAAGCGCTACAGGCAGTGCTGGGAAGTGGCGAAAGTGGGGGATAATCACTAAAATATATAGTGCTTCTCAACGCGAGAATGAGTGGGAGGCCTCCACTGCACTAGATAACTGGAACTCAGTACTGGTGCTTCCCATATCCCGGGATGACTGGGAGGTTTGTTGCAAGTTGACGGGGCATTTGACCGCTAATTGCAATCTTCATTTCATTCACTTTAAATATCTACACCAAGTTTACTATACCCCAGTGCAATTAAAAAGTATGGGTTGCGAGAGGAAGCTAGATGTCCAAGATGCGGGCAGGATGGTGCGGATTTTATACACCTGGCATGGGAATGTGCTGCGATAGTGAAATTCTGGCGGAGAGTGGTGCAGATATTAACTGAATTGATATCAGAAAAGGTCAACTGTACACCGGAGGTATGTTTAATGGGTTTGCTAAAAGGACTGAAGCTGTGCAACCGACGAATAGTAGCTATTGCCACCCTGTTTGCTAAGCGGGCTGTGGCTATCCATTGAAATGCTAGAGCTACCCCAACATTAGTTAACTGGATTAGGGATCTTGTGTTTTGTAAGGAACAACTAAATGTGTATGCTGAGGAGCTTCCCAAGGCATCTAGACCTAAAGATTTTTGGGCACCACTTACTATGTATCTGTTAAGCCACCCGGATATGATATAAGCAATAGTATGTAAATTGTCCATCAAGTTAAAAACGTGATGTTGTGAACTGATATTGCAGTGCGTAAAATATTGAACATGTTTTGCAGTGTATCGACGTTAAATCTATCTGCCATGTTGGAGTTGGGGATGGGGGGGGGAGGGCTGAAGTTCAATATAAAAAAAAAATGTAGTTATATAATAGATGATCGCTGTATATTGAGGTTCCAATATGTATGTATCAATGGCATTGATTGGAATTATGACTCAAATAAAAAGAGTTTTAAAAAGAAAACACTAAACATGTCACTTGCCATGAAACACACCCTCCCCCTTCATGTATGTGCAACTCTCACAAGCATGTAAATGTTAGGCAAAGGCAAATTTTTAATTACGCAGGCATAATTTGCTTAGTTTTGAGGAATTTTGCTTTATGCTTGTTACACAACAATCCTGCCTGACTTGTGTAATTTGTGTGTCTTAAATCCACACTATGTGGGGCATCTGAGGAGTGAACTTTAGGAAGAAAATAGCCCCTCTGGGCTAAATAATTACAATTTTGAAGGACATCACTTTGCTTGAGCACACATGCAGTTCGAGAAGTAGGGACATTTTCATTTCTGGCATTTAATTGGTGTCGAATAGATATCCTCATGATCTAAAATTATGATATATGGCCCACTGGGGTTCTATAACTACCTGTATTAGAGGACATCACTTCTCCTGAGCACAATGCAGTTCGAGAAGTAGAGTAATTTTTAATTTTTGGGGAGTGAAGTCCATGCATTTAATTGGTTGTTTATGGATATCATCATGATTTAGAATTAACATTTATAGTCCACATTTTGACAAGATGAATTTATAAACTTTCCATTTCCTTTTGGTTGTTTTTAGGCATTGAGTCCATCATGTCTCTCCTCTTTCCTCCTTCCATCCCTTTCCTTCTCACATCCATCTCCCATACCAAGTGAACCAACTGATATTAGGTTAGAGTTGAAATTGCATCTATTATCACATGCTCTTAAAGTGTATTATGATGTTATATATGGATGTTGCAGCAAGTCCATTCTCCATGTTAATTATGTTATTAGTGAAAATTGTACTCCGATATGCGCTAGGCATAACAGAGCATGTAATATAGTGAATGGTGAATGTAATTTTGACAAAATTGTTTATAATTGGGGTCAGAGGTTCTCTTGCATGGAATCAGAATGTGATTATGGAATTTGTTATAAGTGTTGGAGCAGGAATATATTTTTTTGTACCCAGAATACTTCAGGCCAATCTCTATGTCGACTTATTTGAATGTTTTTGCACAGGCTCTGTGTATCAATAACACCTCAATCTTCTTTCAATGCCCACTGAGTGCTGAATCAGACTCTGAGATTTTGCACATCTTATTTTTAGCACTATTTGCAAATTGTGGAGATTTGTTGTGATCAAGCATTACAGTATGGTACTGCACATCATAATTCCCTTATTTTGTTATGAAGGTTTTCTGAATCGTATAGGATGTATTATGAGTATTTCATTCATGTCTATGAATTGTCTTATTTCAATGCTGACTGAGTGCTGAATCAGTCCTCTGAGATTTTCAACATCCTGTTTTCAACACTATTTGTAAATCTTCGAAAATGATTTTGATCAAATATTATAGTATGATACTGCACATCATATCCCCCTATTTTGTTGTGGAGGTTTTGGGGATCTTAGATGAAAACAGGAATGTATGATGAGTATCTTTTTCATGTCTAGGAGTTAAGAATTGTATTTCTGTGGGGGATGGTGCATTTCTCCTTAGTTTGACGAGGGCTTGTTGTTTGGCCAAATGCATCACTGAATTGAGACTTTGGTGAATGAACTTGGTGGTCCAGAAGTGCTGGTGTTGACCTCTTTCATGTGGGGTGTGCAAAGATATTTCATTATATATATATATATATATATATATATATATATATATATATATATATATATATATATATAAGAGGAAGGAACGATTGCCACAAAATTGAAGAGACCACTCTCGGAGAGTAAACCCATTTATTCTGAGGGTTACATGAACCTTCTGCCAGACACACACAGAGCACAAATGTCCAGCCAGATGCGTTTCGGGCATTTCCCGCCCTTGTTCACTGGCCCCAGAACACTCGACAGCAAGCACACCACCTGCACACAATTAAATAGTCCGCCCCAGTGGGCGTGTGTGCGAGTGCATCATGGTCCTCGTAGTCCGCTTTCAAAATAAAACCCTTGTGGGTGCCGCTGAATGTCCGAAATACAACATCCTCCCCATGTGGGCATGCTCACAGTGTATAGGGCATCAAGTCCGTGTCAGTATACGCCCTCAGAACGGACTCACCGCACATGCAGCATCTCTTTGTTTCGGACGCTGCTGTCCCGCACAGTCTGCAGTGGGGCTCTTCGCGACCTGGGCAGGCCGCTCAACAGGAAGAAACGATTGCCACAAAATTGAAGAGACCACTCTCGGAGAGTAAACCCATTTATTCTGAGGGTTACACAAACCTTCTGCCAGACACACACAGAGCACAAATGTCCAGCCAGACGCGTTTCGGGCATTTCCCGCCCTTGTTCACTGGCCCCAGAACACTCGACAGCAAGCGCACCACCTGCACACAATTAAATAGTCCGCCCCAGTGGGCGTGTGTGCGAGTGCATCATGGTCCTCGTAGTCCGCTTTCAAAATAAAACCCTTGTGGGTGCCGCTGAATGGCCGAAATACAACATCCTCCCCATGTGGGCATGCTCACAGTGTATAGGGGCGCGTTTGCACAGATGTCACCTCAGGCCCCGCCCCCTCCCTTCACCATTGTGCAAATATTCCTCTAAAATCAGCCGAAATACGAATTCCGATTTACTCACCTTTTATCAGGAGAGACCTCAGTGCTGTATCTTTCAGCCCAGTACTGGACAGCAAGCGCACCACCTGCGTACAATTAAATAGTCCGCCCCAGTGGGCGTGTGTGCGAGTGCATCATGGTCCTCGTAGTCCGCTTTCAAAATAAAACCCTTGTGGGTGCCGCTGAATGGCCGAAATACAACATCCTCCCCATGTGGGCTTCCTCACAGTGTATAGGGCATCAAGTCCGTGTCAGTATACGCCCTCAGAACTGACTCATCGCACATGCAGCATCTCTTTGTTTCTGACGCTGCTGTCCCGCACAGTCTGCAGTGGGGCTCTTCGCGACCTGGGAAGGCCGCTCAACAGGAAGAATTGATTGCCACAAAATTGAAGAGACCACTCTCGGAGAGTAAACCCATTTATACTGAGGGTTACACGAACCTTCTGCCAGACACACACAGAGCACAAATGTATATATATATAATTTTTTTTTGTTTTGTGTTTTTATATTAAATAAATACCTTTTGATTTACTGTGTTTTAAAGTTGTTTTGTAATTTTAAAACATTATTTGATGGAATTTAAATATAGTTATATTTTATATGAATAATATTAACAATATTGTAGTACTAAATATTGTTGTTTTTGATATTTGGTTAGTGTTCTATTTTTTTATGGTCAATGCAATATTTTGTATTTCTTTATTTTAATTTTCGATATTAGGGTATTTAGATATTCTTTATGACAATGTTCTTCTAGTCTATATTTGTGTTTTTCCTGTTTAAGTAAAGGGTGAGGATATTTGTGTGTCTGACATTTTTTTGTGAAATATTTGTAAATCGATATTGTTGTGGCTAATATTACAAACCACAAAAATAAACCCTTGTGTCTATCAATACTACTGTCATAGCTGGGAACCTAACTGTGGTGGAGAGTCTCTTTTATAGGGCGGTTTTCCTCCCCTTCCAATAGTTTGAATGCCTCATCATTGGGAACCTCCTCATGCCATGATGCCTAGTCACGGTACAGGCGACAACTCCCTCACTGAGAGGGAGGAGCTCAGGGATGTGTTTTGAAAGAGAGGTATAATAAATAACCAATTGATGAGCTAGGGGTGTGAGGGCAGCAGAGCAAGTGAAAGTGATGATTAGCTACAGGGCTCACAAATATCTTTATTAGTGCGTCCCTGGGCCAGGATCAAGAAACAGGGCACTGCAGGAGTGATTAAACCCGCTTTTAGTGTCAAAAAAATGTCGACATGTTTCAGCCTATAATTCTCAGCAGAGATGTTGCAGCTTTCTTCAAGACTTAGAGCTAGTGTTACCAATGCCTAGGTGTGTACTGAATATATGTGTGGGTAAGAAGATTTCCACAATATTTAACTTAATTTATTGATATTTAGTGTTGATTATGTTTCACATGTAAATTTAGCTTTCAAAACTCACAAATGTTGCAATATGATAAAATAGATGTCTGATGAGTATACACGGCCATCAACTATCTACCTATCTATCTGTTATTGCTATTGATGTCACTGTATGTTTTAACTTTGCAAACTCATCAATGGTACCACTTTGCCATCCGAATTCCACCAAAAAGTGCATGTAGTGGCAGTATTAACAAACAGAATGCCACTTTGGGAGGAACATTATCTAGATCGATTTACATGATTATTTCCTCATCTAGCAGATACATCATGTGGTACATAATGTACCAGTACGTGACTGTTCACGGCAGTAGTCGCTTAGCACCCACTGGCCACAACACTATAAATAATCCAAAGTTTACAAGCAGTACAGATGCCATCTATCATCCATCAGTCAAGTATGTGTGTTGTTCCGGGCTCCCCATATAAATGTGTGACCACAATGACTACAATTTCACCATTAACCAAGTAGCAATGAGTGTGGATTTGAGATTGTGGGCAGTATTGAGGTAACTACTACATTCATGTGAGAAGACTCATGTCCCCACTTCAATGTCACATTTGCCAGATGCTAATGTTGTGCTGTGCCTTTTAATTCACAATACTATTGGATCTTTCAAACAGCTGAACTTTCAAACTCCATTTATCATCAACCCTCTTCCTACATCATTAAAATGCACTTGACATCACAGAGTCCTTCTACAGCACTTGTGTCACTAGTAGGTGAGGCATGCCACTGTCCAAAATCACAAGACTCATTGCAAACACCATGTAGCAAATAACTA